>OY744475.1:212077775-212677775 GCA_963556175.1 Tipula confusa | reverse complement strand
GGGATAATCGAACAATTGACTTAAATTTAAATAAATTTTCCAACCAATTGGATTACGAGAACCAAAGATTTAAACTACTTTTTAGAATTACTTATACATTCTCAGAATAAGTTTAATAAAATTTATAATAAATTCTGCAAAATTAATTAATAAAGTAATTACATCTACTTCATGTCTCCACATATAATAGCGTTCTACCGTATACATGTTTATATACATATATACAAGTATATTAGACATCTAATTAATTTCTGAAAAACCATCATGATTTTCTAACTATATAGTTACTTAGCTGAATTTTAAACAATAGGTGATATGAAAACAATACTTTACAGATGATAAGCTGTTGTTGTGTGTTCAAAATCGTGGAAAAAAATTGGACGAAAACACGAAAGCTCTAAGTAACAAATCTTTTGAATTGTTTTATGTACGCGAGAGGGCAAATAAATCTACTTATTGCATTAACCGGAAGAAACTTACAAACTTACCTTAAACATTTTCTTACTAGTAATAATATATGTATTTATATATATATATATATATATATATATATATATATATATATATATATATATATATATATATATATATATATATATATATATATATATATATATATATATATATATATATATATATATATATATATACATTTAAGTTTGCTTGATGTCTTTAAGTGGTAATCAGGAAATTCATTTTGAATTAAAGTATTTCGTTCAGTTTTGTTGCTGGGTTTGTGTGCAAAAACTATAAAATAAAATTGAATTGAAGAGAAAGTTTTGCAACAAAAAAAAATGTTATGGTATGTATAAGAAACAACTATCGTCTTAATACCATACGAGTCATACATAATTAAATGCATGTGAAGAAAAATAATTGTGAGCTGAGTGTTGGATTGGAAATACCTAAATTAGTTCGCGTATTTGATTAAAATGGATTTTACAGGCCATTACTGACTAACCGTAACGGTCCAATAATTTTACTTATTTGATTTTAATCGAAAATCAGTTAAAAATTATTTTCGTTTTATTCATTTCCTTGCTTTTATTATAATTTACATATGTCCTTTCCGTCCTACCAAACTCAAGAAAAAACATTTTATTTTATCAAATGCACTTTTGCATCAATGCAACACGATCAGGTTTTATAGTTAAGACTTTTTTTTATAAGTTTTATAGTTAAGACTTTAGGCTTATATGCTTTAATGTTAAGATTTTGAGCGTTTAACTTAAGCCATTATGTTTTATAGTTAAGATTTATTATGGATAATAAATTAGAAGTGAATTTGGTAGAAATTCTATATCCTCCATTGGACCATTTACTTTTAACAACCTACCGGAAATCATTAGAAATGCTAATAATATTTATAAATTTTAAAAAATTTTGAAAGTTTATTTATCGTCATCAGTTGAGAATTATTTATAATAATTTTTCTTGATTAGCTTTTGTTATTTATTTATTTTTATTGTTTAGTTATTTAAAAAACAAAAAAATAAAATAATACTTTTTAAGACTTATATAACCATAGTTTTTACAGTTAAGACTTTGAGCGTTGTAGTTAAGTTATTTAGCTTACTTAGCCTTTAGGCTTTATAGTTTAGACTTTTAATTTTAAAGCTAAGACGTTGATTTCTATTTTTAAGACTTGGTGTTTAATATTTAAGACTATGGAGATGAAAGCTTTAGACTTTAGTGGTTAAAGTTAAAACTTTAGGCATCATAACTTAGAATATACGACGTTTGGCCTTGCAGTTAAGTTTTTAGGGATATATAGCCCAGACTGTAGATTTTTTTGTTAAGACTTTGACTACTTTGGACTAATATTTTTAAGACCTTGGGTTTTATAGTTTAGACCTTGCAATTTGGTGTTTGGGTTCATGAAGTTTCAGCTTAAGGCTTTACTGTTAAAACTTAATATTAATAGTTTAGGCTTCGGGCTTTATGGTTAAGATTTTATGCTTTTAGCTTTTGGTCAATTGGCTATAAAGAACTTGAGCTTAAAAGTATATGCTGTTAGCTTTTTATTTTTAATTTTTAGCTGTGAAGTTGAAACTTCCGTCTTTATAGTTAAGAGTTTTGGCTTTATAGTTTAAATAATAGTTTTCATATTTAAGACTGTGGGCTTTAAGTTTATATAATTATTCTAAGCAAACAATGACTACATTCACACCATAAACCTCAAGCTACAGCAAAATTACAAAATTACTATTAAAGTTTGTAACAAAATTACCTTGAATAAGACTAAAAATTAAATAAAGCTCTCGAGCTTTAAGTGATAATTAAAAACTTCAAATATCGAAAACTCGCGTTGCTCTCTGAAATGGTTTAGAAAGATCAAAATAGATCGATGACATCGGGTCGATGAATAATTCCCTATTGAATTCACGAGTTCAGTATTCGGGAGCGTACAATTTAAGTTGTGCTATAGTAATTAAATACACTAGAGATAACGATATTCTGCACGAACAGCACAAATACCAATTATTGGCGATAAAAAAACAATGCAGTTTCAAAAGAATTCCTCAATTCTGATAAGATAAAAGGACATAGTCCGCAGCATGCGGAGAAACTAAACATCGAAGCGGAAACAAAAGGAACCTTTTCTGGACACTCTAAACCCACACGGAAAAATAGTGGTACAAGCGCAACTAAACCGGAGATAACGATTTTAAAAAAATCAATAAAAGCAGCCGTCAAATAATGTCAAAAGTGACGGGTCGCTAAAGTTCTTGGCAGTTTTGTTTAATGAAACCTGGCATTTAATATGAATTCAAAGAATTTAGACTTAAGACTTAAGACTTAAGACTTTAGACTTTAGACTTTAGACTTTAGACTTTAGACTTTAGACTTTAGACTTTAGACTTTAGACTTTAGACTTTAGACTTTAGACTTTAGACTTTAGACTTTAGACTTTAGACTTTAGACTTTAGACTTTAGACTTTAGACTTTAGACTTTAGACTTTAGACTTTAGACTTTAGACTTTAGACTTTAGACTTTAGACTTTAGACTTTAGACTTTAGACTTTAGACTTTAGACTTTAGACTTTAGACTTTAGACTTTAGACTTTAGGCTTTAGACTTTAGACTTTAGACTTTAGACTTTAGACTTTAGACTTTAGACTTTAGACTTTAGACTTTAGACTTTAGACTTTAGACTTTAGACTTTAGACTTTAGACCTTAGACTTTAGACTTTAGACTTTAGACTTTAGACTTTAGACTTTAGACTTTAGACTTTAGACTTTAGACTTTAGACTTTAGACTTTAGACTTTAGACTTTAGACTTTAGACTTTAGACTTTAGACTTTAGACTTTAGACTTTAGACTTTAGACTTTAGACTTTAGACTTTAGACTTTAGACTTTAGACTTTAGACTTTAGACTTTAGACTTTAGACTTTAGACTTTAGACTTTAGACTTTAGACTTTAGACTTTAGACTTTAGACTTTAGACTTTAGACTTTAGACTTTAGACTTTAGACTTTAGACTTTAGACTTTAGACTTTAGACTTTAGACTTTAGACTTTAGACTTTAGACTTTAGACTTTAGACTTTAGACTTTAGACTTTAGACTTTAGACTTTAGACTTTAGACTTTAGACTTTAGACTTTAGACTTTAGACTTTAGACTTTAGACTTTAGACTTTAGACTTTAGACTTTAGACTTTAGACTTTAGACTTTAGACTTTAGACTTTAGACTTTAGACTTTAGACTTTAGACTTTAGACTTTAGACTTTAGACTTTAGACTTTAGACTTTAGACTTTAGACTTTAGACTTTAGACTTTAGACTTTAGACTTTAGACTTTAGACTTTAGACTTTAGACTTTAGACTTTAGACTTTAGACTTTAGACTTTAGACTTTAGACTAAAGTCTAAACTCTTATTATAAACTATAAACCCGGAAATCTTGAATTTAAAATCTAAAGTTTTTATCCCAAAGTCTTAGCTTCAAACTACAAAGTTTTAAGCCAAAAGACATAACAGTAAAGCTCAAAAAATCAAAATATTAACACGAAAAGCCTTAAGTTTTTTTAAGTATAAAGACTTTTTCACGGGCCAAAAATCGTAACTTTAAAGCTCATCGTCTAAGCTTGAATTTCTAGAGTCTTAAATATAATGCCCCAAAATTTATAGCTTTTTTCTATAGTCCTAAATATTAACTATACAACCTAAAGTCTTGACTATAAATTCCAAAGTGTATAGTATGTAACCTAAAAACCTAGCTAAAAGGCTTAAAAGGCTTAAATAACGTCCACATTCTAAGGTATAAAGCCAAAAGTCTTAAAGTTGTATAATGTCTTAGTTTTAGCATAAGTTCTCTTGTAAAGTTTGAATACCTTGCAAATGCCGACAAGCTGAAATAGTGTAAGATTTTGATCAGACTCCAACTGAATTATTGAGAAAGCTACTGAGTCCTCTTAAAACACGAGATTAGAAAATGGATGAAAACTTATTTCGTTCATAAAGGACTGCGAGTACGCTGGTTTGGTCACGTTCTACAAGCCGACCCTAAACGGATAAGGAATACAATTGGGCTTCTCAGTATCTAAAAAATTAGAACGGTACTTTAAATACCATCTCCCTACTCATACTTGTCTACGATTTATTCGCTCTAAAGTTTGTTTAGGCATAATTTATAATTATTCCACCTTAATATGCCCATGCCATATTATGTTGAGACTCCGCTATTTTTCTTAGTAAACCCCATTCATTAAAACAAAAAAAAAATCTTTTCTTTGCTGTTATTTCGACTACCTATAATTAACTTTCAAAAAATAGTAAAAGCTTCATTAACTTTAACTCATCTCAGATAAAAATTTCACAGATTTTTTTTTTAAGTTTTACTATTTTTTGGTGAACATGAGAAACTCTTTTACCGTCCAATACGTTATAAATCTTAACCAAAAAATATAGAAAAAAATACACGAAATGTCTACACAAATTCGTTGATGTTGGCTTACAAGAGGTTATTGATCTTATAACCAAAATGTATAAACAGTTGATGGAAAATAGTCGTGAGCTTCAGATTGATAACGAATTAATCGATTTTTTTGGTTAACACGAGACATTAAAATTTGAAATTTTTTTTTGGCTAGCCATCAAAAATACTCAAGAGAGTATTTTCTCATTTCTTTGTATTTAGTTAGAACCATATATAGAAGAAATACAAAAACGTTAAGACTATTTTAATGTACTTAGAATCGCGCACGCGGTGTACATTAAAGTAATAAAGAAAAGTGCATACGTTTATTGTTGTTGGTGTACCAGTACATGTCTAACTAGAAAACTAGAAGAAAAAAAAACGTGTAAATCTATCGAGTTAGGAATAGAGAAATTTTTTTATTTATGACCTCTAAGGTTATGTCGACGATTCTTTAAATTGATAAAGTGTAATTGTAATTACAATAATTCTTTTAAAACATCATCACCACCACCAACCAACAACAAACTAATAACTTTAATAATTTATTTTTTTTATATATAATATAGTTGTAGGTATCATTACCATAATTGACTAGACCTATGGAATAAAATATTTTTTCACGAATAATCACTTTTTTTTTAACTGCTTCCGCTTACATTAGCGTGTTTGCAATTTTTTGAGTAATTAAAATAAATTTTCGTTGTATTTGTTTATGTATGTGTGTGTGGTAAAGCAAAGGGCAACCACCTTAGTTTTTAAGTTGGTCAAATGTATTTTTTTTTTGGAGAAATGTAAATTGAATTTAAATTTTTTTTTTGTGGTAAAATTATAGAGTTGCGATACGGCTGTCTGTATTTTTAATACATTAACGATGATTTCTGCGATACAGAACTTTATCATTTGAATTTGAAACTACACCAATTGATTCTAATCACGAATCAGAATAGACGATAGTTTTATGGAGGATTTATAAAGGATTTACGGGTTTGTATTTATACTGAAAATAAAATTAGCACATAAATATTACAAATTTAATATAATTTCAATTCTCTGGACTGTTATACTATTCTACATCACTCCATTCATTTGTGTTTGCATACAAAATCGTTAATTAACCCTTGAACGTTATAAATCTATGAATAAATCTATGCAAACCTTTGACAACGAGAACGTTGTTCATTTTGCTTGGATCTACAAAAATCTCAATTACTTTCGTGTCAATCCTTTCTGGATCTTTATAGTTGGTATAAGTGTCGAATCGTTTAACAATTTTGTTGAAATTGTTAATTAATGGTCTGTTAGCATCCACCAACCTTTAGTACTAGATATTTTTATTTCTTTTTATATTTATTTTTTTCATTTCGGAAATAATTCAATTGTTTTGTAATGTTTAATCAATTTTTTTAATTCTAATTTTTGTTAATTTTAAAGTTTTGTGTAAAATAAAGTGTGTATAAATTAGATTTTTAGCGATTATATGACGAATTGGTCATAAAACGGTTAATTTAATTAACTAATTAAGTTTAAAATCTAATGTGTATTAAATTTAAAGTTTTTTGTCAAATAAAGTGTACATAAATTAGATTACATGACATATTGGTCATAAAACGGTTAATTCAATTGATTTGTAATCTTTAATCAATTTTTGAAAATTCGTTCCTCAAATAAACTGTTTGGTTGTGGTCCTCTTTTTCGGCATATTGAAACCGTTAATTTTAAAGCCATATTGAGCATTTGTGAAATACACTCAGAATCAGCAATTGCATTAAATCCATCAAACGATGTACTGATATAAAGCATAAATGTCATTAAAAATACAGGCATATTTACTGTTTTCACTTTAAAGTACTTTTTAGTTTCCAAGTTAGATGGTTTTAACATTAAGCAGCATTTAAGTCAAAACCACAAGGCTAAAGCAGCCTCTTCACAATTAGCTGATAGGATAGAAGCACATAATGCTTGGTACTATGCTACAATTGCATTTATAACCAAGGCAAAAACGACAGTGAGATCATTATCAAAATTAGTCCTTTTGCACAAAGTACTTCGATTAAAATCGAACTTTTTAAATGAAAATAAAAGCCATGGTTGGTGTTGCCAAGTATCATCCAAGAAGGCTGCTCGACACATTATTAAGAATTAATTATTTTTAAATATTTTAATGAATTAGGTTGTAAATAAAACACACAAAGAACTAACCGCCTAACAAACAGAACAAGGATTACTTTTATTTCGAAATTTTTGAATAACAAACCATAAATTATCCTGTATATGATTACCTTGACAACCTTAAATCAATTAAACAAATTTTCTGAGATAGAATACGATATGGAATACGATTCAAATATATTCTGACACACAGAAGAAGCAGGAAACAAATTATTGGTGAAATCGCGGGTGTATCCATGAAACTCTGAAATGAATTGAAGATTCATTCAACCAGGGACATTTGATTGAACATAAAGAACGAAACAGGTGTTCACTTAACTAGTACCACAAAACAACAATAAGTAGTGTTTAATGGATCATCTTAGACGAATCAAATATCAGTAATTATCTGCGTTGGGTGTGTAGTAGTACTTGACTGTTTTTAGCCATGACTGTCATGTTGGCTTTGTTGGCAATATTATTGGATGTTTGACGTCATATTATGATGAAAATGAATTTTGAATCCGCTCTCTCACCCGAAAGACGCCGTTATTGGTGATACATGGGCGTTGCTAAACCCGATTAAGCTTACGGTTGCTCGAATGCAGCCAATTTGGAATTCATACTTTTATTATTTCGCGTAGGTCGTTTCAAATGATTATCCATGCTTTCCGTATGCTTGGCGAAAGTTCATTATCCCAGCCGGTATTCTCCATCCAAAGATTTTAGAATAACATTTTCACTCGGACTGTTATAGGGGATGACCACCCAACTGGATCCATAATGTGACTGGCTTTCGACATAATAATGTGCGCTTGGTATATTTACCGCGTTTCGATAACTCGACGATGAATTTAAAAAAGTCGCCATGTGAGTCCCGTTTTAAACCAAATACTCTTAGGATATCCACCGGCATTCCGATCTCTTTAGCTGAGTTTTCAGTATTGGCTGGATATTTATGATTCAAGTTGCTGGCGTCCGAAAGTTTTCCTTATAATTTTTTTGTATTGATGATCTTCGCTGTTAACCCACACCTACCAGTACACTTTTTCTATGGGTTCGCACAATACAAACTTATGCTGATGGAATCTAAATAATATATCGATCAGTGGAGGTTGTAAGGTGAGAATATCAATTAAAATATTATTTAAAGATAACCTACTAGATGACTTGCTGGATGCATCAAACACAACTCGTAATTTTGCTGTTGTGAAGCTCACTCCGTGATGTGGCAGAAACTAAAACGATTTAGTGCAGTAAAGTAGTATGTTCCAAGCAAACTACCTCAATGCTTAAAATGGGAATTTAGCTATACACTTTTTATCCTTGGCTCTTTTTGTCGTTCTTTGGAACAAACCCTCAGTCAACTGCTCTTCAGGAATTCTCTTGATGCTTTTTGGTAGCTCTTTTACTTCCCAAAATATCTGCAAATATTTTTCGATATCTAGAAGGAATTTGAAATTTTAGGTCAAGCTTCCGGCAGCTGTCCAGCCAAAAATTGTTCAAACCACCTTTAATCCGCTTGGTACCTTTAAACTCTCAGATTCTAATGCCGTAAATAAGTTTAACACTTTTGTGCCGCTAGGCGCCTTTGTAATTATGAATGCCTTTATGAGCTATCAAAACGCTCGATAGGTCCACCAACGATCATTACTATTTCATATTTATAGAATTCTGTTCCATTAATCCTTTTGCCTGTCGTCGGCCAATTTGGTAGATCCACCTTGTTAACTTTTGGAACTGTTGTTGATCTGTAATAAATAATTTTACTTCGTCGGATGAGCCGGGCAGTGATATGTAATGTTTTCTTTGAAATTGGTGACATCTCATATTTGATCTACACTCGTCCACACGGTATTCTCTAATCAAGCAATTGAAACCCCTGTTTCTGCTCTTTACCGCTCCTGATTTGTCGGCCAAGTTTCACATTACCAAATTACAAATTGTTTTAGCAAGTGCGGCTGCTTACTAAACTTATGGAGACCACCACACTGCTTCATTATCTTATTCCATATATAAAAAGGGAACTTTGGGTGGTTCTCTGGATCATCTTGTTGGAAGCCAATAAATGGTTGAGTTATGATGATGCAGCATGTTTTGCAACTGAAAGACCGTTTCTTGCCTTATTCGTAGAACATTTGTGCAATGCTGATCTGCTTGTTATGCACTATCTTAAACAAAATATACTTGCAAACAATTTGGTTTTTCGTTTGGCAATGGTTGACCCTGCACCTAGAATGTCGGCAGGTGTGCTGGAAGATGTCATCTAGAACCAGTGGTTGTACCTTCTAATATTCCCAGGAAATGTGTAGCTTATGTTGACTGTCAAAGTATAAAAGTACGTATAGAGGCTCGGGAGGATCCAATAACTGTTAAACAATAAGTTGAACCTTTCTTCCACTGCTATCACATTCCTGCAGTTTCACCATTTCACTTCTTTCCCTCACGGTGTTGGCATGTCATAGACATTGATCCAATGATGCACAAAAGATCAGAGGCATAATCTACTGATGAGTCGTAGTTAAAAGCGATATTTTGTAAATTTTACCAGATACGCATTCGAGTAGTCGCTGGGGCGCTGAAAGTAGAATAGTATGCATATTTAAGGGAAATCGTCTTGTCCTCGAGCTTCACTGGGAGTTCCAGGTACATGCACGAGCGTATACTTAAGATTCAGTGACCTACGTCAGAAACTACAATAGACCGAACTTCTTCATCACCTTCACATGCAATCTGAAAAGGTCAGAAATACAGCGGGAACTGTTTTATGGACAAAAATTACAGGATCATCACGAATTGTCTGCAAAAGTATTTCATCAAAAGTTTAAAATACTGATGAGCTCAGCAAAAACAGAAAGATTTTTGGTGACGTCCAATGTGACATGTACACCATAGAGTGGCAGAAGCAAGGACTCTCCGTGGGTGTGTTCATTAGTCCAGAAATCCTGAATCAGTAAGTAGATCCATTTTTCACAAGTGTAACGAAATATATGGTGCACGAACCCTGTGGATCTACAAATCCACGCTCTCCATGCATGAAAGACAGAATTTACACGAAGCAATTCACACCCTGATTTTTAAAAGACATGCAAATGGGACAAGATAGATATCTATTCTATCGTCGTAGAAGCTACAAAAGACGGTGGATTCACCTCACAAATTCCTTTCCGACGATCAGATATCTCGTGGACAACTCTTAGATTGTTCCGTATTCACCTCTTTCGATGAAAATTTTTAATTCGCATATTAACGTTGAACTTTGCAATTCGGTAAAGTTCATAAAGTACGTCTGTAATTTTGTCTACAAAGGATCAGACATGGCTGTTTTCCAAGTCACCAGCGAAATGACATGGATGAAATTCATCAGAATAAAATGGGAAGATACATCAGCAACAATGAAGCAGTATGGAGAATTTTCAGCTTTCCGATTCACGAGCGTCACCCCATGCAGTGGGTTATCTAAACGTTCACCTTGAAAATGGACGGAGAGTTTACTTCGCAACCGACAATGCTGCTCAACGTGCATAAGCACCCCAGGAAATAACACTGACGTCGTTATTCAAGCTTCACACCTATGATGTTTGGATGCACACGCCTTTACAATCAACTTTCAAAGTACTACACTTGGTACACTAGAAAAAAGACTTGGAACTACCGGAAACCAGGACAGGTTGTACCAGAACAAGCAGGAGTAAGGCTCAGCGATGCACGCCGCCAAACAACTCTGAATGCTTTCACCTACGACCCCTTATGCATGAAGTAAGAGATCCAAAGTCATTTATAGAGAACATTTGAAGAAAGACTCTGCAAAACTTACAAAAGGCCTTGCCAACTAAGAGGACTTCTGGAGAATGATGATCATTGGAAAGAAGTTGCCGACTCTCATTCTCCAAAGGTATTGCGTAACCTGTTTGCTGTCATGTTGCAAACATGTTCGATAAAGAAGAATGAGCCAAAATTGGTCCAAGATCAAAAAGAATCATTCGAAAAGCATTTTTTTATATGCTCCTGGTGGTTTAGGCAAAATTTTCCTGTCAATCTTCTTTTGGCGAATGTTCGACAAAAAAGGAGATTCTCTTGCTTCATCCGGCATTGTTTCTACACTTCTCATAGGAGGGAGAACAGCTCATTCAAATTACCATTGAATCTGGCAAGCACTGAGACTCCAATATGTAACATTTCAATAAATTTAGCAAAGGCCAAGGTACCACAGGATTGCAAGCTCGTCGTCTAGAACGACATCGTCTGAAAGATCTCAGAGATAACAATGCCAGGATGGGAGGCATCACTATGGTGTTAGACAGTGGCTTTTGACAGACGCTGCTGATTAGTCCCCATGAAACCAGGGTAGATTAAATAAAAGCCTGCATTAAATTATCTATTTGGAATGGCATTCAAAAACTTGGACTATCAACAAACATGCAAGTTCATGTCACCGGTGATATCTCTGTTCAGCACTTCACAGATAATCTACTTCAATTGGGAAATGATGCTGTTAATTTGGATCTCGAGATGGATACATAGCGATAAACAATAGACGAATTGTGGAAAATCAAAAAGGACTGAAACAAACGGTGTTTCCAAATGTGAGAGAACACTTCACTGAACACTTAGTTGTGCCAAAGGGCAATTCTCGCTTAAGAAACAAAGTGCAGGAAACATTTTGCAAGACAATCGACTATTGTACATTTTAAATAACCAAATAATGATCTCTCCTCAAAGCATACATGGTTTTAGCTCAAATTGTTTTATTTTAATGAGATCATGTTTGCAAATAAGTATTTAGTACATATCTAGATTTTCACAAAATATCAGCATATAGTTGAACGTTTCATCCATTTTTAAAATTTATTGCCCAAAGCAGTCCGATTTTCAATACTTCAAAATATCCCATTTATATGAAGTACATGGATTTGGAATTAAATTTTAGATCTACCTAAACTTATTCCGTTCTAAACAAATATTCAAACTCAAAAACCTATGCATTCGAGGGTTATGAATAAACATATAGTACACACTACCTATAACTAAATAAATAAAGATATTATTGATGTAAATTATTAAAAGAAAAATATTATAAAGAAGAAAAGGAAGAAGTAGAAGAAGAAGAAATCATATTTATTTATTATTATAATTGTTTTATTGAAATTAAATATTAAATTAAATAAATAAATACGAGAATACAATTCTTATTTATTTATAAATGCGGAAACTAAATACAATTTTGTTATAGCGAGTAAATTACGATATTTATTTATTATAAATTTACGTCAGATTAAATATTCTTGTCAATTTATTTTATGAAATGTGTAACCAAATCAACATATTAATGTTAATCATGCATTTATTTAAATCGCATCAACACAACAAATGGTAATAATATTGTTCGGTTTTTTTTTGTTATGTTGTGTTTGTTGAACTTTTGAACTATTTCTCGCGAGCGAGTTGTCTTAATCCATTTATATATAAGTTGTGTAAACAAAAGATTATAAAGTAATTGATCGATATAATCGTAGTCAAAAATATTCAATATTTATCACTACCACTCATTGTTCTTAAAAATATTTGAACAGGGTGTGCAAAAAGTTTAGTTTGGGCATGATTAAATGATTCTTAACTTATATAAAAATTTTAGCCAACTTAATAAAAATAATAATAAATTAATAATAAAAATAATATTGATAGTAGCATTTATTACAAAACGGTTAATTCAATTGATTTGTAATGTTTAATCAATTGTTTTAATATCTAATTTCTTTTAATTTTAAAGTTTTGTGTCAAATAAAATGTATATAAATTAAATTTTTGGCGATTATAAACTATGATCAATTTTTCAAAATCTGATTTGTATTAATTTTAAAGTTTGGTCTGTTAATAAATTTTAGCGGCATAGAGGTAAAGAAATAAATTTGTAATTTACAGGATGCAGAGCAGTTTCAGTAAAATTGTGATTGTCTTGTGCTAATAGTATATTAATAATAGAAAGTAATAGAAGTAATAGAATATTATACAAAACATGTCAAAATGCTAAATAATTCGCAATGGAAGCGATTCTAAATAACTTCCAACCACCCATTTTCCCATTTGAAATGGAAATTAAGACAAGGCAATTAGTTTTAAATCTTTTTTGTTAAGATAATACTGGTAATCAGCCCAACGATCAAGCTTTGTTTCATCGCCTCAAAAGATAACATGCTCGGTTAAGCCTTTTACAAAGCAAAGGAGTGTTCTCTACCCACCATTATAATATTTCACAATATTGAATACAAATCGTTGGAGTTTTTCAATAAAATTTGGAGTTTTAACCTTGCTTTTAAAAATATTTGATGAAAAGAAGTGTTAATAGAATGAATAGTAAAAGTTTCCCCAATACTGACGAATCTTTCTAAACAGAAAATTCTTTGAAACCGAATCAAAATTTTCTGCTACGGATCCATAAATATAAAGCATGGTGAATTAAATATTCACTTCCATACTTAATTTTTTAAAAAGGTAAATATATAAAGTGACTTACCAAATTTTATGATGTCATTACTATTTCATTCCATTTATTTACTTTACTATTATGGCTTATACTATGAAAATTATAACTTGGAGAACTCACCGATCTTCAGTAAAAATGTTGGATGGTTCTTTACGTTACTTGACACTTAATTTCTAGTAAAATAACACGTCCAATAATTGAAGAATTTCAAATGCCTTGTGGTGGATATTTTTACACAAATTTCGTGAACTGTCTTACTTGCATCTATAAATTGGCCTAATGGTTCTCATAGCAAAACCCCTTTTGGCTCTATTTGCGAAAGTTACACTGATCTTTGAATTATTATTATTGCGATGCATTCTAGCAATGGAATTCCAATGTTGGTACCAACATTTATCATTTGCCATTTCTTGGAAGAGTCGAAAATTAATATCCGTATACCACTATCACTTGCAGATGAAAATTAAGTTTTAGGACTGCAAGTTTATGCTTGAGTAAAGACTGCACGACTCGATATTTTATAACAATAAAAGCATGTAGTGTGGTAATTTGGGGCTCATTCAACTGTTTTAACTGCGCAGGTTAATTAATATGTCCAAACTGCCAATTATTCGGTTATCCAAGTTGGTGCGCAAGAGATCGATTGTCTGTTGGCTTGTATGGCATGTGGTGCCATCTTGATTAAACTAAAGGTCACTTACATTCATAGTATCAATTTGAGTCGCCATTGGCAGTAACGGCATTTCCATAACCGTTTTTAATGAAAAATGAAACAATTATGTCTCAATTCCAAAAAATCTACTCTAAATTTTAACTTTTGGTGGATGCATTGGCTTTTCTATGATTACATGTGGCTATTCCAAACCCTAAATCCGGCAGTTCTGTTGGTTTAAATAGCCCCGAGATGAAAATAAGACTTTTCGACGCCTTTACTTTCAACGCCTGAGTCATCTGGACCTTGAAAGTGAATAATGCGAGGTTTTTATGTAGTGTTATACTTAGGTTAGTGCAACTAATGGCCAATGGTTGCGAACGGCATCGAGTTGAGGTCGATAAATTCGGTCCAACACCATTGACCACAGTCACAATATTCTCGAACGTGCGCACTTACCGAACTCTGGGGCCAGTTCTGTTATTAAATGGCAAGCCTTTCTCATGAACTTTCACATAACTTGCATTATATGACTGTGATAGTTTATTTTTTATCATTGAATCGTCTGTAACTCGGTTGTTGTTATTAGTATTGGCCATAAAACGGTAAATTCAATTGATTTGTAATGTTTATTCAATTGTTTTAAAATCTAAGTTGAATTAGTTTTAAAGTTTTGTATCAAATAAAGTGTGTATAAATTAGATTTTCAGAGATTACATTACGTATTGGTCATAAAACAGTTCATTCAATTGTTTTGTAATGTTTAATCAATTGTTTTAAAATCTAATTTTTTAAAGTTTTGTGTCAAATAAAGTGTATATAACTTAGATTTTTAGCGATTATATATCCTGTTCTGTTTTAAAGTTGCATAAATTTGCGGACGCTTCTGAGTCAGCGTATGCTGCAGTGAAAATGCAAAATGGCTTTAAAATAAATATTCTAACTGCTTTCAAAATAAAGGTAGCACCGAATAAGCCAATTAAAACACTGAACTTGATATAATAAATACGCATTTCTTGCCAAATACTTGGCACACCCTGTACACTAAGTATTTAAATTGAATTTCATTTCAATATGCCAACACAACAAAATCGAGTGTATGTATTTTTAGAACAAGACTCGATTGCAGGTCAAATTGATAAATTATTCTAAACATAATTTCTAAGTTGCATTTTTTACATAAAAATTTCATTTTTTTTAAATAGAAATAAAAATAAAATAATAATAAAAAGCGACAACAACAATTTGTAATTTCAATTTCAATCGCTAGTATACAAACTTGGTGTAGGTAAATAAATTCATGACAGCGCATATTGAAAACAAAAAAATCCTTGACCTGACAATACTCGACGTCGTTATTGACATTTCATATTAATTTCATTATCGCACAGTTGATAATTTTTCAAGATAATTGAATGAGTTGAACATGAACTTCATACGCAGAAATCGGTATACAACACACCACAAACTTACGTAAACTAAAATTATGCGATGTATTATTGAACAATTCGATCGACGAATGTCGATGACCACCTGTAACGTGTTATATTTAGATTTTTATTTTATTTTTTTATAGTATTTGCATAATATTTTAACAATAGCACTCGCGCGTATAAATTATACAGCAGAAAGTATTACTATATAATGTGTAGTAAAATGGGTCAAGCCTGGAGAGTTGTTTGCAGAAAAATTATTACAAACTATTTGTCAGCTTGAAAATTTCTTATATTATTTGCGCTTATTGTGTGTTTGTGTCTATATGCGTTTGTTAATTTTTTTTTATTTAAATACATAATTTATTTTATAAAACATACATTTTATGTGTGTTGATTTAGAACTGTTGCGATGAACTAGAATGAATGCAGACAATGTTTCTGGTCTATTTGCATATATTTTTTGTACTTTATGAATGATGAATGGATATATACACATACACTTACTCATATATATATTTATATATATATATATATATATATATATATATATATATATATATATATATATATATATATATATATATATATATATATATATATTTAAATTTTTAGCTTAAATGACAATTGTTCTATTAAATTTAGTAAATTTAAAAGCAGGAATATACTTGAAATGCGCTATTTATCTATTTCAATTTTAATCCTGAAAATAAATTGTGGCATTTTGTTTAGTGAACAAAACTCCTGTACTAATGCTGTGTGCCTTAATCGATTTTTCAAACTAAACTTTTCAAATTAATCAAGCTTCCACTATTGCCTCATAGGTGATAAAATAAAAGTACATTACCGAAGTAACTTTTCGGTGACTTTTCACAAAAAATATAAAATAACTATAATTTTTTAAACTATAATACTTGTTAATTTAGTTTAGTTTCAAGTTTAGGTACAGTAGGTAACTTTTATCGTAGTTCCATCTATCTAGATATAGCATGAACTAACTCGATATAATAAAGTTTAGTTAGTTTAGTCGATTGAGGCACACCGCATAACTTCTTATTAACAATTATTATATTATTATACTATTATATTATTATATTATTATATTATTATATTATTATATTATTATATTATTATATTATTATATTATTATATTATTATATTATTATATTATTATATTATTATATTATTATATTATTATATTATTATATTATTATATTATTATATTATTATATTATTATATTATTATATTATTATATTATTATATTATTATATTATTATATTATTATATTATTATATTATTATATTATTATATTATTATATTATTATATTATTATATTATTATATTATTATATTATTATATTATTATATTATTATATTATTATATTATTATATTATTATATTATTATATTATTATATTATTATATTATTATATTATTATATTATTATATTATTATATTATTATATTATTATATTATTATATTATTATATTATTATATTATTATATTATTATATTATTATATTATTATATTATTATATTATTATATTATTATATTATTATATTATTATATTATTATATTATTATATTATTATATTATTATATTATTATATTATTATATTATTATATTATTATATTATTATATTATTATATTATTATATTATTATATTATTATATTATTATATTATTATATTATTATATTATTATATTATTATATTATTATATTATTATATTATTATATTATTATATTATTATATTATTATATTATTATATTATTATATTATTATATTATTATATTATTATATTATTATATTATTATATTATTATATTATTATATTATTATATTATTATATTATTATATTATTATATTATTATATTATTATATTATTATATTATTATATTATTATATTATTATATTATTATATTATTATATTATTATATTATTATATTATTATATTATTATATTATTATATTATTATATTATTATATTATTATATTATTATATTATTATATTATTATATTATTATATTATTATATTATTATATTATTATATTATTATATTATTATATTATTATATTATTATATTATTATATTATTATATTATTATATTATTATATTATTATATTATTATATTATTATATTATTATATTATTATATTATTATATTATTATATTATTATATTATTATATTATTATATTATTATATTATTATATTATTATATTATTATATTATTATATTATTATATTATTATATTATTATATTATTATATTATTATATTATTATATTATTATATTATTATATTATTATATTATTATATTATTATATTATTATATTATTATATTATTATATTATTATATTATTATATTATTATATTATTATATTATTATATTATTATATTATTATATTATTATATTATTATATTATTATATTATTATATTATTATATTATTATATTATTATATTATTATATTATTATATTATTATATTATTATATTATTATATTATTATATTATTATATTATTATATTATTATATTATTATATTATTATATTATTATATTATTATATTATTATATTATTATATTATTATATTATTATATTATTATATTATTATATTATTATATTATTATATTATTATATTATTATATTATTATATTATTATATTATTATATTATTATATTATTATATTATTATATTATTATATTATTATATTATTATATTATTATATTATTATATTATTATATTATTATATTATTATATTATTATATTATTATATTATTATATTATTATATTATTATATTATTATATTATTATATTATTATATTATTATATTATTATATTATTATATTATTATATTATTATATTATTATATTATTATATTATTATATTATTATATTATTATATTATTATATTATTATATTATTATATTATTATATTATTATATTATTATATTATTATATTATTATATTATTATATTATTATATTATTATATTATTATATTATTATATTATTATATTATTATATTATTATATTATTATATTATTATATTATTATATTATTATATTATTATATTATTATATTATTATATTATTATATTATTATATTATTATATTATTATATTATTATATTATTATATTATTATATTATTATATTATTATATTATTATATTATTATATTATTATATTATTATATTATTATATTATTATATTATTATATTATTATATTATTATATTATTATATTATTATATTATTATATTATTATATTATTATATTATTATATTATTATATTATTATATTATTATATTATTATATTATTATATTATTATATTATTATATTATTATATTATTATATTATTATATTATTATATTATTATATTATTATATTATTATATTATTATATTATTATATTATTATATTATTATATTATTATATTATTATATTATTATATTATTATATTATTATATTATTATATTATTATATTATTATATTATTATATTATTATATTATTATATTATTATATTATTATATTATTATATTATTATATTATTATATTATTATATTATTATATTATTATATTATTATATTATTATATTATTATATTATTATATTATTATATTATTATATTATTATATTATTATATTATTATATTATTATATTATTATATTATTATATTATTATATTATTATATTATTATATTATTATATTATTATATTATTATATTATTATATTATTATATTATTATATTATTATATTATTATATTATTATATTATTATATTATTATATTATTATATTATTATATTATTATATTATTATATTATTATATTATTATATTATTATATTATTATATTATTATATTATTATATTATTATATTATTATATTATTATATTATTATATTATTATATTATTATATTATTATATTATTATATTATTATAATACATTTATCCGTTATGTTTTGCCTAGTATCCCAAGAAAATATTGTCTTGGAAAGTTTTAAAAACTTTGTGATAATTACCATACCAATCAGTTATTCATTAAACTGTTAGTTAAAAAAGTCCGGCTGGTCGGCAACCTAAAACAGGACGTTTTAAGGCGCTGTTGTACTTTGCATTGGTGCAATGATAATCAGTAAGGCTATATGTTTAAACGATTAATGCTTTTAAATTAATTTAACATAAATTTTAAGTATGCTTAATGGTAAACCCTTTATATTATATATAATATATTATACTCGCAATAGTTTTACCAAAGAGGCACCACTAAATTATGTTCCGAATTGATATTGATTTATGTTGCGAACTGATATGATTATTCATGTATAAAAAAAATGACCACAAGTTTGTAATCTGATTAGAAATAACCAGTAGATCCACACGATAACCGAAGATGAACATACACAAACTAGAAACATTTTATGTTGTTGCAATCTTTATTCGATCGAATAATTTTTTTAATTACTTCCTGACATTTTTGTATATGCAAAAGTCGTTTGCTAGAATTTTATAAAAAAATCTTAACAATAATTACCATAACCGGACACACCTATCGCGGTCTTCAATAAACTTCGAGTCGATAACTTATTTTTTTTAGAATACAGTGTTTTTCGTAAAATTAGAGCAATTACATGTGGACATGAAAAATGTTTAAGATAAAATAAAAAAGTGCATCATATTTCATCGAATGGAAAGTTTATTCTTTCTCTTGCGCATCACGACGAAAGCACAACATAATTTTTTTAAACGTCTTTTGAAACGCATGCAAATATCATATAATTTACAGTTACTTTCACTCATCTTAGAAAACGGAAAAAAAAAGTGAAATTTTATGTTTTGTTGTTTTGATTGTAAACTACTGACTTTCAAGTACCAAGTAGAGCTAAAATCGAATTTTCATGGTGAAGGTCTTTAAATCAACCGTGGTAACATTGATCATGGTTTTTCTGTATATTATAACTAAAATTGAAGTTCATGCCACTATTATTTTTTTTTAATGTTGTTTTTATGAAGTTGAGAATGAAAGGTATAAACATTTATATTTTACAACTATTAACGTTATTTGAATCGTGGGTATGGTTTTGTACGAATGCAACAGTATAACTACATTTCAATTTTGATTTAAGGCACACGTTTGAAATATTAACTCGAATTTTTTGTGTTTCTGGTCAATTTCTAGACATGGCCTAAGATGTTATAAAAAAATGCAAGTTGTCGTCCCTGGATAGATTTCAGTTTCTCACCTCAATTTGTGGCTCAATTATAAAATAATGAAGCTTGGAACGAATATTCCATAACCTACAAGCATTTCCACTGGAGATCATTGGCATTTTTCTTTTTAAATTTAAATACTCCAGGCTTTAAGTTGTTACGGTTGCGGTGTAATTGACCGCTTAGCAGTATTTTTTGGCAGTGGAAAGGTGTGATCAAATTTCTTGATGTTTTGACTTTCTCATTTAAGGCTCCCAAAGATAAACTTTTCGTTACCATTTTCGTTTAAGTTGTCGCTTTTGATGAAGTTTTGACGGGTCGAAGCTTTACAGGCGCACTCTCAGTGTTTTGACAGTTGGAGTTAATAAATAAAATAAAGGGCAGCATAAAGTCCTAACGGCACAGTTCAAAAGTTACTGAAGCTGAGCTGGAATATGCTAATAGACTTTGAAGTGAAAAATGAATTCAGTAGTTAGGTTTCCTAACATGTCTCCTTCTTCGGCGAGTTACATGAGTCCCTCGCTTACTGGAAGAAAACAAATTTTTGTGGTTATACGTTAGTGCACTCTCTTCAATGTTTTGACAGAAATTGCACGTCCAAATTCGTCTTTTCCTTTAACAATTTAGTCAATAACTAAGACTAAGATGTTTCCCTGCTTTAATCGCTGCGACAGGTAAATAATTTAGTGTGGTGAGATATTCCGCCTGTCATTTACTTGCAAAATGATGGATTGGCAGCGTGAATTACAGTTTATTTTTAGGTGTGTGATGAAAGACTCTACGGTACATTTTTGGTCGGGCGACAAATTATAAAATATGCCGGTGTTATTGCTTTCATGTATTGTTCCATGTGGGTAGTCCATAAACTCACATAGCAGTCGATAATTTTGCAAAGCCATCATCAGGGTTAGCAGGGCTTATACCTCCTTGTATTTGAGTGGCGTTTTTTGATGTTCTTTAGGTGTGCTGCTAAAATAACGATTTTCTTATTTTTTGTTCTTGTGATCTTTTTAACATTTCAGGAGTTTGAATGGGTCTGCAACGTAACCAGTCCGGTCCCTGCCACCAAATTAAATCCTTAAAAAAAGTCGTCAGGTGGATTCTCGGGTTAGTGAAAATTTGCTGGGTTTTGCATAAAATGAGCTTAGGCCTATTGCTAAACATTGTTTTGTTGTATGCAGAATTGAAGTGACTTAATCCTCATACTTAGTATGAGGATAGTAATTTTTCTAGGTGGATTTGCCAACCAACATAAGAAGGTAGTGTTATCAGACCACAAAAAGAACTATGGCGGTGTTGCTGGCCTAAACGACTAATATGACTATTCGAGTAAGTAAAAGATCGGCTCGTGCAAGTTTCGCTGAAATTATCCATCTTGGTACTTTGATTTTCTCTTCTATAATTTCGGTCTACCTCTCATGGTAGTCCATTGTTTTTCAACATCTGTGAGGAGTTGATGATTAAGTAGCCATAACCGATGAAAAAAGATTTTTATTCCGATGTTCAGGGGCGATAGCCACCCTACTGTATTGAATATTCGAGATGCTTAAGAGGTCATATTCCTAATGAAGGAGTTTAATGTCATTTGTTGCCCATTTTTGAACATGATATCTACTGAGTCATAAAAGAGTACTAAGCTCTACTTGTAGGATCCTGGATTATGTCTGCTTTGAACATGGGGCGTTCATATTTAACAGGAAGTTTTTTAATAGGACTTTAGCTACATTCGAGTAATCTTTGGTATATAGGTGTGCCAGTTTGAGGAGAGTTTAAGTTGCCGAAAATGTTTCTTAAGCCGTACCGTAGGTAGCAGTATGAAGGTGGTAGTGTTTTATTGTTTCACGCAAATAATGCGCTGGTAGTTTGTATTCGATCCTTCAACCCAAACTTGACGGAACATTTTCTCGTGGTTCATCGTGGTTATGTTACAATGCTTCCTGAATCTGATAAGGATCTCAAGCAGTGTTTGTTAAATACCATATTATTAGCACTATATGAACTTACTCGGGCTAGGCATTTTAAATCGCTTGTTGAAATAGACACTTTATGATCTGGTGTGCTACTGAATCAGCTTAGTATAGTTCCACTAAAATTCTGCCTAGTTTTGTATTCTGCGTCACTGGTTACCAGCACATAAAAGCACAAGGAATCGGTCGTGTATGATCGTGGTAATACAGATTCCAAAGAAGCACGGATAGGGTCTTCAGGGACCTATAGTAGCATATTTGTAATTTGACGATCGGTAGGGTAGTAGCGCATCAGCAATTTCCATTTTATGTGATAAATCCAAATATTTGCTTGTATTTGCATCAGTTCGTATGAAATGATTATGGACATGGCAGGAAACACTGTTGTAGTGGATTAATTAATTTATGGTAAGTTTGGTTTCGGGCGAATGTTAAAAATTAGTTTTGCAGTGTGAGAACCAGTGTGTGATGTCTCTTTTTAAACTAATGGCATCGTTTTCTTGATCTGTATTTGAAAACGTTATGCTATTGAACCGTCACATTTGTAAAATAGCATCATCAAATTATTCATCAGCCAGGTAAACAACCTAATAATCCCTTTACTCTGTACGTTTGACCTATTGTATTAGCAGAAGGTTTAACGTTTAGTGGTTGGCTGATAAATGTTTCGATGAACCCATTTACTATATGCTGAGGTATCTGTCGTAACGTTTTATTCGCTTTTAGAATACTTTAATGTAAGTGGTAGATCCTGCTAGACCCTACAGTGATTCATTAAGTACTAAAACTTCTAAGCTGGAGACAAACTAGTTTTATCGTGAACGGTACCTTAAATCAAGTTGTAGAATGAGTGCCACTCTCTGAGATTGGTAACTTTTCCCATTGTAACTTAAATTTCACTGCGATTCTGAGGACGAGGGATTCAACGGTTCGTTTAACTTGCACCTGAGGTTTGTGTTTGCTTTTGCATAATATTTTTTTTAGCATAGATACCCAAAAATAATGATAAAAATAATATTTCAAAAAAGTTTGCACCCAAGACAAAACCAAAATTATTAAAAAGTCTGTACACCAAAAGACCGTAAGATTTAGCTGCCTTATAACATCTAAAAACTTGAAGACTACTGGATCTGGAACTAACAAATGTTGATAAGATTGCCAGCCCAAAAAAACTATCTAGCAGCTAAATATAGCCTATTAATCCACTATAAAGATCTAATGAACAATCAACAGTAGAGTTTTCTCTAAGAGGGGAGCCACTTTTTGACTAACGCAATAGTCAAATTCAGCGACAATGATTTTCAAAGTACAGAACAATTTGCATCTGTTACTTTTCATGAGTTCATTGTTTAATTATTTACTAACCCCATTCCAGAGGAGACAACACTCAAAAATTTAAAATCGCGGAAATGAAAAGTTAATAAAAACCAAAAGTTCAAATAAAGTTACACCTTACAAATTAACAACTCAACGATTTTTTTTTTAATTTAAGTCACTTTTGATGAGTAATCACCTTATGGATTTTTGGTATTTTTTGTTATGAATTAATTTTACATATATATGAGGTAAATGAGAAGCGCGCAAACCTAAAAAAATGTCATTGCCCCCCCATATTTAAATGTGTCCGCGTTTTTATTTATATAATGTTTGCACTAAATACTTGTATACATATACTCATATATCATGAAATAGATTTTTATACCACAAAAAGTGTACAATACACTAGTAAGCCACTCTTGGCGTTTACAAATTTCCATAATCGTTTTGATTGAGAGTTAGTAATATGACGTTTAAAACCAGTTAATCCATAAATGTCAAATTTAAATGGTGATGAAACATTGTAAGGAATTCACTGTCAAATCACCATCATCAGTTTAATGTTTTAAATTATTGGTCGTAGGCGTCTCATAAAATTACAAGAGAATGAAACTTAACACTATATACAGGCGCACTACACATTGTGTATAATTCTATATAGGCTATATAATTAAAACTGGTTGGGGTCGCTTAAAGGCATTGACTCGGTGCGATTACCTTAAAATTATTTTACATTAGTACATCATCGTAAAATGACATAGAATACAAAAAATTAGGTTTATTGGGCATAGTTAAATCACATTTCGGACATCACCTCAATAACACCATAGTGCTGTAGGCCAAACACTAAAAGTGTAATAAACCATTTTCTAGAGAATTAAAACGCTGCAAAATAATTTGCAAAATTACCAAGGAGGAGACATAAAACAATATAATTATCGACCATTCATTTACGATGCTATAAATATGATTTTAGGTCATCTTAATAAACCTACATGCATTAAGTCGGCTGAACTATATTTTTATATTTGGACCAGGTAAACACCTCCAATGGAAATAAAAATATTCACCTTTTTTGTTAGTATGGTAGTAAAATGGTAATTTAAGATTTCCTTATTACAACCAAACATTTATTGTTCGTTGAATGTAATGACCTGATTTACTATTATTACGGTGGAAGATTCCTGGAATTTAAATATTTCGTGGGTGATTAAGATATTGACCAAATAATATTTTTACAGCACTAATTTATTGTCTAAAAAATGTCTACATATGTTACATACCTTTCAAGTTACAAAGAATCTTTTTTTGTGATATCCGACCACCTTAAACTGAGCACATGAAGTTATCAGCCATAGACCCACAACTAACTGCGGTTACAATATATACAACAAAAAATGAGAATTTAGGTCACAGCTGTCATTAGTATAGTGTTGTTGACTGTCCTACTCTCTTTGAAGGCTTCTGGACTCAAGAACCTCAAAGCTCCGATCACCAAAAAAAATGAAAAGTTACCCTCACAACTAAGCAACAAATGTTATGAATGGATATGATCTATCTAAAGGACAAATAGCTAGTTAAAGCACGACCCGAAAAAATAATTACGTAAGTTACTTTCAATAATTAATGCAGCGTTCAGACTAAACTATTTTACACACCAATGGAGAGTAGGAGAAGTGTTAATGATATAGAACCCAAACAAACCACCTAACAACAAAAAATCACATAGACCGATTTCTTTGCTACCAACAATTTCAAAAGTATTCGAGAAATTGCTGCTTAAGGTTTCAAATTAATCAAGAACTGTGGTAGCCTGATTAAACAGAAACTTAGTCATTTGCGTGTTGAAGGCCATATATCATCCGCATGACACTTCTCTCGAATCCGGGGTAATATAAGATATTTCCGGTTTACAAAATATTAGTTCTAACAAGAGATTAAAGAGTATCGAAGATAGAGCATCACCGTGCCGTAAAATCACAGGGATATTGCGTTATTCATCACAGGGATATTGCGACATTCCGAAGTACAAGATGAGCAATGAATTATAATTTAAAAAATTAGCACACACCAGAGTGTGGTTGAATATAATTATATTATATTGACATCAGTGTCACTAATTTATGGTTAAAAAATAGAACAATAAAAGGCAACTGCTCAGGCTGTCAGAGATCAAAGCCAAAACCATAGCAAACATTTACATTGCATCACTATAGGGTGGATAATTAAAAGAAAATTTTTGCTGATCTTGAACCAGTAGCACTTTTTTGGTAAATCCCGGGAATTAAAAATACATGTTTTTATAGCAGTAATACACCTATAGGTTTTAATAATTAAAGACGTTAAATTATCTCAACATTTCACTATGTCCCAAAATTTTTTCATAAAACATGTAAGAAAGAATAAATGTCAAAACTACAATAGTTAGGAATTTTTTCTCCCAATAAAATATCTTCCCAAACGGCAGGGGAAATTTTCTCTTTTTTCATTAATAAGTTCTATAGGTAGAAAGAAGAGTCTGGATAAATTGTCCGAAAGTATAAGGTGCAGTTCTTTAAAAAAAGTTAAACAAAACGGCGCTTATTACTAAGCTATTTTAATGTCAGCATTCGCCTTTCACGCTTGTTCTATTCACAATTTTGCTAAGTTTTTCCAAGCAATTGTGAAAAGCATTAATCATCAAATCAACAGAATCCAACTTAAATATTTTAAGACAGCCAAAATATTCAAAAAGGACTTTAAATTTGGTTGCACACCTTTATATTGGCCAACAAATTCAAACGGCAGGAGAAGTAATTATGATCTGAAAGTAAACCACTGTAACGGTAAAAGTCAATTATACTATTATCTCTTCTTTAAAGTTTTTCAAAAATATTTGTAAAACGACTTCTGAAGAGAATGAAGCTCATAACTGAGTACAACGGTCTTATTCCTGTTTTCTCGTTTAAATCCAGAGAAAAAAATAAAGTAACTATTTGAGTGCGACTAATTAGCTTCTGAACATTCTACCGTCGTTTAGCAGTCAGGTTTAATTGGAAGTTTGATCAACTTTGTTATTGGTATTTTTAGTATTCCATTTTTTGGCTTGATTGTAACAACTTTTCTAAGAAGTGCTAAAAGCAATTTCTGGAGAATTTTTTGTAATAAAATACAGGAGTTCTCTGAGGCAGCTAGGCTACGTAAGATATTATCCACTTGTCGTGTCATTTCAAGTTATCTCCAACGACCGGATTGACAATGAAATACAATATGTAAGGAATCCTTGGAGCTTCTTCTGGAAACTCATTTTCCGGGTTGTTCCAATTCTCCTCCTATTTTACCAAAGGCAAATAAGGCTTCTGAGGCTGGGAAAATTGTCAATAGGAGGACTATCTTGTTGGTAGTAAACAGTTTCAAGCCTTTCGAGTCTGCAGGCCTGGACGGCATTATTCCCGCCGATATTCAGAAAACCACTGACTTGACTGTTCCCTGGCTTGAGGTGATTTTCAAAAGTAGCCTCGAACAATTTCACATTCCAAAAGAATGGACTGAAGTAAATGTAATTTTTATACCAAAGGTGGGAAATCGTTTTCTTTGCAATTCCAAAAACCTTAGGCCTATTAGTTTATCTTCTTATTTCTTAAAAATTCTAGAAAGACAGATACAGGCTTTCCTCAAAGGCTCAACCAAGCCTGCAAAGCTGTCAGCGTCTCAGCATGCATATAGTAAGGGAAAATTGGTGGAAACTGCTCTGCATTCCCTCTTATGTCCAATAGAGAAGCCCCTAGAATATAAGGAGTAGCCAAAATATAAGGAATATAAGGAGGCGATCACGCAAGCACTTTCAAGTTTGGGGGTGGATGTGACACTTAGAAGCTGGATTGAACAAATGCTAAAAAGCAAGGTCATAATGGCAAATCTAGTTGTATCATCCATCCGGAGATTTGTAAGTAGAGGTACACCGCAAGGTAGTGTTTTATCCCCCCTTATTTGGAATTTGGCCATAAATGACCTGTTACTAAGCCTGGAAGGGACTGGCTTTAAAAAGGTGACTTATGCAAATGATGTTACTGGTGGCGCTTCCAATAAATATTCTTGTATCCTCAGAGATGTTATGCAGAATGCTCTTGGCATTCTAACTCAATGGACCAATAGTTGTGGTCTTAGTGTTAACCCACTGAAGACTGAGTTGGTTCTTTTTTCCAGGAAGTACAAACTTCTTCGCTTTGATCCTCCAACCTTTAATGGAGTTGTTTTGAACATCGCAGATAAAGTGAAATTCTTGGGTCTCATTTTAGATAGTAAACTAAGCTGGAAGCCTAATATTCTGGAAAGAGTAAAAAAGGCTACGATAGCACTCTACTCCTGTAAAAATGCCATTAGAAAAGGATGAAGGCTTGAGCGTTACATTGTGCATTGGCTTTATACTTCTGTAGTTAGTTCTAATGTATGGAGTTACAGTTTAGTGGCCCGCTTTAAATATAGTGGCGAACCAAATGTTGCTGAAGAAAGTGCAAAGAACTGCTACCTTGTGTATTAGTGGTACACTTAGAAGCACTCCTACTCAAGCACTGGTTATCCTCTTTCATCTCGTCCCTTTGGATATCCTGGCTAAGCAAGTGGCTGCTAGTATAGCCAAAGGGCTTAAATCAATTTCTATGTGGCCCTGTAACATTACGGAATACTTATCTATTCTAACGAACAAATAAATCCCTAAATCTATCGACTACACCATCTCGACATCATACCTCGAAGTTAAATTTATAACTGATATTCCTTCCAGAGAAGACTGGGTGAATGGAACAGTTTTGTAAAGTCAGGCTTTATTAACTTTTTTACAGATGGCGCGAAAATTGACGGAAAGGTCGGCGGAGGGGTTTTCTGCGAAGAACTAAATGTAAATCTCTCTTTCCGCCTCCCTGATCTTTGTAGTATTTTTCAGGTAGAGCTTATAGCAATCGAGGAAGCCAAAGACTGGATCATGTAATTTGGAAGTATCATGTAATATCTGTAAGAGATATTGGCATTTTTACGGACAGTCAGGCTGCTATTAAAGTTTTACAATCATGTTTTATCACGTCGAAAGTAGCATGGATATTGAATTGTTCAGCCATCTCTTAACGAGATGGCTGAACAATTCCATATCCATCTAATATGGGTGCCAGGGCATTTCAATATTACGGGGAATATGAAAGCCGTCGAACTTGCGCGACAACGTATTACTTGCTTCATCTTACCGTGCAAGGTGGACATTGAAGTATTACTTGCTATATGCAAATTACTCCTTAAAGAAGAAGCTCGTAAAATTACAAACAATAGATGGGCAAATTGCACCTCATGTGTAATATTAGCACTGTTGTGGGTGTCATTACTGGACCCTGTTTTATGGGAAAGCATGCCAGTAGACTTGGTGCTTTCTTTGATGATTATTGTCGAAGCCGTAACAACGAAGAAGAGGAGGAAACAATACTTCATTTGTTATGCACCTGTCCTAGTCTGTCTCAAAACAGACTCAAGTTTTTGGGTCTACAAACAGACCAGCAGTACAAACTAGCTAAATTAACTCCTTGTTTTAGGAATGGATGAATTAATTGAAGTCAGTAGTTTAGCAAAATTTCAAGTGGAGGGTTATCTTTAGTTTCGTCCACATACTGTGGCTGAACTGGCCATGATTTTTTTATGTTATTTAGCCAATGAGGTCCGTTCCACCACAAAAAGTTGGGTTTTATTTGATGCGGGAAAATTCTTCTTGACGCAATGTCAGCAGGATTTTCTGCCAAAACAACTGACTCCAATGTGATCGACTGAATGACGGCACTATTTTCAATGTTTAGTTGGCAACATAAATAGATTTGTTCAATTGCTAGAATTTTATTAGTATCTACTACATCGATTAGCTCGGTTAATAAGAGTGCGCCACAGAATTCCAACCGTGGCACAAATGGTTGTATGAAGGGTGAAACCTTAGTTTTTGCTGTCAATAATATCGTACAAATTTCTTCGATTTTTGTAGTGATCCTTTATTATATAACAGCTGCGTACGCATCTTGACTGGCGTTACAGAATCCATGTCAACACAGTGCTTTCTGCCAAATTTGGATGATATTGATGTGACGAATATGTGATTTCAACAAGGTGGTACCACATGCCAAACAGCCCGTGAAACAATTCAATTACTGCATAAAACATTTCCTGTTCGTGTTTTCTCTCGTTTCGATGATAAGAATTGGCCCCTAGATCGTGTGATTTAACAACATTAAGTTTCTTTTTAAGGGGTTATTTGAAGTCGAAAGTCTATTTCAACAAGAAATTAAGTTGCATTTATGCAAAATTCAATTGATTTGTAATGTTTAATCAACTTTTTTTAAAATCTACTTTGTATTAATTTTAAAATGTTGTGTTAAATAAAGTGTATATAAATTAGATTTTTTATCGATCGCGGTGTCAGTAACCGGGTCAAGTCTGTCATAACTAACATTCTTCCACTCCTTTGGGTTAGTTTTATGTAATACGGGTGTTTGGTGGAGCCCGAGTTGCTAGTTCGTCTTTGGTCGAAAATTATAATCCATCAATCAATCAAATCTAAATGTACTTTTAAAAAGCTCATCAATGCTAAATTGTAAACTTGTAAAATACAATTTTAATCAAAAAAGAAGTCCTCAAATTGGCTAATGAAAGGGTAAAGCAGGACGTTTGGTTAACGGTAGAAGTGTTGGGAAAACTTCGTCTCTAAAAAAGATTGCATGGATAAAAACAAACGAAGGTCATAATAAAATCGCGGAGTACATTTCTGAAAATTTTCGTCTCTGTACCTATAAACTAATGGTTTTAGGTTTAATTTGGGTTTTTTCCGCAAAGTTAATGTTGATGGACCGAAAAGAATTTTTAAAATTCTATTTACACTACTGTTAAAATATTTTAATAATTTCCGTTGTCCCGCCTACGGTCTCGATAAAATTTTTTCGAGCCTATTTAAAATTTGATCACATAAAAACGACAACCTAAGAAAACATATTCATTCTAAATACACACACACACAGCAAATAATCATAAATGGAATAAATTTATTTGTATGTTAAAATATAAGTACACTAAAGAATTGCTTAACAAAAAAAAAATAAGTCGGTAATTTCACCATAATTGACATAAAAATAAAAAAAATGGTAAAATGAAAGAATCAATTATTGTTGCCTTAAGAACTTGAATTCTAACTGTACAATTCTACTTTGTAAACTCACAATGTTTATATACTATATATACATTTGACCTGATTGTCAGTTTCTCTGTTGTTTTAAGTGCCAAAATAGCAGCAACAACATAAATGTTAATACCACAACAGAATATTAAGAATAATTAACATATAAATACAAAACATTATTTTAACAATAGAATTAAGATTAAGAATGATAGTTTTATTATAGTAATTTTCTATTTGCTCTATACATGTCACTTGAACAAATATACTATAGCAAACGGATTAAGATAAAATAAAGTGGGCCCATATCTCAACTTGTTATATATCAATAACAAAATCGTAAAATTAGTTCATCGCAGAACCGGGACACTTTCACTTGCGTGAAGACGCATCGAAAAAAGAATAATAACCCTCACTTTTAACGTATCGTCTGCGTTAAAAAAAAAAATTCTATATAGGTACATTCAATATTTGCTTGTGCTCTTTCTGAATATATTTTAGAAAATGAATTCTATTATTATTCTTGGAATTCATGTAATATGCCAATTCGTTTTTTGAAAGAAGAATACGAAATGAAAATAAAAAAATTATAATATTTTGCCGTATACAGCACAATCCTCTTTATGATGATGTGCTAATTGTAAACTTCTTCTATATTCCGAACTATGCAGTAAAAATAAAAAGTCAGCTAAACAATTTTATTTACACATTCTTAAGTCAATATAATATAAGAACTACACTAATAAAATGCTAAGTATATAAATATAAATTTGTATATGTGTGTGACTCGGTTGACCTAATTTTAGGTCACCAGTAGTGTGTATTGGCCATTTAATGGTAATTTGTTAGTTACTTCCTCATTGTTTTCTGTATATTATAAAGTTGTTGTTATCATACTAGATTTTTTTAATTTTTTTATTTGTATTTTCTCTTTTATTTTAACATTTTGTTTTTCATTTTCTGCGCACATAATTACAAGAATGGACAGTTTCTTAGATTGTTGGAAAATGTTAGTTCATTTTCATTTTGCCATTATATTTTGTTGGTGGTTACTGTTGATTATTTTTAATCATATCATGTAGCTGATTATTGTGGTTTGAGGTTGATAACCGCTAATTTTTTTATATAGATACTATACTAGTGTTAGAAAAGCGTTACGTAAATTTTGGTATTAAATAATTGTTCAGAAGCCAATTAGCCACTCATATCCAACAACAGTATAGGTTATGCTGTTGCTCATCGATTGCTGCACTCTTGTAGAATTCCTGGACACAAATTAAAAAACTATAAAATTCTATAAAACTATAAAATCCTAAATGTTTATATAAACTTGGAAGGATAAGATAGAATTCAAGTTAAATTTTTGAGATCGACCCGGTTCCAGACATTTTGGTGGCCAATAGTTAGTAAATTATTTGTGGGGTAAGGAAGAAAAGGTATGTCAGTAATGACAGAATTGGTCGGTTCCCCGATAGCAAATATTAAAGCTACTGTTAGCATAAGACAATCACAATGATAATGAACTGCTCTGCATTCTGTAATCTTTTATCAGCATCTCCAGTGTGCCACCATTCAACTGTAATCTGCAGTGTTTCTTTAAAAAAAAACTCTATTAATGGGCTAATTTCTCAAAATAAATTGGATTAAATTTGCCTGAAATTTACAATTAATTAATTTATTACATCATTAAAAATATAAAATTATAAAAATAAATTAAATCTAAAAAAAATTGATTAAATATTACATCAATTGAGTTAACCGTTTTATAACAAATACGTTATGTAATCGCCAAAAATCAAATTTATATACACTTTATTTAACACAAAACTTTAAAATTAATATAAATTAGATTTTAAAAAAATTGATCAACCATTACAAACCAATTGAAATGAGTTTATGATCAATACTTCCCTTTTTAAAAGAACATTTAGATATATTAAAATCAAACTTATCAAAATTATGATTATATTGATCTGAAATGGCCAATTCAATTTATGAAGGTAGTAAATAATAAATATCCTCTGTATCCGTTCAATTCTATCAATATAAATATTGTAGGCAGGATCCCAAAAAATCGAAAAAAATTACTGCGCAAGAGGCTTAAATCAATTTAAAAAAATCGAAATTTGATTCCATCGCAACAATTTGGATCTAGAAAAAATACCTTTACAAATATGTCCACAAAATAACCATATCCATAATTGAACACGTACAACCGAACGACACAATCGAAGACGCACTTGAGAATAAAGGGATATGCTCCAGTATGTCTTTTTTTATATATCACTAGATTCCGACAAAATTTGGCATCATCGACTTACAAAATAAGTCCTACATTTTACATCCTGTATACCAGAGATTTGCCTAATATATAGAAGATACAACATATCAATATTTATAAATAGAACGGAGATCCTGCCAACCAATACAGGTAAGTAACCAGTATGGAACGACTGTATCCAAATTTGGGATTGTACTAAGAAGACAAATCTTCAAATGATACAATGTTTTCAAAACCAAGTGTTGCGTTGCACCTCCCAAACTACAAATTTAGTATCTACTAGAATTTTTCCAGACCACCAATGAAATTTTTTTGTATAACAATTTATTTTATCTTTTTAAGGATTAACTGGTTATCGGAATTCCTAATCCTTAAAAGGACATGAAGATATGTGTGAAAACCTTTTAATCGTAAGTCTACTCATCTCATTTGTATACTCACCTGAAACTTGTTGCGACAGAGACTTTGATGCGACAGATGACTTTGACAAAGACTTCTGCTGATTCATTGGAGGTAATGACTTCAAATATATTATTTTGCATTTACTTGATCTACAATTTAATGCCGTTACACAAACTGGGTGAATTTAAATTACGTACCAAGATAACTGAAGATTTAACTTTAAATTAAAGATCGTGCGACGAAAAACCAGCAGGATGAAGAATGTCCAGGAGTATATGTCGATAATAATTCAAAACATCTTTTCTTTTGTCGATAGTATCGATAAATTTGAAATTACCAGTGTCCCCCTCTAACTTTTCCTATTGCTCTTTCACGTGCCAAATGGTACGATTTCTTCTAAAAAAAATTATTTTTTTGGATCCAGTGGTAGACATTTTTTTAGAGTAGGCATTTCATCGATAAACGGCTAAAATCAGCTTTGCTTTAGTTTATTAAAGAGAATTTAGCTCTACCTCCACCAAAATGTGTTTTCTGATTTTACGTTGGAAATGCTTTAAAATCAAGATGATTTTTATGCAAGATGTTTGGATATGAGTAGAAAACTCCATTATATTGAGCAAATAGAAAAGAATTAGTGAGCTGTTAATATGTTGTAGAATGGGAATGCGATTGACCGTATTGGTAAGGAGCAAAAGTTAGGTGATCATTTAGGTGACCCAAACTGGCAGTAAAAAGCTAAATAGTTTCTGAGTCTGACAATTTTCAAAACTTGGTGCTCAAAGTTGAAATTCGATCAATGCCAAAGATTTTGCTAATGTTTTCTAGTTTCAGCGGTGGTGTTCTTTCCACATAAGTTGAAAAAAAAATATCAAAGATTTGTGATTAGCGCTGCTACCAAAATTTAAGAAGCTGTCTGAAAATATTTAGTCCTACTCTATTTGACTGTGGAAAAGTTTTTGGGGTTAGAAATTTTGGGAAGGTTAAAGAAGGCAGTGGTAAATGTTTGCAACCTACATTAAAACTATACATCAATATGCTCAATAATTGACGCCTATAACTGTGCAGAATTTGACCGTAAGGCAAAGTTGATCAAACTTAATGGTTGTTAGTTGGTTTATGCTTAAAATATCTGATATAGAACCTATTATATATATATATATATATATATATATATATATATATATATATATATATATATATATATATGCATTTTAATCAGTAATAATTGATAAGAGAGTTTTATTGATTTGTGCAAAACAGAAAACTGCCACAATTTTGACATACGAGTTTTGACCTACGAGTTTTTAGGATACCAAATTTTTTTCTGGTAATGAATTTTAAACCAAAGTTGACCGAAACAATAAGTCATTTATTATTGTAATGTTTTATTTATGTAGGCGAATTGACCTAGCAAAAGCAAATCCTAGGTGCCATCTTGTCTCTATTTAAATTTTTGTTTTTGTTTTGTTTTAATTTCTTGAAGTTCATGTATAACCCACGCTACAATATAAATCAAGAATAATAATTCATATCTCGACTTAATGATTGTTCATGTCAGATTCAATTATAATTGCGTTGAGTTTGTATACGAATATGTAGTAACAGAAACATGAAATGAATTCTTTGTGAATGATGTTGTGACAAATTATGTCAGAATTTGTTTGAGAACAAAATAAATGATATGTGTTTTTTTTTTTTTTTTTTTTAACAAAATTTCCTTTATTGAGTTAACATTTTTTTTATAATAAAATATAGACTTACTACTTCGATACATTTTTTAATAAGGATGTAGGAAATTAACTAAAATGCCATCCATAAACTAAAATTATATAAAATAAATTATTTGAGCCCCTGTTCCTACAAGAGACGGAATCTCAGGCTCATTACTTCGATAAAAACATATAAAAGGGTTTTTGTAAAAATATCATTAAATGAATTTGAATTTAACAATTTTATAAATTTTGTTTTTAAAATTCAATATCAAAAAAATGAAAAACTAAAATGTCATAAAAAAATGCTATAAAATTTATGACGATTATCAACTCAAATGTAGAGCTTAAAAATAAAATAAAAAGAGAGAGAAACATTCACACACACCTATATACAGAAACCATACACACCCACAGACATACATTTTAAAATTAACATAAATGTTATAGCAAAACAAAATATTATGAAAGTCTACGCAAAAGCTTGATTTTAAAATTGCTTATCTAAAAAAGTAAAATAATTATACAATGCAAAGGGTGTATATCAAAAAAGGAAATTTTATCAATGTAAAAATACAAATGTTATTGTTGTTGCTGCTGCTGCTGGTCATCATCATCGTCATCGTTGTTGTTGTCTCCGGTCATATCGGTCAGCCACCAATATGCCTCACATCTTTTAGCATACTCGTCCTCGTCAATTTTGAAGGTGGTATCAAAACGTAAATGTTCATCCGGATTTGTGAATTTGGTTGCATCAAACCACTTCTCGTTTGGCCGCCTTGCCACATGGTATATCAGCGGTATCGCCTCCCGATTTTGGATGTAACCCAACCTGTCTAAATAAACGAATAAATTCGGTCCTGGTACCGTCTCGTTCGTCGCGTATAGTTTTGCCATTTGATCGTCGACATGGTACGGTCCGTAAATCAGTGAATTTTCTGTATTTAGGCATGCGCGTCGTATGTGATTGCGCGTCAATTTCAAAATGTGTAAGTCAATACGGTCCGAGTCAAATTTCTCGTATTGTATTCTGTTCGATATGTAGTGGGTAAAGTCCGTCTCGGCTTTTCTGTAAAGTCCGTTACAATGACGTAAACATTTCCGTTCAAAAATTCGGTATTTTTCTATGTATCGAGGAACTTGATTAAACCATACCTGGCAACCGTACGTCAGTATTGGTCTAATCAGTGATTTGTACGCTATCAGTTTTACACGTTTGTCCAAATGCTTGTTGTAAAAAAGTTTGCGCGCCCCCATAAATGCACGTCTCGCTTTCTCTAGTTGAATCTTTGTATGATGTGCCATATAACACATATATAAATGATATGTGTTGTGACACTCTGGTTGTTTCGGTAATTTTTAATAAATCGTACATCGCTCTCATAGAAGTTGAGTTCATAACGCTTTCGAATCTTGATAATATTCTTTGTGACCCCTCCTTCCAAGTTCGAAATTAGATATCTTTCGCGAAAACCTCAACCTCAGCTCACCAACCAGCATTTTATAATAAGAGGGTGTAGTGTTGCCAAAAAAGGATTACAATGGTTAATAGTAAAAATGTAGTGAAAATTCCCGACCAAAGTTCACCTGCACGTGTTGCTCCCGAAAATGAAGATAAATAATTATTATGATAATTATTAATAATTGGTATTCGTTACATGAATGATGCGCGCGTATTTATAAACGAAATGGTAAATTTGGATGACTCATACGCAATGTCATGTAAATGTAAATTTATAGATTACATCGATAGTAATTTTTTTTTAAATACTTGAATCCGGTTAAAGTAAATTTAATGTTATTACACACGTTTAGTAGATAATGGTAAATTTGGAATTGTTATATACTATAAGAATGGCCATACAGAGGTCTTACTGTTCGTTTAAGGAGCTTCATACTTAATTTAGGTTCACACTTGTTTAAGTCGCTATCTAATATTTTAAGCAGTGGTATGTCTATTAAAATATAGAATTTCTATTGTTTTTTGCCATAATTATAAATATAATAGTAGCTTCAATATGACGATCATGCGGGAAAAGAAGAAGTACCTTCACACCCGACCATTCATTTAGCAAAATTAAATTTAGTTGCTGCCGAGAAGTTGTTGATTTGTTAATAATTGGAGGAAAAAAGTATACTAAAAAACAAGGCTAACTAGGCGAAAAAAGACCCTGGATCTTCCTCAGGCTCAAAATATTCGATTTCATCCATGCTCCAAACTTGATCTGAAAAGTTGTACCCTCCATCAATAATAGTTTTTGCATGATTTTCTGGATATTTTCTTGCAGTTGAATCATCAACAGAAGCAAAACGGATTGAGATTAAGGAAACAGGTAAATTTAATTTTAACCTGATCATAAAATTTACAGCATAGCGTCCGTTATCTTTCATCAGCAATAAAGCATTTTCAGCTTTTTCTGGAACAACGTCTTTCGTGTATTATAATGAGTAAGCACTCGATTTTGTACCAAAACATCCTGCTTTTCAAATATTATCTTTAATTGTCCTAACTGTTTATTCATTAACACTATACTGATAACCTACAATCGTTTGTACTTTATATATATATATATATATATATATATATATATATATATATATATATATATATATATATATATATATATATAAATATATATTTATATATATATATATATATATATATATATATATATATATATATATATATATATATATATATATATATATATATATATATATATATATCTACGAGTCTATGTATACAAAACATGCGCGAACACTAAATCAATCGATCGATTTAATTTCCAACACAACTGTTAAGCTTCCGCATTTGTTTGTAGTTTTTTTATTCGCCACATTGAACTTTACATTGAAACACCCACCACTTCTGGTTTTTGAATGAATAACGATAGTTTTTCCAATGACACAGTAAAGCAATTTAATTGAATTGAACGTCGATTTGTTTGCATTTTTATTAAAATCCTGGTTCTTCACTTTTGCATTTGCATAAATACTCTACACTAAAACGTTTAAGTTGTCAAAAAGTGACCTAAATAGTTTTCGTTCTCTATCGACATCAGATCCAGCATTTCAATTCTGATTCATCCACCCGGACTTTATAACATTTTTTTTATATTTCAATATACGGTTAACTGTACAACATTTTTTTTGTTGTATGAGTTAATAAAATTCTCGTCGTCTTGTAAGCCGTAAATTATTCTTAACGCGAAATGAGGTTAAATACATAATTACCGTTTCGTGAATCTCGCATATGATATAAATGAGCGGCGACAATATTTGAAATATAAAAAGAGATTTTAATTTTAGCAAGTCATTTTCAAGATCGTGTTTGTGTATTTCGTGTTGGGACTACATATTCCAATTTAATTTTTTTGTTTTAATCTTAATGGATTTAAGAAGGTTGTTTTGTGTGGACGTATGATTTAGGTCAGCTAAATCAATTTTATATTTTTATTTGCTGTTGTTTAACAGTATTAATTTTGGGGAATGTTTAATTGGATTACAGTTAACGATCAGTGAATTAAATAACTGTATTTGTGGCATGTTTCGATGATTTAACGGATTTATTAAAATAAGTATTGTAATGATGATGGAGGTTCTCTAAAAACCGATTGATCGTGTAAGGTGAATAAACAGTTTTGAAAAGTTTTGAGAACTATGCAGAATTTATCCAAGATCGAAATTTTATAAATTATTTGATTTTTATAATTTTACGAGCTTTCTAATTCAATAAATTCTATAAATTCTATAAATTCTATAAATTCTATAAATTCTATAAATTCTATAAATTCTATAAATTCTATAAATTCTATAAATTCTATAAATTCTATAAATTCTATAAATTCTATAAATTCTATAAATTCTATAAATTCTATAAATTCTATAAATTCTATAAATTCTATAAATTCTATAAATTCTATAAATTCTATAAATTCTATAAATTTTATAAATTCTATAAATTTTATAAATTCTATAAATTCTATAAATTCTATAAATTCTATAAATTCTATAAATTCTATAAATTCTATAAATTTTATAAATTCTATAAATTCTATAAATTCTATAAATTCTATAAATTCTATAAATTCTATAAATTCTATAAATTCTATAAATTCTATAAATTCTATAAATTCTATAAATTCTATAAATTCTATAAATTCTATAAATTCTATAAATTCTATAAATTCTATAAATTCTATAAATTCTATAAATTCTATAAATTCTATAAATTCTATAAATTCTATAAATTCTATAAATTCTATAAATTCTATAAATTTTATAAATTCTATAAATTTTATAAATTCTATAAATTCTATAAATTCTATAAATTCTATAAATTCTATAAATTCTATAAATTTTATAAATTCTATAAATTCTATAAATTCTATAAATTCTATAAATTCTATAAATTCTATAAATTCTATAAATTCTATAAATTCTATAAATTCTATAAATTCTATAAATTCTATAAATTCTATAAATTCTATAAATTCTATAAATTCTATAAATTCTATAAATTCTACAAATTCTATAAATTCTATAAATTCTACAAATTTTATAAATTCTAATAATTCTATAAATTCTATAAATTCTATAAATTCTATAAATTCTATAAATTCTATAAATTCTATAAATAATATAAATTCTATAAATTCTATAAATTCTATAAATTCTATAAATTCTATAAATTTTATAAATTCTATAAATTCTATAAATTCTATAAATTCTATAAATTCTATAAATTCTATAAATTCTATAAATTCTATAAATTCTATAAATTCTATAAATTCTATAAATTCTATAAATTCTATAAATTCTATAAATTCTATAAATTCTATAAATTCTATAAATTCTATAAATTCTATAAATTTTATAAATTCTATAAATTTTATAAATTCTATAAATTCTATAAATTCTATAAATTCTATAAATTCTATAAATTCTATAAATTTTATAAATTCTATAAATTCTATAAATTCTATAAATTCTATAAATTCTATAAATTCTATAAATTCTATAAATTCTATAAATTCTATAAATTCTATAAATTCTATAAATTCTATAAATTCTATAAATTCTATAAATTCTATAAATTCTATAAATTCTACAAATTCTATAAATTCTATAAATTCTACAAATTTTATAAATTCTAATAATTCTATAAATTCTATAAATTCTATAAATTCTATAAATTCTATAAATTCTATAAATTCTATAAATAATATAAATTCTATAAATTCTATAAATTCTATAAATTCTATAAATTCTATAAATTCTATAAATTTTATAAATTCTATAAATTCTATAAATTCTATAAATTCTATAAATTCTATAAATTCTATAAATTCTATAAATTCTATAAATTCTATAAATTCTATAAATTCTATAAATTCTATAAATTCTATAAATTCTATAAATTCTATAAATTCTATAAATTCTATAAATTCTATAAATTCTATAAATTCTATAAATTCTATAAATTCTATAAATTCTATAAATTCTATAAATTCTATAAATTCTATAAATTCTATAAATTCTATAAATTCTATAAATTCTATAAATTCTATAAATTCTATAAATTCTATAAATTCTATAAATTCTATAAATTCTATAAATTCTATAAATTCTATAAATTCTATAAATTCTATAAATTCTATAAATTCTATAAATTCTATATATTCTATAAATTCTATAAATTCTATAAATTCTATAAATTCTATAAATTCTATAAATTCTATAAATTCTATAAATTCTATAAATTCTATAAATTCTATAAATTCTATAAATTCTATAAATTCTATATATTCTATAAATTCTATAAATTCTATAAATTCTATAAATTCTATAAATTCTATAGATTCTATGAATTCTTAAACTCTATAAATATTATAATTACTATAAATTTTTTAAATTTGGGTAACGACAGTAAAAAATATACCCTAAATTAAATTATGTTCCACAACATTTAAACTTATTATAAATAATATATTAGGTCACAAAAGAATTGCTAGAATTTATTGAAAATTATTGAAATTCTTTTGGAATCTAATGTTTTATTTACAATTGTTTAAATGTTGTGGAACATAGTTTATGTTTGGTTATATTTATTCTTGTCACCGGTCGTATAGTGATGGTTAAGCTTGTTCTAAGAAGCTAAATCTTGAAATTTAAATATTGAAATTGACAACGTACATATTAGGGATAAATATTAAATAATCTTATTAAAGTTTTTTGGATTAGTTATCTGAGGTACCATGATTTTATGTGTGGGATCTAATTATTAAATTAAACTTGTAATTTATGAATAAAAATGTTGGTAGCCACTACTTTACTGAAAGAAAATTATGGATGTACATTACAATATAATTTGTGGGACATAATTTATTCCATGAGACAAACTTTATTTTAGTTATATTAATAGCTTGGCCAAACATTTTTTGTGGAATCTAATAATTTTAATCTGCATTTTATGATATTATTTTGGAAATTTAATTAACTTTTATGATAAACTAAAACTACAATTGTAACACGTTCCAACTATTATTTACCGTTATTGGTACTTTTTATTTTCACAAACTACATTACTTGCATAATGTTATTTAATTTTTGCTAACGACATTTTACAAAATTCATAATACATTTCATTTAATATATTGTTTCAAATAAATTGCTGAATTTTGTAGAATTTCGGTTATTTTAGGTTTATAATTAAATAAGTAGGACCTAATTAATTCTGTGATAAATTTGTTTTATAGAGCACACAATTTTTTTAGAAAATAGCTTTGTTTTTTTGTGGAACATGTTTTTTTACAAAATTTAATGACAGTTATTACAAAAATTTAATATAAAAGGATGAAGAACTATACTTCAAACGTAAGTTTGGGCAACTATCTCACTTATATGAATATATTACTACTATTTTTTAAAAAAGGAGTGCAATCTAGTTTTTTTATTACTTCGGGTGAATAAATTTATTTGTTAGAATTAGTCTACCATTTTTGAGAGAATGTTAGGGATGTAAGTAATCTTATTCCTTACAATGCAGTACTGCGTGAAGAAACTTGAAGTTTAGAATTTTTAAAATTTGTATCTAAACTTTAGTACTTAATTAATTTTCTTAATAAATAAATAAATAATAACCAATTTATAGCATTAATTTTTTGTGGAACCTAATTTTTTAACCTAAATTTTTAATAAATATATAAAGGACTCTACTTAAAATTGATTATCATTGGATTGAGGAAAATAAAATATTTAGTTTTGATTATATTATTTACTTAATTTGTGGAACATAAATTTAGCGTGGCTCTGGTATAGTTTTATGAATTATTGTGCAAAGTTAGATGTGAACTGGTTAATAAACTTAAATGTTAATTCGTTTGGTATTAACCATTCAATTTGTTTACACTAATTTTATTTAACGGTTTAGTGGGACATATTACTTTAGTAAAATTAAGTTTGAATTTTGGAACATATTTGAACTAAGATAGGATAGCTCAGTTTGTTGTAAATAAGAATTTTGTGAATGACTTATTTTAAAACGATCATATATTTTTTGTGGAATCTAATGTTTTTTAAATAGAATTTTAGCAAAATTGTATTCTCGGGTGACAAAAGGTATTCCATGAGAAAAAAATATTTTAAATAAAACCAAACTGTCTCATACCTAACAGTAGACAATTAGCCACCTTTGCGATACTCATTAAGTCTTTATACATTTATATGATCCCAGCAGTATTATCACCATCATCATCATTAAAAATATATATTCTTCTTAAACATTTGTTCGATGTTGTTGGTGTTATTGTTGTAAATAACAGAATAAAACCGAAGACATGGAAGATATGAGTACGAAGAAGAAAAGTCATCTTATATACTCACTCGTATATACAAATTATTGTATATTTGATTTTATTTTATTCTTATATACAAGAAGTAAAATAACTTGACCCATTTACTGGCGAAACAACAACGCTATACATACGAAACGTAACTGTAAATTTTGTTAGTAAGTAATAAAAAAAATAAAAACTGAAGAATAAAAAAATCACGACAGCACATTAGTTAGCAAAAGCTGATTATTTCCTGCTTCTTTTGTAGTACGTTTATTGACCTAATTTTAATGGATGCTTTAAAAAAAATGTATAACTAAGTTTAAGTTCGTGGAAAATGATATATGTATGTTGTTTTGTGGTCAGAAGACAATATTGTGGTGTACATATGATAAGAAATTGAATTGAATTTTCTTCGTCGATTTTTTTTTGTTTTAGAAATATAACGGTTTTTTTGGTATATATACCTTACAGCGTTGTGTAATTTTATTACCTCGGAAACGATTTTAAATTTTAACCATTGTATATTGTTTGTGTATATTGAGATTTGATCTTTTTGATCGGTCAGATGTGTTTCGATTTAGTTCGATTATATTTAAACAGCTAAATATCATCTAATGTAAGCACGCGTCTGTCGAATTTTTGGCGTAATATGAGATTTATACCTGGACTATTGATATATCGGCTGAATCATCATATATAATATAGTTATTAGCATTAGGTCGATAAAATATTCATTTCGGCGATGCTGTTATGCAATATAACATCAAACTTGTATGCCATATTTAGTGGAATTTATGTTGAGTTTTTATTTGAGTGGGGGAGTCGAACGACTCTATATAAGAACTTAATATAAAACGATTTCTTTTGTTTGGCAAAAGTGCAGATGCTATTTTTGCAATGGACTATATAGTCTATGGATAACATAAGGTCATTGTGCTGCAGACCGCTTGTTATATAATTTGATTTTAATTATTTAATTTATTCGTTTTTGCTTAATTTTTTTTTATATTGGTTTGTTGGCAATTGTATGTATGTATGCTGTCTTTAGCATATTTTGTTTCTTGTATACATGGCAAGCACGATATTATATGGTTACGTTACGATTTCGGACAGTTGTCAATCAAATACTTTAGGTCCTGAAATTTTAAAGCATCAGACTCCCGATTCGCGTGTAAAATCTTAATATTTTCTTTTTTTATGACTTTCTCTGAATAAAGCTTCCTCATTAAGGCGCATATATAAGTCTGGTGCTTTAACCGTTCATGAAAGTACTTTCAAGATTTTAAAGCTGAGGTCGAATAAAAAATTTAATAAAAAATCGTGAGGTATTCAAAGCTTGAAACACTAAACGTGTTTAATGCCGCATATTCAGTTTCATTTTTCGAAATCCAGCATAACATACGCCTTCGATATAATATGGTCAAAGAACCACTAAAGGTGAGGAAAGAACAGTTATTGAACATATGCTGGGGCAAAAAAATATATGGTTTCAGCTTAAAAAAACAGCAATCGATGGGCTAAAGCCTTAAATAATTTTGGAATTGCTAATGTCGTCTTAGATTCGGATAGATTTTCTATAGATTCGTATATACCAGTCTGAAGGTTCTAATTAAATACAATTGCGAGAAGGTAAGTTAGACCTTCAGCACACATGTTAATAAGAATTGGTGACATCTTATCGTGGCCAGCACCTTTCTTGACAATCAAATCGATGAAATTATGATTTGAAGAATCGTAGGGTCATACATATACACACATAAAATATCCGAAAACCACTACCAAATTCAAGAACTTCTTTAAGACGAGAGTATGTAATTGCCATATGGCAGAATTATTATTGAGAGAGTATATGAATGTCCAATTTCTATCACACTTCGATAAATATACCATGACATAATTATTATAGTGGTACTATGATGTAAACGACCAATGACATCAATGCATGATGTTAAGATGCGGTCATGATAACCGGAATCGCATTGGTGCGACCGCTTCTATCGAGTCAGCATTTACTTCGGAGTTTAACAACAAATAGGAATTTGCAAGATTCCTCAGCAACCCATTGCTTAATGGTGTCCACCACTGATCCATCCAACTAAACAAATTTAAAAAAGTCTAACAAACTGCTTTGATCGTTTTTTTTGTTTTGTTATATTGCCGTAGTCAGTGTGGGAACAATTTTATTCAAACGGAGCTCTAATTGTTGTAACACTCCGATTTGTAATCATTTAAACAGTTCCCTGGAATATCATAGAACAATAAGTATTACAAAATAGTATTTTCTTATTAAATCCATCTTAAGATCAAGTTTTAAGAATCAATAATTATTTCTAGACTAATGAACGATTCTAAATATTCAGTACTTGCATGATCGAAATTTCATGAAAAATCGATCGGTTCCGGATTTTATAAATATCACTCAAACGATTATATATCATGCATATTCGCCGTAATCGATCGTACATGTGAATAATCCGGACATGAAATTCTACGGAAAAAAATTTCCCAGATCTCTTCACTTTATAATATACTATACCTATAAAAAAAAATAATTCAAATCTCTTCTTTGAATCATCATCACACGGTCGCATGCATGATCATAAAAACAAAGATCACAATCGAAACAAAACATTTTTACTAATGCTGTTGCGGGAAAATTTTTTGAAAGAAACCAAAAAATAAAAAAACTTACCAAAAATTAGAGGCGGAGGCATAAAATTGTTAGCGATCTTGAAAATCCAATCAAAATGCGGTACCAAAATGCATTTCGTCTGGTGCCATCGTGCCGAAAAAAAAATTCTTAAAAACCGTGTTCAAATGTATATGGATGTAGAACACCCCCACCCTAAACGTAAATTTTTTTTTTGTATTTTATGGTTAAGAATAGAATATTTCTATTTGCTAAATTTGCGGCCTATTTTAAAATTTTTTTTTTATGATTTTCGTATATGACGATCGGTCGATCGACATGAGAAAAATAAAAAAGAAGAGAGACAAATGTTATCTTAAAATACGGATTGTTGGATGTGGTGTATATTACCAAAAGTATATTACTACCAAAAACAAAACAAATGAAAAAAATGTGTCTTACGATCAGAGAGTGAGATAGAACGAATGGGAGAGACTGAATATTGTGCTCAGTTCTTTTTTTCGCTAGTGTGTATAATTTTTTTGTGATAGTTGATAATATACGAAAAGAGTATACGTATATAGAGAGATACACAGTATAAGCCGAAAAACGTTTGTAGTTGTTGTATCAACCGTATGACTGCGCTTTAAGCAGTAGGATTTAAACTTCCGACAAAACGAAAAGCAATTCATAACATCGACATAGCTCGACTGAATAACATCGCTTATTCTGTATTTAAAAATATAAAATAAAATAAAATTATATTAACAAAAGAGCAGAGAAATTAATAGTTTACAAAAAATTATAATTCTCACAACGTGATTTCTTAAGTTATTTATTAGAAACAAGTTTATTTTCAACATACATACATAAAAAATATGTTATTGTGCTTCTGGAATTACTATAGTTAATTATAGTTAAAGTAATTAAAAGAATAAAAAAAGTGTCAGTGGCATTTGTGAACTATTTTGTGAAAATTGTAAAAAAAAGTGAATCAAAAATGGAATTAGCACTAGATCCAACTGGTCATTATTAAAAATAACTAATTTCTATATACATATATAAAGTATATAAGACTGTCATCATCATCAGAAAGTAACAACAGTTTTTTGCCGGCTGATGAACTTTTGAGCAAAAATATCTATCCATAAAAGAAGCGAATAGATTTCTTTTAAATATAAAAACGAAATTATAAATAATATTACATCACTGCCAGTCGTCAGTATTTATATAAACATTTTTGCACAGTAACATATTTTAAAATGGCTATTCTCGATCCAACTGGTCACTATTAAATCGTAAAAAAAAAACATTATTGAGTTTAAATACATTTCATTGATTTAAATTATAAACTGTCAAAATGGCGCCAGCACTAGACCCAACTGGAATGTATTAAAAACATACAATTTTTATATTATCGATCTTCAAAACTATTTATTATGGGTTCAACACTAGATCCAACCGGCTACTATTAAAAAGTATCCACATCAAAATATTTAAAAAAAACTGTCAAGAAAATTTGTAATCAAATCGCAAAAATGTCAAATCACGTAAAGCGTTTGGATCCCACCGGAATGTATCGGAATCAGCCATTACATTCAAAAAATGGTAAATTAAAAACACGTGCCACTATGTAAAAAAAGAACATAGAACAAAAAGAAGGTATAGCGGCTAATGCGCAGGCTCATTCTACTTTAAAGAAACCAACACCAACTTAATTATCCCGACTGATCATTTATATATTTTTTTTTACTTATTTTGTTTCCTTTTAATTTTAAAAATGTTTCGATTTTGTTAATCCTATATTTTTGTTTTTGTTTTTTATTAAATCATGGTAAAACAACTTCGAATTCTTCGGTGGCTTCGTGTTCGAGGCCGCGAAGAAACATCTAGTTGTCGTAGAAGACGAAAGTGTTAAAAAACTTTTTTTTAAATTTTTTATAATTTTTTCGTTTAAATCTTTTTTTTAATTTTAATTTTATTTATTTAAAATATATAAATATATATATATATATATATATATATATATATATATATATATATATATATATATATATATATATATATTTTGGTGGAACTTTCCGTGTAAAAAATGCAAAAAAAAAAAAAAACTTTTCTTTTTTTAACTAATTATCTATTTTATGTAATTTTTTGTTAAATAATATTATTTTTAATTATTATTTTATTATGTTCCCACCCAATTTATTACATTTTTTATATATATATATATATATATATATATATATATATATATATATATATATATATATATATATATATATATATATATATATATAAACATATTATTATAGTCATTACATTTTTCTTATATTTAATTTATTAAAAAAATAAAAAATAAAAAAATAAAAAAAAAATTAAAATTAATTAATTATTATACTTAAAAAATAATTATATATGTATTTTGTATTATAATTTAATAATGTAAATAATTTATATAAAAAAAATGAAAAATTTATATATTTAAAAAATTTAATTTTGTTTTATTTATTTATTTTAATAATTCGCGATATGTCAATTTTCTCATGTGTGTGTTTATGTATATGAAACGATCGCGATCATCATAATTACAAAAATTTATATATACATATAATATATTCTAGTGTTTGTGTAAATACGATAGTGAAATGATCAACCATATGACTCTCCAATAATCCAAACATCAAGTTCATTGAACTAAAAATAAAAATAATAACACTATAAATCTATATTGGTAGTAGTGTAGTACCAATGTTTTGTAAAAAAAAAAACATGCGAGAGAAATAAATGCGATCGCAATTTTAATTCTCATCTAAGAGAATTTGCTACTATATATATTCGTCTCGTTCTAATTTCTATTTAAAATTTTTTACGACTGTATGTGTGTTCAGATAAAAATAAAACAAAAAATCACTCTCCCTCTCATTTTTGTTATGAGATCAAGCAAATCTTATTTAAATTCTTATACGATTGTTGGTGATCGTCAAATAATTTTTTTTTCGTCTTCGTCGGATTTTTAGTGGTTGCGATTCCAACCAAATACACAAAATGTTACAAATTGATATGCAAAATGAGTAGTTTGCCGGGTAAAAAAAAACGTCATCATATTTTGTTGTTGTTGTCGCGTTGTAAGTTTTATTTATTTGAACTTTGGGTGAGTCAATAACACGTGGTGTTTAAAGTGGAATCTCCTTGTGTGTGGGAATGCTTGTTATTATTATTATTATTATTTTTTTTTTTAGTTTTGTATTTTACTTTACGATTGTTGTTATTTTTTTTATTATTATTGTGATATGTCATTGTGTGACGTTTGTTTGAGGAATTACTTTATATCGGGAGGTACAAAGGTAAGTAGGTAGAGAAATATTTATATAATTTATAAAATAAATATTTTGTCTGCGGCTGGAATATTTGTCTGACGTGTTTAATTGAAGGCTGAATTGATTATGGTTTGTATTTTGTAGGTTTAAGTTATTTGCAATCTTTGCACCGATATTTTTTGCGGTGATTTATGTGATCTTGGTAGTTTCTCAAACAGATTTTTAGCATATCTAAGAATTTATTCTAGGACTATATGGCCATAGACTTAACGATAGGATTTATTAAACTTTGATAAAATTAACCTACATTACATAAGATTTGTTAAGGTACCTAAAGGGTTGTAAAATAGATGATCATCCAAAAATAATAAAAATATTTTCGTTTATTCCTATAAAGGTTGGGATCCTATTTTTATGAGCAGAAATTGCTTTTTGAGTGTAAATGCAAGTTTTTCTTGTGTTAGGTATGATTCTCCATCCAATAATGCTTCAAATTTGGCGTCTTTGCACACCTCCAGCCTTCCGCTGTGTTCTTTATCTTCAACATCAAATTGGTATGTGTCCTCATCGTCTTTTCAAATTATGAGCGATCACCTTCCTTAAGGAAGGTTGTTTTGCTCTTCTAATCTTAGGTTAAAAAAATAGATTCACAAAATAACCCTTCCTATAATTTCAAGTGCTCGAAAATTAATGCAATCAACTCGAGATGAATTTTTTTTTAGTCGTTGCAATATGCAAGTGTGAATTCCTCGTAAGATGTCCAATACTTCTTGAAAATTAAGTAATTCAGGAAAATGCTATTTCAAAGTGTCGAATACTGGATATGACAATAGACCTAGGCCTAAAGGTATATTGCAGTCCGATTCTAGTTGGATTCTTAAGACTTTACCCTTCTATCATACACGCATCGTTCGTCTACAAATTCGCTTAGCGGTAGCTAGCTACCTAGCAATACAGATATAAAATTCTTAAAATGATGACAAATTGGAAAAAAGATGGCTCGCGCGGAAATAGTTGACTCCTCCTTTAGCTTTAACGGAAAATAAAAATTTATACGATGTTTGATTCCAATAAATTTAAAATGTTGGGATTTCCTTTTAAGTTTCAAAAATTGTCCATTAGTCAGTAGCGTTGGTCTGAGTAATTTGGGTTGCTATAATAAGGAATAGTTGTAATAGATAATTGTAGTGTAATTTTGTTTGCTTGTCCAATCGGTGCGCACAGAAACTCGTAAAAAAAGTGCTCCTCTGGAAAAATGTGCTTTGACGAGACGAGTTATGTTTGTTTTGAGAATCTAATTTGGATACCCTCTAATAATGGATGATTAGGTTATTAAGGCTTTACAGGTCTCTTCAATACTTTAGTTGATCGGCCATAAGACCGAAAATATTCCTGGAGCACCAAATATTTTTTTATTCACATCACTTCAGTAATGAGGGTTTTCAGTGTTAAGTAGGCGGGTATCCCCCCTTTTGGCATAAATCGATGAAACGATAGTTAAAATTTGTGTCTGCTAGTTCAGCATAAAGTTTTTGGTTTAATAGCGCAAAAAGGCTTGCGCTTCACCGCAATCGAATATTCCAATAATCACATATCTACCACATTCAAGAGGAACAAAAAAATTATGACGGTTTCTATGAAAAAAAAACAATTATTGCAATATGAGCAAGTCCTGAACTAGTATGAGCAAGTCCTGAACTAGCGATACATGGATCAAAATAGGACAAAAGTGATACCACAAATACCAAGAAGATGCTGCACGGGAAGTAATCAAAGAAAATGGCACTGACAAATTTCTCAATAAATCACCACAAATGAAGTAAGAAACACTGAAAAACACAAAAAACAAACGTCACGTATGATCAATAGAAAATATAGAATTAGTTAGGGAAAAGGAAGTAATAAAAAAAGATAACAAATACAAGTTTAAAAAAAGCAAGTTGAAAATAAAAATAAACAAAGGTTTTGAAAACTTAAAACCTAGTTCAATAATCATGCGCAGCACTAGGCCGAAAAATTAGGTGCAAAATTGGCTCAAACTTTGACCAAACTTTGAAAGTAAACTTATATCTGCAAAAGCCAAAGATTACGTAAATCAATCCTATTGCCTTCGACAGATGAAGTCAAACTTGAAACAAAATTCAATTTAAGTGGAAAAACCTCCTGGTTACGATTTTTTATTACTGCATAAGTGTTTATTACCAAAAAGCCCAATAAATACGTAAATTTAGCCTTAATAATAAAATTTGCTTTGACAGCATTTATTTAAGCTGTTTTGGCGTTTGCAGTAAAAAATATAACTTTAGCTGCTCATCATAACCTATAGCTAAAATCAAACGGGGTTTAACAAAAATAATATTGAATTTGTGTGTAGTGACTGCATACACCATCACAGCCTTCACCAAAAGATGCTTTCATCGATAATTTGGCAACTAAGAGGTGTGGACAAATTACTCACGAACTTACTGGACTTTCCAGGCGGTTTTCAGCAAAGTGTAAACATTTTTACCAAATTTTTGATCTCGCCAGCCATTTAAGGTTACAGTGCCATTAGACACACAGCAATCCATAATTGCTGATTCTGATGATCAACCTTCTGAGCTGGTGATTGTAAAATACTTGCATGTCTCGAAATTAAAAGCAACTACCACGTAGTTTGGTATAATATCAAGCTATATTGCTCCTTGAGAAGTGATTGCATAGAAAAAAGTCCTACTTAGTTTTCAATGTAAGGAGTTTCGACAGCGCCTTGTGCATGTAGCGACTTTTTAACTTTTCATTGGATGCGTTTGATTTCAAATTGAACTACCAAAAACTGGAAATTATTTATGAAAGTTAGCTGAAATAACTCGATATAAAAATGGTGACTTTAAACCCATGACTCGAACCTGGTCACCCCAAATATGAAGACTTCAGTTTTCCAATAAACTGTCAGCTTGGTTACTAAGCTCGACTCAAAAAGTTTTAAGCCATTTTTGCTAATCGCTATATCCGACTAGTCGTGCATAATTTTGATAATTAAATATATGTTGTATGTATATGGCATTCTTGGAAATTAATTAAACTACCATTTAGTTTATGAACATAAAAGAATACATTTTTTTTTGGTTAATAACATGTTCCATGCGCTTATATGTTGCTTTTTTTTGTTGTTGGTAACCTCATGTACATATGTATATTCATATATACATTACATATTGTAACTTATAAATGAAATTTACCATGCAATGTAATTTCTTAATTTTATTTTAAAAAAATTTTTTTTTTTTTTTTTTTTATTTTATTTTTGGTTTTAAGATAATAATATAAAAAGTAAGTAGTCGTAAAAAAAAAGGAATAAAATCTGAGCGTACATAAAAATTCCAAAATCCTCGCACACATACACGGTGATGTATTCAATTTAATCTTTATTTTCCGGTTCAACGAAAAACTTGATGCATTTGCGACGCAAATATCATGCAATTGGTGTATACTTTATCAAGATGGCATGAGTTGGTTCTTATTGCATATGTACATAAAACATATAGTCGGTATAATATGTATATAATGTTTCGAGTCGAACACTTCCTTGAATATAAAATTAAGATTTGGGTAGCCGATTCATGCGGCTATAAATGGTCTTTTGGAAATCATGTATTGAAAAATTTACTCAAAAAACTTTATACGCACCACAATCAACATATACTGACAACCTATCCAAAAATACACAGTTTTTCAACCAGCAGAAATTTATACATCACACACAGTTCAATGCACGGCCAAATTAATTTTTTTTATTTTTAGTTTATTATTTTTGGTTGTTATAAGAATATAATATACTCGCGCATAAATATATATATATATATATATATATATATATATATATATATATATATATATATATATATATATATTTATATATATAATATATATATATATATATTATATATATATTTATATATATATTTATATATATATATATATATATATATTTATTTATTTATATATATATATATATATATATATATATATATATATATATATATATATATATATATAAATATATATATATATATATATATATATATATATATATATATATATATATATATATATATATATATTTATTTATATATATTTATATATATATATATATATATATATATATATATATATATATAAATATATATATACATTATAATCAATGAAAATTTTCAACTTTAGTGCATTTTCGGAAATTTGTTCAGTGCACGAATCTCGTACACCCATACAAACATCATAATATACGTTACTGTCACTTAACGTTACATAAATTGATTTTTAAGTTGATTTTTATGATTATTTGTTTTTTATTAGCATATAACATGTGCCCGTGGCGTTTTTTTATCGGTCGTGTTGGATTGTGTTGCGGTATAGAAAATGCATTAGGCCTTACAAAGTATTTATCGATAGATAAAACAATTATATTGTCATAAAATTGAAATGGTCGTTAAAAACAAAATGACAGTCCATCTGATAATAGAAATTAAATTTAAGATTTATGTTTGGAAAGCTGACCGAAATGAAAGTTGTTTGAAATTTAAAGTCACATATTGAAGTCCTGGATCTGGAAGTTTCAGACCTTCTAACTTCCGAAATAATAAAGAGTGTAATAATAGGGTGTGACTACAGCAATGACCAATAAAAGAGAATGAAAGCAAAACGATTCATTTCACATTCACAATAAAAAAGCAATGTCCTTTGGTAACGCTTACAACGTACGTTTGAATTTCAAGGACTACTTGCTTTGTAATAAGTCTCTGTAATAAATGTTTTGCTATAACCACTTTAAAAAAAACATGTCACAAAGATTTCAAGTAGTTTCTGAATTTCAGCATTAATTTATAATTTTTTTGAACCACATATGGGCAGTTAATTAATTGCAGGATTTACACTGATAATGGAAAATTCATCCAATGAGGGTCTCAAGATAGAAAAATTCGCAAAAAAAAAAACTTTATAAAGCTTTGAATGAACACTGTTTAGACTATTTATCAATGACATACCCAACTTACTGGTCTAAGGATAAAAGGTATTTACAAAGGCAGGCAAACTCGTCCTTAGAAGAGATGAACATATCGACGATAATTTAGCTGTTTAACGAAAGGACGTTATGACAACACATAAATAAATAAAAATGGAAGCCTAGAAAAGAAAAGACATGCATCTCATGGTAACGTTAAATAAGCATGCTCTTCTAAATGTTTAACAACAAATTAAGAAATTTGAAACCAGTACTAGAAGAATAACGTACTATACCAGGTTATCAATTAAAAACCAACATATCATTATAAAGCAGGCCCACATGACGCCAATGTAGTGAAATACATCTAAGAGGAAAAACAGGATTGGTTTGCTGTCTACTTACTAGAATCTTGGAGATAATTTTATACTTGCTGTTTATAGTCAATTTGCCTATATATTCAATTTGCCTGTAATAACAGCATTATCTGATAAAACTGCCATCTAAGAGTTAAACAAAAATTTTCAAACTGGTCTGTCTTTGATATATCCCATGGGACACCTGCTCATATCAGCCAGTTTCTCACCTCCACGAAAGTGAATAACATAATTATCTCCGGATGCCAACGGGTTAAAACTAAGGAGAGTGCATGAGGGTTTAAAGCGCATTAACTAAGTTAATAGGTTAGGTTAAAAAATATACAATGGACAAACGGAAGTACAACCCCAAGTAACCAACCAGTCTTACAAAGAGCTCCTCCGTTAAGATAATTAGGAGAAACAACTATATCAACAGCATCGGATTCAACAACAATGAAAACCAGTTTAACTCAATACAGTTGACAAAGTGCCAATATAAAAAACATTAATGAACAGCTTCATTATCAAAGGTTGCCAAATGAGGATTTTATCATTAAATGACATGGAAATGTAAAAGCAAGGAAGCTACTTGAGCAAACAGGGAATAGTTAACATCTGCAAAACTATAAGCTCTTGAATAAAAGGTATCATTATTACGCAAGAATAGCACTCTTGAACCGAGTTTGGCTGGCTGTCTTTAAGAAGATAATGCAAATTACTTTACAGATGAAGAAGACTTTGTGCGGGAAACAGATCGAATCCTGCAAAAAAGAGAAATACCAAAGAAAAAGCATAAGGCTTAGAACTAACTAATGGTAAAAAACAAAAAGCGGAAGAAAACCATAAGACTTCTCCACTGAGTCAAGGCAGAGTAATTAAGCCACAAAAGGCAAATAATAGAATAAGTAAAAACAAAGCTAAATAGCAATTTGTACCAACAACTATAATCGTGCTTGGTGGAAGTTCATTTAGTGAAGTGACGAGTAACATTAAACTGACAACAGACAAGGAATGTAAGTACACGTCATACAATAATTAAATGTGGAGAGTCGATGTAGATGATAGTGTAACCTGCATAACACTAGCTAGCGCAGTTACAAAAGATAAAATTCAATGTTCTAAGTGACCTAGTGTGTAATACTTTGAAATTAGTTAAATGGAATGAGAAAAGACTGATTTCACACATCCTAGAGTAACACTCATTTTGAGAAGGAAAAAAATAGGTATATGCTTGGACTCGGAAATACACTTCACTAAATAATGATATATAAATATCCCAAATTGTGTGTGTCACTACAATAAAGCAAGCAGTGGAACAGCAGTGAAAACGCCATTTCTCATTTTGAAGAGTTCAAAATAATTAGCTAAATAATAATGCTTCAAGTAACAAAAATTAGCAATCTAGCAAAAACATAAAAAATTCAAAAATGCAGTAATACACAGTGCATACTAAAGAGTTCGCTAAGTAGAGAAAATTATTGCAATTCAAACATTTGGTAATCTTTTTATTATGGGGGTAATTATAATGCAAAAAGCAAACTTACTGGGGTTCAAGATAAAATTCTAAAAGCAGAAAACTATATGAGGCGAGCCAGTAATCGACCAGTAATGTAAAGTACAAGAGAATGAAACAAGTGAAGTAAGTAAAATAGAAAAGAAAACCTTCTTATACGATCACAAATAAAAGAACCTACTTGAATCCATTTAGAGAACAACTTAGGGCAATTTGTTTTGAATGTGTAACATGCAAAAGAGAAAAATTGACAACCAATGTATAGAAACCAAAAAAAACAACAAATTATCCAAGAGATATTCGATAGATGATATGGGAAAAAGAAGGGCAAGAAATGGCAATGAAAATGACTTATTGGTGACATAAATAAATGTCACCTTTATTATATCTATTACAGATATCAATCCGCTAATAATCCGCTGACCAAAACACAGAATTTTCTTTGAAAAGAAGCGAAACAATTAAACAGACCCCAATTGCAGGATTCACCAATAAAATTGAAAATTGCTAAGTGGATTGGTAAACCGAAGGTTGAAGCTGATATATTTCTAGAGCGCCTGTCGAATGTCTTCAAAAGCTTTCCACTAATATAATAATATAATAATATAATAATATAATAATATAATAATATAATAATATAATAATATAATAATATAATAATATAATAATATAATAATATAATAATATAATAATATAATAATATAATAATATAATAATATAATAATATAATAATATAATAATATAATAATATAATAATATAATAATATAATAATATAATAATATAATAATATAATAATATAATAATATAATAATATAATAATATAATAATATAATAATATAATAATATAATAATATAATAATATAATAATATAATAATATAATAATATAATAATATAATAATATAATAATATAATAATATAATAATATAATAATATAATAATATAATAATATAATAATATAATAATATAATAATATAATAATATAATAATATAATAATATAATAATATAATAATATAATAATATAATAATATAATAATATAATAATATAATAATATAATAATATAATAATATAATAATATAATAATATAATAATATAATAATATAATAATATAATAATATAATAATATAATAATATAATAATATAATAATATAATAATATAATAATATAATAATATAATAATATAATAATATAATAATATAATAATATAATAATATAATAATATAATAATATAATAATATAATAATATAATAATATAATAATATAATAATATAATAATATAATAATATAATAATATAATAATATAATAATATAATAATATAATAATATAATAATATAATAATATAATAATATAATAATATAATAATATAATAATATAATAATATAATAATATAATAATATAATAATATAATAATATAATAATATAATAATATAATAATATAATAATATAATAATATAATAATATAATAATATAATAATATAATAATATAATAATATAATAATATAATAATATAATAATATAATAATATAATAATATAATAATATAATAATATAATAATATAATAATATAATAATATAATAATATAATAATATAATAATATAATAATATAATAATATAATAATATAATAATATAATAATATAATAATATAATAATATAATAATATAATAATATAATAATATAATAATATAATAATATAATAATATAATAATATAATAATATAATAATATAATAATATAATAATATAATAATATAATAATATAATAATATAATAATATAATAATATAATAATATAATAATATAATAATATAATAATATAATAATATAATAATATAATAATATAATAATATAATAATATAATAATATAATAATATAATAATATAATAATATAATAATATAATAATATAATAATATAATAATATAATAATATAATAATATAATAATATAATAATATAATAATATAATAATATAATAATATAATAATATAATAATATAATAATATAATAATATAATAATATAATAATATAATAATATAATAATATAATAATATAATAATATAATAATATAATAATATAATAATATAATAATATAATAATATAATAATATAATAATATAATAATATAATAATATAATAATATAATAATATAATAATATAATAATATAATAATATAATAATATAATAATATAATAATATAATAATATAATAATATAATAATATAATAATATAATAATATAATAATATAATAATATAATAATATAATAATATAATAATATAATAATATAATAATATAATAATATAATAATATAATAATATAATAATATAATAATATAATAATATAATAATATAATAATATAATAATATAATAATATAATAATATAATAATATAATAATATAATAATATAATAATATAATAATATAATAATATAATAATATAATAATATAATAATATAATAATATAATAATATAATAATATAATAATATAATAATATAATAATATAATAATATAATAATATAATAATATAATAATATAATAATATAATAATATAATAATATAATAATATAATAATATAATAATATAATAATATAATAATATAATAATATAATAATATAATAATATAATAATATAATAATATAATAATATAATAATATAATAATATAATAATATAATAATATAATAATATAATAATATAATAATATAATAATATAATAATATAATAATATAATAATATAATAATATAATAATATAATAATATAATAATATAATAATATAATAATATAATAATATAATAATATAATAATATAATAATATAATAATATAATAATATAATAATATAATAATATAATAATATAATAATATAATAATATAATAATATAATAATATAATAATATAATAATATAATAATATAATAATATAATAATATAATAATATAATAATATAATAATATAATAATATAATAATATAATAATATAATAATATAATAATATAATAATATAATAATATAATAATATAATAATATAATAATATAATAATATAATAATATAATAATATAATAATATAATAATATAATAATATAATAATATAATAATATAATAATATAATAATATAATAATATAATAATATAATAATATAATAATATAATAATATAATAATATAATAATATAATAATATAATAATATAATAATATAATAATATAATAATATAATAATATAATAATATAATAATATAATAATATAATAATATAATAATATAATAATATAATAATATAATAATATAATAATATAATAATATAATAATATAATAATATAATAATATAATAATATAATAATATAATAATATAATAATATAATAATATAATAATATAATAATATAATAATATAATAATATAATAATATAATAATATAATAATATAATAATATAATAATATAATAATATAATAATATAATAATATAATAATATAATAATATAATAATATAATAATATAATAATATAATAATATAATAATATAATAATATAATAATATAATAATATAATAATATAATAATATAATAATATAATAATATAATAATATAATAATATAATAATATAATAATATAATAATATAATAATATAATAATATAATAATATAATAATATAATAATATAATAATATAATAATATAATAATATAATAATATAATAATATAATAATATAATAATATAATAATATAATAATATAATAATATAATAATATAATAATATAATAATATAATAATATAATAATATAATAATATAATAATATAATAATATAATAATATAATAATATAATAATATAATAATATAATAATATAATAATATAATAATATAATAATATAATAATATAATAATATAATAATATAATAATATAATAATATAATAATATAATAATATAATAATATAATAATATAATAATATAATAATATAATAATATAATAATATAATAATATAATAATATAATAATATAATAATATAATAATATAATAATATAATAATATAATAATATAATAATATAATAATATAATAATATAATAATATAATAATATAATAATATAATAATATAATAATATAATAATATAATAATATAATAATATAATAATATAATAATATAATAATATAATAATATAATAATATAATAATATAATAATATAATAATATAATAATATAATAATATAATAATATAATAATATAATAATATAATAATATAATAATATAATAATATAATAATATAATAATATAATAATATAATAATATAATAATATAATAATATAATAATATAATAATATAATAATATAATAATATAATAATATAATAATATAATAATATAATAATATAATAATATAATAATATAATAATATAATAATATAATAATATAATAATATAATAATATAATAATATAATAATATAATAATATAATAATATAATAATATAATAATATAATAATATAATAATATAATAATATAATAATATAATAATATAATAATATAATAATATAATAATATAATAATATAATAATATAATAATATAATAATATAATAATATAATAATATAATAATATAATAATATAATAATATAATAATATAATAATATAATAATATAATAATATAATAATATAATAATATAATAATATAATAATATAATAATATAATAATATAATAATATAATAATATAATAATATAATAATATAATAATATAATAATATAATAATATAATAATATAATAATATAATAATATAATAATATAATAATATAATAATATAATAATATAATAATATAATAATATAATAATATAATAATATAATAATATAATAATATAATAATATAATAATATAATAATATAATAATATAATAATATAATAATATAATAATATAATAATATAATAATATAATAATATAATAATATAATAATATAATAATATAATAATATAATAATATAATAATATAATAATATAATAATATAATAATATAATAATATAATAATATAATAATATAATAATATAATAATATAATAAATATTATAATATTATAATTGGAGTCTTAAGTTCAAAATATTGTTCAAAAGAAGAGACACAATGCATTGGTTCAATAACAGACTATATCAACCGTGATATAGATGTCTAAGAACTGGAGATGACTGGATTAATGAATTAATAAACATATCATTATATAAAACCGAATCTCAAAATGTTAAAAAATTTTAAACTTACTTAAATGATTTGTACTAGCTAAATTCCTTGTAAAATGAACTAAATAAAACATTAGTAAAACTTCAAGGATTATGACATTAAACCGACACAACCGATGTTGAACGTTACCAGCAAAATGCAACAAAAAAAATTCCACATGACATTTACTTTAATTAAATTTAGCCTTTAGTTCACACATTACACGAGAGTAATTTATTATTTTAATCAAATTATTTAGGTTGTGCATTAGATCATTACGATTACACCTTTATAATATGGAATGGAAGTGATGTCAAATTGCCACAGTAGAAATTTTATACCTTACAGCAATGTATTGTGAATTACCTTTACAATTTATTACATTTATTATTGATAATATTGTTTAAAGAATGTTAATTATAAAAATATAAAATCAATTAAATGTCAAAATATTAATTTATATAAATCAATTAATAAACAGAACTTTTATTTATTTATTATTTTAATATTCAATGCGAAATAATTTAACATTCCACACTAATTAAAAAAATGGTATGGTGACATTATATATTGGTATGTGTAACTGAAAATGTTCTTATCAAAATTAATACGAATATGTCACATAATCACCTTTAGATCGAGATTGATAACAAGACAATAATATATTGTTCATTATTGTGGCGACAGTAAAATAATTAGTGAATATTTTCTAATGCGGCCATCACTCATGTAAGTGTATATGGTTTACCGCACCTACAAGGCAAAAAAAAAATGGAAAATTATTGCAAATAGGATTTTGTAGGTAATTTGAATACAATTGTGTGTTACATAGAGACTTGTAAATTGGTTGGAAATATTTTAAATTGGTTTATAATGTAGATATATATATATATATATATATATATATATATATATATATATATATATATATATATATATATATATATTTCATAGAAACGAATATGATTTCCGGGGTACAAAGTAAATTGTTTCGAAGGCAAAACCATGCTGTAATGTGTAATTACATTGGAATAATCTGCCTGCGCGCGCGCGCTAATACACATTCGAAGAAATCCGGTTGATAATTCAAATGAATGCGTATTTATACATGTATAATTGGATGTCAACACAACATTGAGACATTAAAGCCACAGTAAATTAGTAGCAAATATGTTCGAATAAATCTAGGCATGTGAAGTTTATAGTGATAAAATAATATATGTTTGTACTTTATTTAATTTAAGGCTAATAAATAAAAAAAATCTATATAAAACCGCGGCATAAAATAATAAAAATAATTATATTGCTGAATGTACACATTGTTTGAATCGAATAAATTGTAAATTAATAAATCATATAATAATGTTAATTTTAGATTATTTTTTTTATTATTAAATATTTATATGAATATTAATATTTTACTTTTTTTTAATCAGATAAAAAATGTTTTGTTGAGGCGTTCACTTTGGTATATAAGATATACACTAGTTTTTAGATTTTAAAAGTCATAATTTCAGTTCTAAAATGTTTTACTCTCTAACCCAAGATAAATTTATGAAGTAACTATTTATATATAATCGTTATCCATTTTAACATATTGAAATGTTTTTATATTTTAGAAACCAGATTAGCAGAACTAAATTGAAATTGAGAACTAAATTAGTACTAAAAAATTTCAACTAATAAAGCTTTAAGCTGCGTGCCATAATCAAGGTAAATCATAAAATTCGGTAAATTATAATTTCAGTACATATTTACCTTTCAAGTCGTGCCAAATTTTAGGCAAAGATTTAGGTTTGGAGGGTTAAAATCACTGGTTTGTAGGTAACAGGTTTTTTTAATCTTCATATTTAGTCCAATAAAATTCTCCAAAATGTCTTCTATGTTCACGTATTTTAGTAATTATAATAATTAATAATTATTAAAACAACAACAACCTAGTTCCTTTTTTCTAATATTTTACCTATCTTTTTAGTACAGTAATTCGATTTACCAAAAAAATTACCGAAAATTCCATTTGCCTGGAGTATAGCACGCAGCCTAAATAGTCCAAAGTAGTGACAAATTTTATCAACTGTTTAACCTAACTTCAATCTTTCAATTCCATTCTTTGCCATTAACAATGTAATGCTTGTAAGTGTGCTTTAAATAATTTAAGCCCACTAAATTGAATGCTTAAATTTCCAGACTAAATTTTGTTTTACTTGATTAAATGAAAACTTTTATTTTGAAATGCCAATTTAAAAAGGTCAAAGAATCATCAGCATTTCAGGCCATAGTTGACTGTGGTCTTTACTGTGATCTTTTACAAGATCATTTAAATCGTTTAAAAAATTAAACAGCATTAAATGTTTTAAGAGCTTAAAAGCTAAAGATGATTTTAAAAGCTTCGAGTTGTGTCATCAATAATTTTTTTTAAATTTAAGGTTTCCGTATGAGCTTTAAAGTTGTTTTCAAGAAACGTTCAAAGTAATTTTTAAATAGAGTTTGCTCGAGTTTGAAACAACAAAGTGTTTTTATGTGAGCTTTACAGCAATATTTGCTCTAAAGTATTCAAATTGATTGCAAACTGTATATTTTCAAATTATTTTTACACATTATAAAAAGTTGTCGGCAAATTTTTATAATAACAAAAAATTATTAAAAAGCTCTATTTATTTGCCTTATTAAATTAAGCTTCAAAGTTTAGTATTTATATTTTGATCGACTTAATTTTACTACTTAAAATTCAGGCTTATATATGTTAGTCTTTTTTTAGAAAATTTTGATAAAATTACATTTTTTTCAAAACTAACTGAATAGTTTTGTTTTTATTCTCCGATGTATTAAGCTTGGCTGAGCTTTTAACTTTCATTACACAATTAAGGACAATAATGTTGGGGTTGTTTATTTGTTAAATTTAACTTTAATTTATCAATTAGATATTTGTATGTGAAATTTGGGGTTTATATCATTCAATTTAAATTTTGATTATTTGAAAGATGCTTTTTAACATTTGTACAAATATCTATTGCGTTAGAAATTAAAGCATAGAAAATGTTTGATTAAAATTTTAAGCTTTAACGTATTATTTTAAAAATTCGAGACTAAAATATTTAAAATTCATTAAAATTAAATAATTTAAAAATTATAATTATAAAAGCTCTCTAAAAACCGGAATGAAAATATTTCTAAGAAAAGCTTTAATTAAAAGCATGACATTAAATACCCGATTAAAATGTAATGCTTTTGTCACCAATTAAATTTTAAGCTTTAGTATTAATAAAGTTTTTATCGAAAAAGCTCCGTAAATATTGATGAACTATTTTACTTAAAACTAAATGGTTTTGCGTCGTTCGAAAAGCTTCTTTGCTTCCATCTAATGTACAATTAATTTAATTTTTTGAGATGAGGAATGAAATTTAAAATGAGTCACCAAATCTTAAAAATGAGAACATAACAAAATAAAAGTTTTATGTTTATTTACTCTAAAATTTTGAAATTTGCGGCTATTTTGTAGCTTAATAATATAATAAAATGATTTTTGTAGGTTAACGAGCTTTTAATTTAAAAAAAATTTGACTAGGCTTTACAGCAAAAGTAATTAAAACCTGAATTTTTTCTAAGCTTTATAAAAAATTATAAATATTTATTTAAAAGCTTATAGTAATATTTATCAGCAAGCTTTTCTAATAACCAGAAATAATTTAAGAACTCTACTGTTTTGGCCTACTAATTAAATTTTTTTTTAAATTGGAATTTAGGCTTTCTAATGTTTATCTTTATTTTTATTGAACTTACCCGAAAATAAAATTCAAATTTACATTGTGGGATTTTTTTGTATCCAATTGCAATGTTTTTTTTAAGTTTGAAAGAGCTTTTTATCTGTCTTATTCATAAAATTAGCAAATAACGATTTAATTGAACAAATTTGTACTTTTAATTGTTGATAACTTTACATTTTAAATTGAATGCTAGACAAAGTTCAGTACCTTATAAAATTTTATTTTAATTAACTCTCAATTATAACAGCTGGTGTTTATCAATGAAATATATTTACGTGACACTTCACGGTTAAGTTTTATTAAACATTTCAAGATTTTGTTATTTTTTAGTTAAAAGCTTTCTTGCATTTATCAAATTAAGAAAAAAAAATTAAAGTTTTTGCTTTCTTAAGCTTAAAAACCCTAAACGCAAAGTTAAAAAAATTTAAATCTTAATATTTTTTTCGACTTAAGCTCGAATGATAAACTTAACATGAGCTTTAATTTAAATGCAAAGCTTTTGAAGAAACTTTTGAATATATCATGTGGAAATGTTTGTAACTTATAGTAAATATAATAAAGAAATTTTTTTTACCAAATTAATTTTGTTTAACTAAATGGAGGGTTTTGTTTTGATATAGCTGTTATCGTAAAAGCTTAACCAATAATATGACTTATTGGTTAAGCTTTCACGATAACAAAAGCTTAACCAATAAGTCATATTATGGGTTGACGTATTTTTTGAAAACTTTATGAAATTGAGATTAAACATCAGATTTCCAAATTTTTGAAAAAGGATGTAAAACTGCAAAAATTCACTACCTAAAAAGCTTACAAATCTAAAAAAAAAGTTGTATGTTATGAGCTTTTTGAACGAATTCGATATGATTTATTTTATGAGTTTGAATCAATACTATGTGCTTTGAAAATGAGCTTTTAATATAAATATAAATAAATAAAAAAGTGCAGAAAAAACATTAAATGTATGTTAAAAAATAAGCTTTGAGCTATTAAAGTGAGCTTTATATTATTTTTAAAAGTTTAAAGTTTGTTGGAAATAAAAAGTTTAAAATCATGAAGAAAACTTTTACAAAAAATATTGAATCCTTTTTGAGTGAACTTTAGCTTTTGTTGGTATTCTGACGTTGTTAGTTAAAAGGTGCTTTTGGGTTTTGTTTTACACCTAATCTAAATATTAGCGTAAGAATTTGATTTGATAAAAGCTAACAGGTTAAGTAACTTAATTTGACTTAAAACATATTTTCAGCGTTCGTGCAATGAGACTTTATTATGAGAGATTTATAGTTGAATTTCATTAAAAAATTACTATTTGAATCCTTAAGCTTTAAGCTATCTTGAATTTGAACAATGTATAATTTTTTAAGGATAATAAAATAAAGTTAAGATTCAGTTTAAGTATTTGAACCATGGAAAAAATGGTCAATTTCACTAGTATCTTATTTTTACACTCCAATTGAAAGAGGAATATTAAGTTGAGCTTTTTTAAATTAAGGATTTTCCGATTTTTACACATCGATTTTATTTTATGACCCGAAATTTTGTTTTTTTCGTTTTTTAGTGAATTTTTCGGAATCAAGCCGTTATTAAAGCTTTTTGTGTATGTGCTTGTTACGTAATGAGTTAAAAAGAGCTTTTGGATTTTCTTTAAACAAATATTATACATTTTCAGTATCTTTTGGCCAACTAAAGTATTGTGACTACTAAATTAAGTTTTTTTATTAAAATAATGAGAACTTCAAAACTTTAATACAAACTTTATGCAAAATAGCTTTCTGTGTTTTTTGAGTTCAATTTAATCCATTTACAAAACGGTAAACAACATAAAGTTTTGAGTAAACAATGTACTGTAAATATTGTAAAAAAATGATTAACCGTCAAAGCGAAGCTGAAATAATGTAAAGTTCAGTTATATTTAAAAAAACAGTTAAACGTGTGTTAAAGTACTAACATTTCATGTTGAGAACTTTTGTAATAATTTATTTTATTCGACACATTTTTCAATACCACTTCCCACTACTTGGTTCATCGTTTTAAACGCAGCCTATGAAAAATAATATGTTAACTCTAGACTTGTTCAATTTTATTAAAATTTTCACAGCTTTTACAATTTAAATTTAACAATTTCGTGTCTTTCACCTTTGAACTTATTATTGAATTAAAAATATGACTAGATATTCTACGTTAGTCCACGTGCGTACAACATATCATATTTAATTAGATTACATTTTATAAAAATTCGGATTTTACTCTGCAAAATATTTACCCGATTTAAATAATTGACTTAATCGTAACTAAATATTTGTTGTTCCCAGACTAATGTATTGAGCATATAACAAATAACTTCCGGATTAATTACGTAATTATAATTATGTTTTAACAATTAAAAAATTTATTAATTGGTCTTAACATAAATATGTATATAGGAACTGACTGGCATATACCTATAATTGTCACTTTGTTCTTAATGCAAATTTTATTATACGCATTATAGCCTTAAGAAATATTCTAGTTTATTTCTACTCATTTTTATATTTGTGTATTACCACAAAATGTATATATGTATATACTGTTCAGTAATCTACGTGCAACAGACACGTGTTTGACCTGAGCCATGAATACACAGAGCTCGATTGTATGCGATCATAGTAGACATAATAAAACTTAAATAAAAAACTACTTTAAGCTAAACTTAAATATGTTATATCGTTGGATTTCAATGTTTGTGCGTATAAGTTGTTGTCATTATTTGGGTTTAGGGCATAACTGAATTTATTTTTAAGATACTGGCTTGAGAAATGAATTTTGGTTTTATGTTCGCAAATTATTGTGATTGTTATTGGTCAACTTACGGGTAAAAGTTCTTTGAAATTTTGTTTATACTGTATGAAACTGGGTTGCTAAATTTAGTTGGTACTGGGTAAATGGCGTTTAACAATTATATCAAATTTAGACTGGTGACGATGAGTATTCTACTGTAAACAACCATCAACCCAAAATAAAAGTTAAAGTCGGCAACAATTAAGTTATTTGGTACGACTGCTTTTTCTATACAAAATCTATCAAAACAAATCGCCTCAACGTAGAAGTATTTTAAAAATGCCCAAAATATTACATTAACCCAATTATCAACTTTTATACTAAACATTAAAAAAAAGCACTGGCTTTGCACGTTGATGATGATGAAATTGCAATTGTCAAATTCATCAGTGAAAAACTTGGCAAAACAACCACTAGCAACATCTGGCCAATACTTAATATCGATTGATTAGTTGGTTTAGGAAATACATCCAACCTTTGTATTATATATCGAACTTTCGTTCTGTCTTCATTTTATCTTAATTATTTGATGTCATATTTCTAGATCTTCGTTAAAACTATATGATGAAAGATGATAATAAGTCGACGTTATGACTTAATACCGATGATAATACACTTTGTTAATGGTTGATACCAATTATCTTTTGTAAATGTGAAAAATGTTCAATTGATGGTTGAGGCTTGTTTTTATAATGGGTTGGTAATGGCACGTTTCAATAGTCCATTTGGTGATTTAATTGTTACTACAGTGACGATTTCATCTTGGTCAGATTAAATGGAAATGATACGTCCTAATGATCACTGCTTATAGAATATGGTTTTCCTTTAGTATTACAAAGTCAACGTAGTCCACACTGGATTAAAGAAAGATTCGAACTGAATTAACCCGTGGTGGATGCCCTTTTAGTTGAACTTATGTAATTCCGTTTTGCCACAACCATTTCAAGCAGTAATGTTCAGAAGTATTTAACTCTTGTACATTCAATTTGCATGGTAAACTTTTCTTATGTTTTATGACATATAAAAATCTCACCATATATGCCATTATTCGTATTACCTCTGGACAGTTTGAACATTGTTGAATTAATTGTGACACAACATATTCGTTATTCGATTGAATCATTGCAAGGCAAACTTTCGTGTCATTGTTGCTATAGCTTCTTGTTAGGTATGAACTAATTGTTTCTTTACTGGCCAACTAGTTTCGGGCTGTGATAACCAATTTGAACCCTTAAACCATAAATCGCTTTTGATTAATTCATTCGCTGTAACTCTTCTAATTACTAAGACAGCAGGATTCTCATTCTCTCGAACATGATGCCATGTTGCTTTAGGCAATGAAATGTGAATAGCGCATATCCGATCTGCAATATAGTTTGTCCACCTACGTGGATGACTATTAACCCACGCTAACACCACTATAGAGTTGGTTCACAACCAAATAGGGACCCTTTGATCACCATGGACGCGTATTGCTGCTTTGACAAGTTTGGCCAATAAGTGAGCGCTACAAAGTTCCAAACGTTTTATTGGCGCTTCTTTTAATTTTGCTGTTAACAGATACACCGAGTTCTTACCCTTAATTCGTGTCCTTAGATAAACAGCAGCCAAATATGCTACTTCTCTAGCGTCACTGAAACCGTGCAGTTGCAAGTTATCAGCGAAATCTCCTATAAATTGCGGTATTTGAGCTTGATTTAAAGTGATAAATTGGTCATAAATTCTTTTCATTCTCTACGTAGATCTACTGTTAGCGGTTCATCCCAAGTTATCTTTCGTAACCATAGCGTTTGCACAAAAATCTTAATTTTGGTTGTAAATGGATCGAAGAATTTTGATGCTTTGGACAAAATATTTAGCTCCGACCAAACATCTTGTGGCAGCTTGTTGATTTTGAAACAGAATTGATCTTCCACTGAATCCCAAAGTAATCCTAGTAATTGAGCCTTCCTACTTCGTTTTCTATTTCAGTCACATTTGTTGAGTCATTCAGTGAAGCAATGTTCGAATGCCACTTTGTCAATGGCAGTCCATTCGTATTTAGAAGATTGAATAGGTCGATTTTGATTATTTTTGGAAGCCCAAATACCTTTCTACTTAGCACTTAAGCACTTATCACTTATTCGACAGCTCTTAAGTTTTAAAATCAATTTATTTGCGCAAGATTATGAAATAAAGGATGTCTGGGACCCGGAATCTAATAGAACTCTACAATAACTACTGCGACCCACAGAAACTGCATGATGGCAGTCGGGAAAATTCAACCAATTCAATGGTAATTATATTATTGTTAATAATTACAATTGAATTGGTAATTGAACGTGGGACGTTATCATGCAATAGAGTATGATATCGGCGGTTACATTTGAGACAATCAAATTTATTCCGACAAACATTTGCACGATGTCTTGCTGATAAACAGTTAAAGCACAATCTTAGCCTAGCCGTTAATTCACGACGATCATTTAGATTCATATTTCTAAACCTTTCGCAGAAACACATACGATGAGGCTCCTTGTAAAACACGCATTCAGTGGAAGTTGTCTCTATATATTTCAATTGATGACCTCGACTGATAGTGCTTGATTGGTCGCTAATGATTACAGTGCGTCACAACGGTCACACAGAAATTTTAAAAAATCATTGAACGAAGGGTAATTCTGGCTTACCGTTTTAAGAGGCCAGGCTTCTCTAGTTTCTGCGTCGGTCTTATTTAGCAAAATGTAAAAAAGCCATTGGTCTTGTTTTGTAGCATCCCCTCCCAACGCTATAATACCTCTGTTCACTTCATCTGACGTGTTGTATAACTGACGGAGTTTTTAACATATGGTTGTTCTAGAAATGATCTGATAAACGAATTTATGACTAGTTTTACTTTATCATACCTTTCGCATACTTTCTCCCAAGCTTGTTTGTAATTCGCCTCTGATACGCTTATATCAATCCCGTTTATTACGTTTGATCGATTCCGCTGCTTCACCTTCCAATTGTCTCTTCAAATATTGAAATTTTTGGACATGGCTGAATCCCAACTTGCTATGTACTGACGACACAAAACTGTCCTTAAAATATTTGAAATCCTGGTAGCTTCCTAAGAATTTTGGTAATTTCAATGTTGGTAATCGTACCGAATCGTGAGGCTCTTCCGTTGTGTTATTAATAGTTTGGTTCATGGAGCTGGTGAACGTTGTTGATAACGTCGTTAAAAAATCATTTTGCTCGTGTAACAGTCTTGATCTCGTGGAGCCTCTTATATCGACTCCATCTGTTTTGTTTTGACGTTATTTCGCCTCATAGTCGGCTAGCTCAGGAGTTACACTGTATTTGGCCAGTTTCTCTTCACACTCCAGTAAATCATTAAAAGCTCGCTCTACTTACGTGTATCTATTTAACAAGTGTTGATTGGATTGCCATACCCTCGCTGGAATTCAATCCCGAGAATCAACCCGGAATGTAAATTCTGATTTGTGTTCCAATTCTTGCAGAATGGTAATTATTTGAGTAGTTTGTTGAAGTTGCATTCATCCGGCTCAAAGGGCCATAAATATTATTAATTCAAGGTCGTCCTCCGGGACAATTTTTTAGAACCTCATTACCTGCAAATTTAGTTAAACGTACGTTATACATCCAGCTTAACCCAAAAAATTAACTTGGCTTGCATAGAAATACCCTCTTCGATGGACAATGCCCTTGACATCAATTCGTCCTTATAAAAATTCAACAAAAATTTATTTACTGCTTTGGAATGTGTCTGAAATGCGCATTTCCTAATCTGTTAAGGGTTTCTATGAACAAAACTGGTGCAGTACTGAAAGAATTATTTGTTTAAGCTGCTGCAAATATAAAACGCTGCTTAGCAGATGTACTGGTTTCTTTAAACACGTGACGGTCTGGCAAATAATAAACTTCGCTCTTTTGTGTGTTAATTTTTGCTTGAGAAATTAGTTTTATATGGCCAAGTGTTCTTCAATGAATTCAAGAGATAATCCGTGTAGACATCTGGGTGTCTTAGTAAGTTTGGCTTAAAGGGTATTGAGGTTCTCATATAGGTTGATCCTTATTTGTGATACAGTATTTCTCTGTAATATGCTCGACTTTACTGGTAATTTTTTTATCTCACAAAATTTGTTTAAAGATTGGTCAATGTTTATTCCTTCTTGAGTCGAGAGAATGTTTTGTTTCGGAGGAGATAGTTGAAACCTGAGGTTCAGTATGAACTAGTGATTGGTGTTGCTTTTTACACTAGTGATATTACCCACGGAATCAACATTTATATACACTATGACTTCCTACTAGGCAGCTTAAGCGTCTTGAGGTGGTGTTTATGTATTATCGACGTTGGTCTAAGCTGATCTGAATAAACTTAGGACAATCACGTATACGGTGGTGTTCACCAGTGCATAATATGGAATTTTGTAGTTTTTTTTTTATCTGTGAAGAAGGCTTAGTTGCTTGTTTGGTGTTTCGTAGGTATTTTGTTTGCCTGATATTTGACACTTTCAAGTGAGTTCCAGTAAGTTTTTGGAACTCTTCAATGTAGTTGTCACCATCAATTTGAAAGTGGTGTACTTAAGGTGAACCTATTTTTTGTCACTTAAACTAGGTTAATTTTTGCGCCGGTAATAGAGAAGTTTTCTCATGCATCTTAGCTTTAAAAGCGTGTTTGCTTGAAATTAGTAGATGGCCACCATAATGGTGTAGTGTTTATTGGCATGTTTTAATTGGTATCGTTGTTCGCTCTCTATAAAATTGCAATTCAACAGAAATAACTTTTATCAACAGAATCAATAAGTTGCCTAATGTTCTTTAAGCTTTTCGAAGCGAATTTGCATCTTATTAAAATTTGGCTAATCACAAAATTGTTTTTCAAGAAGTCAAGGTTTGACCGATTCGAAAGCTAAAATTAAGTTTATTAGCGTTAGTTAATAAATTGTTCTTAGTTCTAATTATGCACATTTTTATGGAGTGTTTTTTGGGCACAGTACCTCAAGACTAAAGCTCACCTCATTATGCAATATGTTGCATAAATTTTGTTCAATATAAAAATATCATAAACCTATTCTGTTAAAAAACTGTTAAAAACTCTCAAGATTATTTTTCTTGAGCTTTTAATAAATAAAGCTCATTTATATAACTTATAGACATATAGGAACCAATTTTAATTACATATAGGAACCAATTTAAACTTTAAAAGTTTCGATTGATGAAACCTTAGCTAACATTATACAAAACTTTCCTGGCTTTTTTAAACCATGTAAATTGTTAAGAAGTGGTCATACATTTAAGTTGATTTTACAAAATAAAAGCTTAGTAAAAGTTTTGTTCTTATATACAGGTAATTTTTTTATTAATAAAAGCTCACTTTACATATTTAAATTTGTGTTACTATTTAAATAAAAGCTCTGTACGCATTAATAAATATCTTAAGTTCTAGACAGTTAGTTAGGCTTTTTAATCATTAAAGTTCCAGCAAAGTTTATCCAGCTTAAATTAACGGTTACAATTATTGAAAATGCTTAAAAGACTGTATGGGCCGAATTTTAGTTAGCTGCACTGTTTAAAATAAAAAGCTTTATTATTAGGAAGCTTTTTATGAGAAATAAGAATATTTGATCACTAAATCATTTGTGTCTTAGTGGGCAACGTAACGGATGCAACTAATGCATGCCAATGGATACGGCTGAACACCCTGACAATCGTGAAAATTCCACTAATAAATTAAGATCATAAACCAATACTTCAGGTGCTACTTTGGATATGATGTTTAAAGTAGCATTATTGAGCTGACCAACAGATTTAAATATCTAGAATATTCGAAGAATCGTTAAAACGCACATTGCAAAAACGAGGGATGAACGTAAAAATCTCCGTAAGAGAGTTAATCACTTAGAGGCATCAAATAACGTCGTATTACAGCAGAAAAATATAAATAAAGGAGTAATAAGGGGGATGCCGTCCAACAAATATGACAACAAAGAGCTAGTTATGAGTGTCTTATCTAATTGTGAAAATCGTATAAAACGTAATATGTAAGAAGATGAAAAGTCTTCACTTAGCTATGGATGACTTAGGCAGCAAGTTTTGCAACAATGAATTCAGTAAAATATTTTTTTTGCATAAATTGACACCTATACAGTCAAAATTATACAACGAACCAAAACAAATCAAAAGCAAACACAATTTTCGATTTCTCTGGGTCAAGGACGGCGTTATTATGTTGCGGAAAACAGGATCATCTAAATATATAAAATTCGGTCCGTTAATGACATCAATAACATCAACAAAACACTTTAGTCTTAAAAATATCATCATTTATTCCAGTCAAACTTTTATTGTTGACATTTATTGGGATGTCAAAAAATGAATATGAATTTAGTTATCCTGCCATCTGCAATAAATTTAATGATCTATTCTATTTTTATTTTAATATAAAATTGCTAAAATTGTTAAAATCAATTTTCCTATAAAAAATGTTAAACCCCTAAATGATTGTAATTGGAATTTTATAGTAAATTTCTGCAGCTATACCGGATGTTTGTTTTAAGCTGAAACTTATAATATGTCAAAAAATAAGCAATCTATGAAAAAAATGTCTCAAAATCAAAATTTAATCATTCCGAGAAAGAAAGAAATTATTGCCAAAATCAGTATCACACTTCCCCTCCTTGGGGAGGGAGCTAACTTTGAAATAAAAATCGGAACCCCAATTTTATATTGCAGATTTAGATTTTTCGACTAAAAATAGGTACGTAGCGAAGTTAACTTTGGCAGAAATCGGCTAACAGGAAGTAGCAGAATTTTTATTTTTTTTTAAATTTTTTTTTTATTTTTATTTTTATTTTTTAATACAACATTTTTGCAATTAACAGTTTCTTCATGAGTTCTGTACTTTTTGAAATATTTACAAAACTCGAAAAACTCCCTATAGAAGCAGCCACTTCCGGTTAACTGATTTTAGCACAAATTAACCAACCTCCTTACTTATTTTTAGCCCGAGAATTCGAGACTGCCATAAAAATCAGGGGTTCCTTTTTCATTTCAAAGTTACTCCTTGTCTCATCTACAAGGAGGAGAAGGAAGTATTAGTTTTAACACTAATGTGTTTCCCTTTTGAAATGATTAAATTTTGATTTCGGTAATTTTTTTCGTAGAGTGCTTATTTTCCGAGATATTTGAAAGTTTCAGTTTAAAAAAAACACCCTGTTCATTATGCTTGTTGGCATTCTATATAATTCTCGTGTGTGTTCTATTACACAGGCTAATAAATTATTGCATTTATATCAAACTCGGTGAATGAATATCATCGTATTGTGATTATGGATGATTTCAATTTAATTATGGTCGATCCAGTAGCGGGAGCTAGGTACTGTCCAGATTCAATGACTTCACTTTCTATTGAAATTTTGCCATTTTTCAATACGAGATAGTCGCCCACTTTAGATTTAATGATGGTAGCAAACATAGATTGTGATCAAATAATTATTCTTGAACAAACTGCTTTGGCCAAAGGTAAAATATCAGTTGGTCCAAGATTTCAGTAAACTTAGTGGAGAATTATTGGTTAAAGATAGTTTATCAGAAGACTGGCCTAGCTTTTAATTGTGTTTTGATGTTTTAAACAGCAAAGTTGAATGTTTCAATAATATTTTCACTAAATTTTTTAATCAACAAGCGTAAATTACATTATAACAGCACAGATATTAAACAGAGCTAACGAGACTCAGCAAGTACACCTCTGTCAAAATCAGTCTCTGTCAGTCTCTTATCAAAATCAGAGGAATTTGCATGGTTCTAACTCTTTCCATATGGTGTCCAACAGATTAAGGATCGAGAAGTAAAGAAAACGCCACTTTAGACTACCTTCAATAGCGAATCTTTGGTAAAGGTGTTGTTCATGATCTTCATCTGCATTTGTTGTATTGATCTTTCTACCTGATTCATCACTTTGAGCTGTAATGACATTAGTTGACATGGCATACAAACAACATTGCTCAAAACGTAATCTTGTTATGCTTAACCGCAATTTGTCTCGACAAATTGATGCCTTTATGCAATTATTCAAAAATAGTGACAGGCTATAGTGAAAAAACGTCACTGAATACCCTCTATGGAAAGCAAAAAAAAACAATCAAAAGACCAACAAACTCAACAGCACCTATTAAAATTATTTCGGAAGCTGGGTTTGTAGCAGTAACCAAAAAGCTAATTGGTTGACTGTTTCCGAGACTCCTAGAAAAAATATTTCAACCACTACCAAAACAAAATGCAAACACAAATAATATCAGCCAAAGCATTTGATGGCGTTTACCATAAATGATTAGAGTACAAGTAGCGTAAGGACCTTTTCTAACAGTGTTATGCTATTTTGAAATCCTTCATCAATTTGAGTATTTAATCGAGAAAAAATATAAAAATAAAAACTGTTAATTATTACTGGATGAAAATATTGAGTATTTAGCTCAACGAAACCCAGGAGAAGTAGCCAAATTATTAAAAAGTGCCAAAAAAATGTTTGAACTATGTAAATGTGGTAAAAATTGAAATAATTTCTATTCTTGGCGAAAGAACAGTACATTCGGTAACCATGTACCATAGTACTCTTGGTAATTGTTTAGATAAAGTACAATTACATTTATTATTATATCATTTGCGTACAAAACTATCGAAATGTAATCGTACTTTACCTATTCAATTACGCACTATCATGTACTACTTGACCGAAATCTTAGATTGTAACCGTCACTATTTACCTTTGAAATAAACACTAATAAAGTGTTGGTCATGCGCCATTACATATTATTTTGATGGCAAATACAAAGTCTAAACCGAATTTTGATCATTTAGTTTATTAATCAATAACTTACCAAAATAACATCACATACTAAGCCTCCATATTTCTTTTTATGATGATTATTAATGTTATTGATGCTACTTTATCAAATCCACGACACATTAAATGAGAAAATGTAAATATATATATATATATATATATATATATATATATATATATATATATATATATATATATATATATATATATATAAACAAAATGTTTGTGCGGTGTAACTATCACGTATCATGGGAACATTGAACCATCAATATGTTATGTGTTTGCGCGTTGTTACGTCTTTGGTGCGTTTTTTAACACTGGTTGCTGGTTATTTTTCTTTTGCGTTTTACTTTCCTTTAATTTCCATCATCATCATAATCATCATCATTATCAGCATCATCATCATCATCACAATTACCATTATTATCGTCATTATATGTGAAAAATACACGCGGCAAAGTTGTAAAATTGTGCTCGCGCAAGAGAGCGAACATATATACATCCGGATTGGAGATGAGAACTTTTAACTATGATTGCGTATAGTATAGCTATTCGAAAAATGCCTCGATGCCAGGATGTAATTTTAATTACCTTATGCGCTCATTTTTTATGTGTTAAGATGCATGTAAATCATCATCGTCATTGTGCTATAAAATTAGATGCATAATATATTTGCACTAACTAAAAGTGAAAACGCATCAAACATAAACAACAGAAATTATTTTATTTTACCATTTCCTTATACTTCATAATGCGATATATCTTACCAAAAAACTTAAGAATTGTTTTGTTTTTATTCTTGTACACAATGTGTTTTGGTTTAAGCAAGGTTCAAAGAAACATCAATATCCGATTCGCTTAAACGTATACGTACGATGTATAGAATGAGCAAATTAAAACGAAAAGCAGCGAAAAATATTTAACCAGAAACAAAAGTTGAAAACATGAAAAATACCTGAAAATATGCACGGACCTAGCCCAATAATAAATTTGATGGAATTAATGAACTCGATGGTGGTGGTGCCGCGCAGAAGACAAGTAAAAATCATGTATTTTGTAAACAAAATACAAATATTTTGTTGAAGGTTTATATACGATCCAGAAGACATGAGATAAGATGCAAAATAATAATTCATTACTGTTGAAAAAACAAAATGCAACAACAAATGAAATTCGCGGAAAAATTTCTCACAATTAATTTTTGTTTCTAACCTTGTATGCGTTTTTATATTTTAGCTTAAGGATAAGTGGATCGGGCAGTTTGCAGTTATATGCAAATTTGGATAACAATGGATAGGAGATGCAAAGGCCTGAAATGTAAGGCCAGCATAAACTAGCTGACTCCTTGTTGGAGTGACCGTAAAAGAGTCGGAAAAGCATCGGCTGCAGAAAAGATTGCGCGAATGGATTACCACATGAAAAAACATTATATTAGGAACAGTATATCTCATTTGACGTACACCTGAGATAAATGCAAAAATCTCAAATCGTTAAAATAATTTCTAACCACGCATTTTAGAGAGGCTATAAGCTCTCCAGATTAAAATAGTTATAGGCTTGCTGGAAATTTAGGAACCACCTAGAATCATTCTTAGCGAAAAAACTTAATCAAAACTTTAACGATGAAGCAAAGGCTCTCGACCTCTTTATTGGAGCAGAATAGTAAAATAGGGTCAAGAATCCATATTGACTACATCGGGCCTCATCATGGCAAAACTTTCTCGTGATGATTGATTTATATTCTAGGCGGTTAGATGTTGTCCAGAAGCCCTGAATATATTTGCCACTCATTAGAGTCCAGAAGTATCAACGAGTGACTATGAATAATATTCATCTTATATATACGTGTCCCCATGGCACCGATGTTCAAACGGGCAGGCAGAGATTATGAGGTGACAAGTGCAGGTGACATTAAATAAAATAGCACGTCCTATTAAATTTTTCATAGCACAATTTTTCATGTCCAGGACGCTAGCAAGGTGATTTTCTGTTTATCATTATACATCACTACAGGGAATAGAACTTTAGTGTTCTTCGAGTCGATTGGTTTAGGCTTTTAGGAATATTCATTCAAAGGGCAACTACCATCACGAAAGCTGGTATTTTCAAAATATTGTCGAAATATAATCTGTTCTCAACTGAGCTTTGGTCCTACATGATACCTTTTGTTAGTATTCAAGTGGATCCGAAGATCGTTTCAATACGCTTGCGAGCAACGCATTTTTAATGGGCGAAAAAGCTTTCTTGGTTTAATGGCAATTTAAGAAGGATGGAAAAGAGAGGAAGGCAAAAAATATGCGAAGAAAGCCTCACAAACCTTTCAACTACTTTTTTATAAATGCTATAGAGTGTACAAGTCGGGAACAGCGCACTCAACAGTAGAGTTTACCATTAGTCCAAGATTTTCATCCAACTTCAAATTAAGATTAAAGCTTTGGTCTTTAAAAATATAACCAGGAACCTGCATGAAGAAATTATTGAACCGAACATTTGGAACCACACCAAAAATTTAATATGGGGAAATTCGACCATCCATGAACCCGTCCAATCAACTCACTATTAGGTGCCGATTGTTACGGATAGATAATAATAGCAACTCTATGTTGAAAGGTACACCAAATGAATCAATAGCCCAACAAATTAAGTAACGATGGGTCCTCAACCGCATAACAACAATAAATGTAAAAGAGTAATTTTTAGAGGATGGTTTCAACGATAAAAGAAATCGACGAACAGCTGAACAAATTTCGGGAGCTAGAAGAAGTAGACAATAAAAGGCAATTGACAAAACAAGAAATTGAATGCGAGAATTGTGTTGGCAAAGTTAAGCGTTCTATTACCAAAGTTTGCCCTATTTCTATTAACGACACAGCAAATTTATTTCGAGCACATTGGAGACATTAGATTCACTAACAATCAATGGGAAATCATTGCATATTTTAATCTGACAATGTATTATTAAGAATTGAATACCCATCGAATCTGGGTGAGGAAATTGAACCATCTCCGTACAAAAAGCACTAATCAGAATGCGTGATCAACAGGCAACTTCAACATATCCTATCGGACATCGATGCAATTAGGCGGATGATCCAAAAGGGGTAACGATAGATCCAAAAGGGGTAAAGAATACAAACTGGCTGAAACTGGCCCAATGTTTTTTTTGTTTTTTAAGTTGGAGTTTCTGTAGTCCTGTGTTATGGAGAGAGTGCTTTCTTTGCTATTCTGCATAATATTCGCGGATTTCGGATACAGCTTATACAAAACCAGCGGTTATACTTCTCACCGAGACCAAAATACTGGACTCCGGTGATTTTTCAGCCATCGATATTAAAATTTCTTTAATCGATCGGTTTATTCACATAGAGGGCTGGCCATGTATATCCGCAACGATATACCTCTTTCCATTCCCAGTTTTTTAGGTCATAGTACAAATAATAATTTAAACTTCGTTTGGGTTGAAATCCATATCCCAAAACACCGCTATGTGATCCTTAACGAAGCCGAAATATCGCAAACAGCACAGCTCACCACAAACTTGTTAAGAACCCGTCAAATAAAAATTTAACTGAATTTAAGGCGGCTTGTAATCCGAGTTGTGGCAGTCCTAAAGCAGGGCTATAGAAATCGGACCTTTTAGTTCTTTGCTCGCTAGGTAGAGTAAACCTCCTGAATAGTAGGAAATCATCAAAACCATCTCTGAAAAGAGGAGACTATATTTTTTCTACTGCCTAAGAAAAACCTAATCTCTTCGCCTGAAAATTGGTTGCAAACTCTAATTTACCTGATTTATTTAACGTAATACCCCCGATTATCGCTTAAGCCAGCTCATTGATGCGCCGCCTTAGATTCAAATCTAGAGTTTTTGTTTAAGTCCAAGCAAACATTAACACAAACAAGTTCGATGGTCCGGATGGTATTCCCCCAATTCTTCTTAAATATTGTTGTAAATCCCTGTCTAAGCCACTATCATGATTGATTGCTTCACCGATCTATGCCCTCTGGCATTTTCCCTTTTATATGGTAACTTCTAACATATATACGGTGCCAAAAAAGGGCAGTAAATCGGACCTTTCAAATTATGTCCCAACCGCTATCGTCTCGGTGCTTTCCAAAGTATTTGAGGCCATAATCATTTTTTACCTGATAAAATATTTGGAAAATTACCATCTAATTTCTGATCGCCAGTATGGTTTTCGTGGAGGGTGTTCAGCAGGTGACTTAATTAATGTTATCACTAAACAATGGAACAGAAGCATTCATAAATCTGCGGTGAATCACATTATCCTCATTTGATCGCGTGTGGCACAATGGTTTGCTGTGTAAATTGAGAACAGTTAGCTTTCACAGTTCGTTATGGATTGGGAATTTTCTTTTCTGTCGAAAATCCTAGTAACGGTGAGTATCGTGACTTCCATCCTACATTTTTTAAATTTTGGTGTTCCTCAGGAATCCATCTTTTCACCGGCACTTTTCCTAATTTTCATCACTGATCTTCTATAAGCAACTCTTTATCCAATATACTCCTACGCCGGTGACAGCTCACTTTCCATCTCTTACTTTTTACCTTCTTCTTCATCGCGATATAATGTTCTCGCAGAAAGTTTGGCTATGAAGTATCGCCTTACGCGAGTTCTCACCTCTATTCTTGAATGGAGTGCCAACAGGGTTGAATTTAATCTCAACAAATTTCAATACTGTGGTTTTTCTGGCTTTTGCCGTCTTTTCTGACTAGTAAATCCTGTTTACGCTAGGCTACGTCTGAAATAAATGAGATTCTCGGCTTAACAATTTCAAAGAAAATATCATGGGCTGAACAAATAAAAAAATAAAATTATTTTCTAATCTTGATTCTCTCTCCCATAGGCGTAATGTGGGAGCTTTATCCGCGTTCCACAAGCACTTTCATGGGCATTGTTCATCAAAAATTTATAGATGCATGCCTGTTTGTCGAAGTCCGCGCGTAATTTGAAATGCCCTGTGCATCGATACAATCTGAAAATCAAATTCGCGAGGACCAATATATTTAAAAACTCATTTTTTGTTACGAGTACGCGAATGTGGAATGAACTGAACGACCAGACGTTCCCCTTGGCATACAATTAACAGAAATTCAAACTTAATATCAAAGGTAACCCAAATCCCGGGAATGAAAATAGTGTCAGGATAGTTACCAAAAATGATGAATCAATGATTTCTGTTACGAAGTTTTGTAAGCTAACAGCGCTAGTGCGCCTTTATAGTAAATTACAAAACCTTAACGACGAAACAATTGATTTATCTTCTAATTAACATAATTAGAGATGTCTTCCCACACCACAAAATCGTGATCACATATCCAATTAATTTAAATTAATGTAATTAATTAATTATAAACTAATATGCGCTAAATAATTTTGTTTAATTGTTTTTGTTGTTGTTTTAGTAAATTAAATGCCAAATTCGAAAATTTAATTATAAATTCAATTAACAAAATGATGATATATTATAATAATTACAATAACAATTGAATCGTATTAATATTGATTAATATCGTGACTGGCTATTTTAATCATATATAACTATATAATATGTCGTTGTTGTTGTGGTTTCGATTATTGTTAAAATTGTTAATCGTGTTCTATACATTTGACTTTGGTACACCAAGCTTTAACGATATTATCTCAATTAGTTGGTTTAAAACTTATATAAACTTGAAAAGTTTAGCAACTATTTATTCATAGTGAATTAGCATAGGATAACAATTTTAATGAATTTAATCGGTTTGCGTGGGTTTTACGGTAAAACACTCTGTAATCGTGTTATATAACCTTAACATTCAAACATCAACAAAATTTTACGAACTACTTAAAGTTCAACACTAATCTATATATAGTTTAGTATAGTAAATAACCGCAATTCAGTACATTGATACTCGATTACAATGTAACATTTAAAATTATGTTACAGCCTCGATAATATTATAATCTAAAACGAATAAAATCCTGGGCGATAGTGTTATAAATTAAAACTTGTCTAATTATTATTAATGTTAATTAATTTAACAATAATTATCGTATTTATTATTTTATTGGTGTATTAGACTATGTCTATATTCAATTTACTGTCAACAAACGGGTGGCGGAAAAATAAAATTCTATATTAAAATATTAATAAAAGGTCAGTGGTTGGCATTCGAGAGTGATGAGTATGCAAAACACTTTAACGTTTTGTGTTGAATTAAAAGCTTTTGATTGTTGCATTTGGTGATTTATTTATTAAAGTTTTGACATTTATTAAAATTCGGTTGGATGTGGGTGTGTGTGCAGCTTCTTATATAATGATGGACAGAACGTTAGATTTTATTATGTTGATACAACAGTAAGGCGCGGTCACAATATTGTGTCAAAATATAACGTCTTTTTGATGGTTATGGCAGGCATATCAGGCATGCAAAAAGCTTCAGACCAGCGAAGGAACCCACTGGAACAAATTAGTGATCCTAGCATGTCCAAGTGAATATGTTTGTATCGACCAGGTGTGATTCGATAAGATTTTGTGTGCATTTAAACACATGCAAAAGTTTCTTGGAGAAAATCCCAGTGGCTCCCAACATTTGTTTTTGGAGTGTTGTAGAACTGGCTCAATAGTCATATTCTAAGCATCAGTCGTAGTGCTTAACTTCGTTCTTCTGAAGGTGCAATGCCAAAAGAAGTTATTCTGTGGCTTAAAAAATCAAGAGTGTTTGTGCCAAAGATGCATTTCGAGCTCTTGATTCGTATTCCAACCTGCGCAAGATAAAACAAGATAATCGCGAAAATCTAATTTATATACACTTTATTTGACACAAAACTTTAAACTAATACAAATTAGATTTTAAAAAATTTATTTAACATTACAAATCAATTGAGTTAACTGTTTTATGACCAACGTGTCATATAATCGCAGAAAATCTAATTTATTTGACACATCAATACTGAAAAACCTCTTCCAGTATCACAATCACGTCCAGTGCGTCATTAAGCAGCATTCACTGCATCAATTTCAGCACATGGTAGAATTGTGAATTTGTCGACGATATTTGTCATAAAACTGTTAATTCAATTGAATTGAAATTTTTAATCAATTGTTTTAAAATCTAATTTATATTCATTTTAAAGTTTTATGTCAAATAAAGTATAAATAAATTAGATTTTCGGCGATTATATGAATAATACGTCATGTAATCGCCAAAAATTCAATTTATATACACTTTATTTTACAAAAAACTTTAAAATTAATTTAAATTAGATTTCAAAAAATTGGTTTACCATTACAAATTAATTGAATTGATCGTTTTATGACCAATATCGTCGACAAATTCATAATTCCACCATGTGCCGAAATCCAGTGAATGCTGCTTTGTGACGCACTGGACTTGATTGTGATACTGGAAGATGTCCTTCCGTAATGATGGGATCCGTGTTATGTTTTGAGCGGTGCTATGAGTCACTGATCCAATCAGTCGTTTACGATTAAGATCAACAAAATTTTTTTAGGTCGATATCTAGCTGGAGCAGTTTTATTCTGTAGGTATTAGTTGTTGAACCATTAGCGGCTGATAATACTAAATCAGATTTATGGATATTATTCTAAATGGACTTCGATGTCTGGTTGACATGGAGCACTGAATGGTTCACTTCTGTATCTGTTAAGAAAACCAAGTTATTCGCCTTATCAAAAATGAAGAGTCGGCGCTTGATATATGCCAATTTGATTTTGGCTGACTCTACATGGGGATCGGACATTTTTTTCATTACCAATCCATCCGTAACATTGAATCTGCCATTGGGTTTAAATGGATTTTTTATTTTTCTTATCTCAAACGTAAGATAACCATAAAGTAAAAATATAGAGACTTCAGCTAGTTTTAATGTTGTAGTTGGCCTAGCGCTAAAACGATTCCATTTTTGTAGATTTAATAATCCTGTGTGTAGAAATTTGAATCAATATTTAAGCTTCCTGAGCTTTTTCTAGAATTTTATTTTCTTATTGTGAGTCATACACTTAGAAATTATGTTAGCTGGTATAGTTTTATCAATTTATCTGTGGTACTCTTGTAATTTGAGACATGAACATATTACCTTACCTGTCAGAGATTATACATTACTAAGGTAATCAATTTTGATAATGCTATTGATGGCGAATTATTTTAATAACCTTTTGTGGCAACCAATTTTTATTAAATTAAATATATTCGTCGTTATTGAACATACACAATTGTGCATGTAAAATATTCTTTTAATTTTGTTTAAAAATGGGGAGTGGCTCGTTAACCAGAGCGAATTAGATGCAATGTTAAATGGTTTTGTGGATGAAGATGGTTTCGTATTCTCAACCCAGACATGGCACAATTTGAAACCAATATTAAAGATGAAAGCAAAATTGCCTCACGAATCCCAAAATATGAGAGAATGGTTCTAATCAAAATGGTCGCATTGAACCCTACAAAACATTATAAGTACAAATAGTTTTGAAAAACAAAACATAAATGGCTACGCTAAAGATACCTACACAAATGTGTCAGTTGGAGTTCGTATAACTTTCGATTCGAAACTTACACGTTTGTGTAGGTAAAACATAAAAAAAGAAAAGACCGCCAATTTTTTATATTTTTATAATGATAAAAATATAAAATTACCTTTGCTGCTAGCATTTCATTTTCATGCTGTAATTGAATCAATATTTATAGGCGTATATTAAAAAGGACGATTTATTTGCTCAATACGAATTTTTTGTATTTATTACTCTTTTCTAGAGTAAAACCATAAACAATTGGCTTGTGTTATATAAAACAATAAAAGTCTGGTCAAAATCGTGCTTTAAAAATATTTTAAATATTAATTTAAAACAATCAAGGTTCATGTTGTCCTTTGTCCAAACTATAATAAACAGTTTCGAATATAGTTGATATGATCGGAGGCGGATTACTCTTCGAAGTAATTAAAGTTAATTTTTTTTACTCTTGATTTTGTAGGTGGTACCTTACACCTTTTTAAACAAATTTGTTAATATCCTAACGATACTCTAAATTTACGAATATTAAAAGGTCTCTCACGTAGTCCCTATCGTACCTAAACAAATAATTAGACCCCGGTCAAATATCATAAAATCAAATATTCTGGGAAAATTTACATGAATCACGATTTTTTAGTTTATAAAAATAAAACGTACACAAATGTGTGTGTGTGAGTACGCGCGTGTGGGGGCGAAACACGTGTCTAACACTTAATGATTAAATTTGAACTTTTTATTGTTGTTGTTGCTGTATTATGTTCAATTATATTGCCTATTACAACATGTATTACATATAATAATAAAATAAATGTAAATTTATTCGTTCGGTCTTTGTAAGTTGTATTATGAGTTTAAAGAGAAAAAAAAATCGATAATCTTTCGATCTCGGTTCATCAGAACATTTATAGAAATTCTTAAGAAACCGTAAATTAGCTTTTCTGATATAATAATAAATGGTAGTACGGGCCATAGCTGGCTCATACCGCATCAACATAATGTTTTCTTTGCATAGTCAAAATAATCTAGGGCGTCGTGGTTTTGTGGACATCATTTTGTCTAGATATTATCTACAATGACAATTATCTGGAGAATAATTGCAAATAAACAAGGGCCTGGCGTGGTGGTGGAGTTATATCAACTACTCTGTATTATAACTATTGTTGATCACATCCAACAAATCGGCGCTTTTGAGGACGTCGTGAGGACTAAATCATTGTATTTGATTTAGATATTCATTTTCCTCGGTTTCAGCTGCATGAGTTAAAGTAAAAGAGTCGTCAAATTCATACTGTTGCTTGTTGAATTGGGTTCTTGTATTCCACGGCAGATGTCACCATTAAGGAAATGGTTTGGCGTTTCGGTGGTTAAATCTGCTATTCTGAAGCTCCTTAAATAGTTTGAAACACATTTGACCATGCTTTGAAGGTGAGCGTACGATCATCATACAAACTCTCTTGAGGTGGTGTTTCTTTGATATTTCCAACATCGATTATTACCACATGATCATCGAATCATCAAATCCGATATCATGACTTTAGTATGTGATAGTGATCATTTAATGATCATCGGTGATTTTAATCTTCCCGGGGTACTTTGCCTTCCACGACTGATGAAAGAGCAATCAAATAGTTGAATTACTGTATAACTATTTCAGCTATACAGGTCAACCGAATATTCAACAGTGGCGGTAAATTCCTGAATTTGTTATTTACGAATGATGTTTTATTTTCTGAAGTCTTATCATGCAAGGCCTTTACCGGTTGCAAGAACATCTATCATTCACCTATTACGATAAATATTTAGTTTCCTGTAAACTTTTTCCAGTTTTCGCTTCCGTAAACCTTGGTACGATCGGAAGCTGGTTGACATTGAAAAACGCCGCAATACGCTTTACACTTTATAAAGGCTGTAGGATTAGTATTTTAAACCGCTTTTGCTCATGCCCCGTAAGGAATTCAAATCCTTGAATTGGTTTTTGTATAACAATTACATGTTGCAAATTGAAGATGATTTGCCAGCAAATCCGACGGCGTTTTGGAAATTTATTAACAATAAAAGAAAAACATCTGAGTTCCCTTTGTCGATTAATAATCAGAGCTTGAACGCCAACTTTTGACATATGTGATCAATTTGCGGATTTGTTTACATCGGCTTACGAGCTAACATCGCAATCTTTTGCTATTTTATTTAATTTCGATTGCAGTTCCAATTGTTTCAGTTGTATCTAGTTTAAGGTAGATAAGGTTCGCGATCGGATACTCAATCTTGATATTTATAAGGGTCCCGGCCATGATGGCATTTCGTCTATTTTATTCAAGAGCTGTACATAGAGATCAGCCTCTTGCGTTACCTTATTATTCAATGAAAGCCTGCGGAGTGGTATTTTTCCAGATCCATGGAAGATTTCAGTTATGTATCCCATTTTTAAGTCACGAAGAAGAAATGATGTAGGGAATTGCGGTGGGATTGCACTTTTGTCGATCTTACTGAAAATTTTTTGAAATTTTTCCCATCAGACCAATCGTTTCTCCAGCTCAGCTTTTTTTCTGGTCGATCAACGGATCACTAATTTGATTACATTTTGCTGCAATCTATTTAGTAGTTATAAGTTTAAGCCTTCGATAAAATCAACCACGCCTTTCTCATCGCTAAGCTAAAGAACTTGTCAGTATCTGCCCGTTAAATGGTTAACGTCTTATCTTTTAGTTTGGCAGTGCGTAAAGATTTCCGATTCCCAGAAACTTTGTGCTACTTCTGGAGTGCCTCAAGGCAGTCATATCGGACTTCTTTATTTCCTAATATTTATCAATGACGTTTCCGAGTGATTCAAGAACGCGAAATGTTTTCTCTTTGCAGATGACTTGAACATATTTGCCCCAACCGCAAACTTATCCGACTGCCTGTTGCTACAAAGTGATTTGTTTAGGTTTTGTACGTAGTGCATCAGTAACAAACTCTCCTTGAATGTGAATAAATGTAAGATTGTATCATATTTTTGCATCCGTTCTCCGATATTATTTCATTATAGCCTCCAGGATGTCATTGTTAATGATTGGATTATTGCTCTGATCTTGGTGTAATTTCCCCCCTTACATTTACTAGGCACATCATCAGCAGAGCCAACTACACGTTAGACTTTATAAAGCGTAATTATGCTGACTTTTGTGGCCCACTTACTATTAAGGTATGTGACGTTTGTACGATTTATCCTGAAATATGCTTCTCCTCTTTGGTCCCCGTTTTACATGTGCCACTCAGAAGGTATTGAAAGTATTTAGAGGCAGTTCGTTCTATATGCACTTCGACATTTACCCTAAAATCGTTCTGTTGCTTTTGTTCTTCCTCCATATCAGGACCGGTGGCGTAAAGTTGCATCTGTCACTAGCGTAATCAGGCATCGTAACCGTTGCAGAGACACTCTTTAGAGATAACAATCTGTATATGGCGATGATGCTTCAATGACTCCAACGCAATTTGGTTGTTTTAATGTTGTGAGGTCCAATTTCAATATCCACTTTAATTACAGACACGTGCCAATTTCCGTTTGCTCTATTACAAACAAATCCCAAGTTTTGCGCATAATTCAAATAAATTTTTTAGAGGCCATACTACTTTTATCTTATAAACGTACCGATCTATGGTAACAGAACGACTTTAGAATAACAACGTCAAAGATTTGTTTGGAGTACAGCAGCGTGTCAAAATGTGTTTAGTTTCAGATCTGAATTAGCATACCAACCGGAAATGGGTTATATAAATAAGAATGATGAGCTAATATGTAAGATGGATACAATTTGTAACCATGTAGATTTTTAAGCATCTAGATTTTGTTATATTGGGGGTGAAGTGGTACTTGCAGAACTCGGGAAATCATCAGAACGAATCATAAGTCTAATTCTGAGATTACATCTACTTTCCAATCAATTTCTCGTCAACACAAGAAGTTATCATACTCTGTTCCAAATGACTTCAGGCCTACAAGAAAAAAGAAGTTCTGACGATTACATACATTGCGAGATTTTTTTACCAAAAATTAAATTTTTGGTACAGTAAAATGACAAAAGTGAGGTATGCCCCACCCCCATAAACTTTTTTAGTTGTAGTAAAAAAAAATTCAGCCGAAGAAACGTTGAGAAAACGTTGAGAGACGTTGAAGGACATCCAGGGATTTAAAAGGAGTGTACCTCTCGGTACAGTCTACTTGTTGAGTTTAAATGGCAAAAGTGGGGTATACCCACCTCCACAAACTTTTGTCGTTGCAGCCAAAAATTCAGCCAAAGGAACTTTGAGAAAACGTTAAGAATCTTTGAAAGACATCCAGCCATTTAAAAGGATCCACCTTCCAATACTGTCTAAACTATGCACCCGAATCAAACCGAGAGCTTTTATTTACGTACGTTGCTGCATCATATCCGAGAGCCAACTTCTTTCGAGAGGAAACTATGGATGCTAAAGTTTACCCAAATTTTCAGGCAAATTATCGAGAACTTTGCCTTCTAGAAAATGACTATCACCCGACATTCCAAGCTGAAGCATCATTAAGTATAGCTGCACACTCATTAGCGGTGGTAGAACAGTACATTACATGTTTAATCTACCCTTAAACGTCCCACTTTAACAAGAAACCATCTGCTACATTAGAAAAAAAAATCCCCTTGAAACAGACATTTAAAGTGTGGGGTTTGCGCTCGAGAAGTCATCGGGCTTAACATTGAAGCCATCGACCGGACCCGAAAATATATTAAATCAAACAAAAAACAAATGAGCGGCTAGACATTAATTGTTTTTGGTGAGTTTTTCCGACAGACTCTACTAGTTATACCAAAAGAAACTCTGGTGGATGTTGGAATTTTGTAGAGAAATTGAGTTAGAAAACAATGATGAGAATTCTCCCAGTGAGTACGTCTAATCGGATAATGAAAGATTCGAAATGTAAATTTTATCATCACAGCAGATAGATCACCAAATAAGGACCTTAGTTTAGGACCATGATAGAAATGATTTCGGTTTATCTGGAGATTTAAAATATTTTGCTGAAATTATTTCATTGGCAATGAGAAAGAGCAATAAATGGATACAGTTTGGTATCAATCAACAAAGCATTTCTGCACTTACTCATTTACATCTATATACTCGAGTCATAGTAGAACCAATTCATTGCATTCAACTCTGTACTGCACTTTGTAGACTTCGAACAGGGATTAGTCTCAATAAAGGCACAAATGTGTTCTGAATATTTAAATGCCATCTAAAAGCATAAATAATTACTGTACAGTAAAACAGTAAGGTTATGAGAATATAGATATTTTTAAAGTATCTTTGATGAACTTGATCATGCAATCATGCGCCATAACAATTCTCAAAGATTCGATGTGACATTTTACCAAAGGTCAAATAATTTGTTTTCTTGTTAAAAAAAAATGCAATTTGCAGTACACGACACGCATTTCTGTTAACATCGTCAATCATTTAATTTATATTGCAGATTCGCTTTGATAAACATATATATGCGATAAAGTCGTGGTTACACTTCAATGCTGGATTATTCTATGTATTATATATAGTGTATCCAAGTTAGAGCCTCATTAGCATATTCGATTTTTTTTATAAAGCGATACATTTAGAAACAAAAAGTCAAGGTTCTTATTTCAATTATTATATTACAATAATTAAATAAGATTGAAAATATTATGCAAAATTATTGAAATGTATATCCTGTACCAAAAAAAAAAAAAAAAAAGCCTAAGTGTTAAATGGGCAGAACAACATTTTTTTGTTTTAATGACTTTAATAATTTTTGACATAAAATTCGTGCCACTTTTAATTGGTTGACATATGCATTTTAGTGTTTTTATGGATTTTGCTATAAAAATAGTTATGGCTTTATAATAGGTTTGGTTTAACAATGCTTTTAAAATTTAGAAGAAACGACGAGCTAAATAATATAACGTAAACAATTTATGTTAAAAAAGATATTGCAGTTTTATTGCCAGATGGATTGTTTGGTTTATTAATTTTAAAGTTCATGGTTGGGTGATCACAAAATTGGTTAAACTATAAAAAAAATATTCGTGATTTACTGAAACTATAATAGAATGTTGCATGTTGAAAAAATGCGATGCGATAGGATATCAGGTTTGAGTTGCACACGATAAATACTTTGAATAAAATTTAGAATTTGTGGAATATTAAACCATACCACTTAACAATAAGAAACGTATCTAGTTTAGTGATTTACGTTATATAAAACCGGACGGAACTAATTTAACCGTAAACTATTATGTCAACAACTTTAGTTTTGGAATATATGTTTATGGTAATTAGAAGTTTAGTTTAAAATCAGAATTGCTAACAACTTTTAATTCGTGGTATGAATGTAAGTTTGAATCGAGGAGTTGAATATTGTTAAGTTTATTAAAATGTAACTATCATAATTAATATTAGAACTCACGTGATTTTGTCTAAACTTAATTGTAATATTCTTACCATTTATAATTAAAAAGGTTTAAATCAAGCAACAGCTGATAAATCTTACAACAGCTGATAAATCACAGTTAAAGAGACTGAAGGAATATTTCAGCAACAGAACAAAAATCTTTGGTTATTAATTGACACTAATAATGAAACTAGCAAAATCCACAACTATAACACAAATGGACGGAAGTTTCAAGGAAGGTGGCCAAATACCGAAATAGCTGGCTTGTTTCCTGGTTGATGTAAGACAGTACATCAACCAGGAAACAAGCCAGCTTTTTAACCACTCCATTTGTTATTCCATCAATTCCGGGAGTCGTTCTATTTATCAGAGCATTTATGGCATAGTATAACTCACAAGATGTAATTGGAGAGATAGTCATCAATCCTGTGACCTAGATTGCCGACGATTTCTTTTATCTCATTCATCGTATGCCAATTTGTATGTGTATCATTGCCATTTAGGCGAAACCTTTCGTAGTAGTGTTGCTTTTTGGATAAACAAATTTTAGCATTGGCTAAATCGCACAACTTCATACTATATATGCTAAATAGCTGGACTTGTTCCTTTTTCGTATTAATTTTAGCAGGCAGTCGGTCATCCAGGTCTTCAGATTATTATGCTTTCTCGATGAAAATACCTGTGCACAAGTGGTTAGGTGCTCACCAAATTTTGTTATAAAATTATCATATGCCAACGACGTCTCTGAGCAGTTATAAACTTCATTCCACTGTTCATGAAAGATTAAACCTTTCAGTTTATCAAAATCGATAAGTCCATGACGGAGCATTTCATTTGCAGTGGGAATCTTTGATGAAGCCTTTATAAGACGTTGTCTATACAAGTTGAAGAGGTATTTGTAATGCGTCTCGGTTTATCTACTAAGACAACTAAACCATTACTAGATAATAAAAATAGGAACTTATCCAACAATGGACTGGTTTGTGAAAAATCGAGATTGTAATCACGCCCATAATCACGAGATTGGAGTATGGTAGTTGATTCAGGAGCACTGCGAACTCATCAATAAAATCAGAAATACACTTAGAGCTAAGCTTATAGATACACAATATACAAAATAATTTTGAGCTCACTGAAAAGGTAATGCCCAGCGCATTGAAAGTTTGGAAGTTACAGGTAATATGTTTACATGTTAAACTGTTCTTTTTGTATATTGCCACTCCTCCAAACCTGTTGCTGATAATACCATTAACAAATAGATTATAACCATTGACCCTAAAATAATTTGATTCTTCATCAGCTATCCAAATTTCCGACCAAAAAAAATTTCCGTGTTGACATAGTCAAAAATATGCATATATAGATGAATATAGGCATATAAACAGCATAAAGTTATTCGGCCATAAATTAGAATATCGATGTTACAATGTTTTACTGTGTATGTGAATTTAAAATTTAGAAATCGAGAGAAATACAAAAATGAAGAGATACAAAAGTATTTGGCTGTAAATATGAACTTAGTCAAAGCCATCTCTATATACAAGCCGTCTTTTAACTTTCGTTGACAAAGATATACAAAACCTATATACACAATTGAGTGTATTGGTGCTATCAAAATCCATATAAAAAAATATTTTATTTTTTCATTCTTACTACCACTACTTAACATTTTTATTTTGAAATTACGCACACTATTTAATGTGTATAGATAATTGAGTATTTTTTAGTCTCTTAACTTTTTAATAAGAGCCAAATTGTATTGTATTTCTTTGTATTGTGAAATTATTTGTTTGTATTGTGATTTTTTTTCTTTTTGCAACCATTCTTTTGTTTTATATTATGAAATGATTTTTTTCTATACTCTTTTCGAAACCATATCTCGACACGTTTTTTACTTTTTTACTTACAATACATTCTCATGTGTATATGAATAAATAGTATGAGTATGCAATACATACGGCTTGTAGCAAAAACGTCGCTATAGAAAGACCAACTCATTTTTCCGTAAACTTATACTACTGCATATTCGCCTCAATAAAGTAGTATTGGTACGATAACAAATGACAATGCAAAAATAACATAAAAAACTAACTGAATTAGTGTAAGTAAAAATATTTTTTTGTTTTTATTTTACGCTATATCTGTACACAACCAACACTGCATCAAAGAGGCGCTTTGTCCCTTTAAATTTTTGAATAGTTGATCTTTCTATAGAGACGTTTCTGCTTGTAGTAAAGAGGGTTTTGGCATAGTACTTAGAAAATGTAGAATAAAAATTGGGATATGAGAATGATTGGCTGTATTCGTAAAATAGAGAATATTTAGCTGCAACAATACCAACACCACATAACCCAAACCCAACCAAAAATTATTGGTAACGAGCACAGAAAACGCATGTTTGTTTGTGTATGTGAACTTGAAAATTATAGATCGAGAGGAAACTAACAAATTTGAGATGAAAAAATATTTGGTTGTATATGTACTTGGAAAATACATGTTTATGTATATGTACTTGGAAATACAAAGAAAACATTTGTTACAAGTTTGTTTAGTCCAGCTGATCAATCAGAGGCTAAATGTTGGTTAATTTCTGAGAATTGGTCAATGGTCAATGAGTGATTTCCTGATCTAAGTGAAGACCAGGTAAAATAAGGCAAAATAATTGATTTTTAAAATTCGTTCGGAAACCAAAGATGCAGGCATTTCTATAAACATGTTAAAAAAGTAAGCGAAATTTTGGACCCTTTAAACGCAGCCTCTATTTAAAGTAAACAAAATTAATGGCTCAGTCTGGTGATCAGTTGGGCAAAAAAAAACGCATTAAAACCAACACTCTGATAAATCTGAAGCCGACCTTAGAACCAGAAAGAGAACTGGACAAAGCAGCGGTTGGAGATCATCAAGACCAGGAAAATGTCGCATCGAAAGACGAAAAGAAATAGAAAACAATCACCTGGACCGGATGTGATTTTGAATAAAATAGAGGCTGAAGTTGGATTTACGAAGCCATGAATCTGATATTAAAATCTGGACACAGGAAGCTCTTGTAGAAATGAGGGACATTTATTTAGTGGCTACACAAGACAAAGTACTTTAGGCTTTTGAATCGCTGGAAGGAGAAACGAAAAGTGTTGCCTTAATAAAAGCTCTAAAACCTTCTTATTGGGGTCATAAATTGCAGTAACTAGCCTTCAAATCCTTAAAGCAGAAAATGTAATATCCAAAAGGGAAAAAAGGATAGGTTGAGTGATATTCTGGTTTCGAGAAATAAATCAGTCTTTAAAATATTTTAAATGCCTCGAATTTAGGGTCACCAAACTTAACAATGTAGGAGTTTGCAAAATAATTCAAAAAAATATAGGAAGTCCAAAGAAAATGGTGAAATTGCAAAGGGCTACAACAACGATTCGGATGGAACCAACATTCCGCTGTTAGTTTGAAGTTTTCCATTTATCAGAAGGTGGTGCAAATGAAAAGAAAAATTCAACGTCTGGTTCTTCTGCTGAAAAGAAGGAAAACAATGAAACATCCCCATCATACCACCCAATCTTCTTTCAAGATACAGCTGGTAAAATATATAAAGAATCATATGCGAAAAACTGTAGGAGTACATTAAAAACTAACGGAATCAGTCTGAAAATTAATATAGATTCCATTAGACGTGCTCTACCGTCAACGCGATTAACCTCTTGGTAGATATGGCACAAAAGGCGATTGCAGGTATTAGATAAAATGGAAGTTCCAAAAAATATTATTCGGTGGTCACATTGAATGTTAAAAATGCTATTAACTCGGCTAAATGGGGTACGTGCGTATTGGACGCGTTACAAAAGAAAACTTGGGATTACGATTTAGTCGGTAAGAATCTGACAATTTTTTAATATATTCCTGGTCAGTCTACATTTAATATTCATGGTAAAGCCATTTAGAGAGTAACAAAAAATATATGGTTCCATCTTTAGTGCGTTTTCCAAAAATAAAGCTTTACTAAAAGGTATTTTCAGATTTAAAGTAATGATGGATCTACTTTCCAGAGTCCATTGACATTAAGAAAATGTTTAATGAATTTTACAAGCGCAAATATAACAGCCACATGTTATAACTAATAAAGGAATTAACTTAAAATCAACAATTTGCCCGTGTACAATTTTTTCAAAGCTAAGAATACTATATTGTTAGATGGTAAATTTATCAAGAACTATTATATGGACGATGGATAAATTTTAACACCTTTTTGTATGCTGACACAAATTATGTCAATAAGGAAGAATATCTGCACATATATATTACCATTTGCGTCAAATAATGCCATTTATGTTTATTTATTAGCAAATCACAATGGCTAATACGAAGTAATCGTGATATGCATGTGTGTTATATATTTATACATATTCGATTCAGATAAATCACAAAACTTCTCTGTTAAACCTTTCCCGCAACATAACATGTGTTTCCACAGTAAAAGTGCACGTGACACATGTACGCATAAGATATCTTTTACACGATGTACATCAAATAAAATTCACACGTATATTAACACCGCGCATAGTTTTATCGGATTATAAAATTCTTACATCGTTTAAAACTCTGCATATGGTATATCAATACCAATGAACGTCAGTCGTTTAGTGAAAATTCCAAAGAATTGCATAAACATAATCAATCAACTATTTTATGTGTGTACATAGATACGAGGTTCGTATAATAAATTCCAGCCATGTAAAAAATAATTACCAGATTTGCAATGTTCTTGACTCAATGCACCAATTGTTCCACGAGAAGCAGGAAGTATGACAACATCTTTATTTTGGACATGTTTAAGCGGTTAAATGATGCACCAATCTAATTTATATACACTTTATTCGACACAAAACTTTAAAATTAATACAAATTAGATTTTAAAAAATTGATTTCACGTTACAAATCAATTGAGTTAACCGTTTTATGACCAAAACGACCTTAATGTCAAATCACGTTTTGATGAAAAAATAAGGTCCAATGATTTTTGTCCCCACTTTGGTCAAATAATGAAAAGTTTATGGAGGCTTCCATCTACTGTGAGCACTCGTTGATCCAGGCTCACAAGCTACATTTGTAAAGACCAGCATTACTAGGCCTACCTAAAACAAAAATTAAAGCTGGGGTCTCTGGAATTTTGGCTTTAAGAGAAAAACCACACAAATTTGATATTATTGAACATAAGTCTCAGATTTCCATCTTTATTTAATACGCAAACGCAAGCTTTAATTTTAAAAACAATTACGAAACCACTTTCGGATAAAAACGTAATTGGATTAAATAGCACAGTTCAAGATAAAATATTACTTGTTATCCCACTTTTGACACTCCAGGCGATATTTATATTTATATGTAGCTAGAAGGAATAAAAGGAAATCATCAGATGAAAAGGAATGGACAATATCAAGCGAGTTAAGTCGCAATAATTATTTACCAACTAACCTGCTAAATAGTCTTGTTGACGGATATAGATAATCAATTAAAGCAGTTTTTGGAATCGGAGGAAGTGCATCCAAAGCGGAGTTTCACTGAAAAAGTTCTTTAATGTGAGGAGCCCTACATCCAGAAACTAAAATCCTAATTTCCAAAGGAACAATCCTATCACAGGCATCTAAGATTTGCTATGTGCTAGGATGGCTAACATCAGTAGTGATCCATGCAAAAATCTTACTTTAAGATCCCTGCAGACTGTGCACCACGAAGTAAAACCTAGTTCAATTATTGACCAATATTATTTAGTTAAAAGGCTCCAGCTGCCTAACAGTATATTGATATTGAAAAAATGAATCAAACAGGCAGCATGGAGTGAAAATGAATATCAACAATTATAGTAACAGAGGAAAGAGAAGTCATTGAATTTAATCGATTCTCCACTCTAAAAAGGCAAAAATTAAAAACGTGAATCATTTTAAACCGAAGGAACTCAACACGTCTAAAAAAAATCCGAATTAGCCTAGAAATATTCAGCGCTTGTGGCACAAATTTCTTTAGAACGGACCAACAACTACAGAAGCAGATTAAGCAGCAAAAAACTATTATTAAAAGTAAAATAGCACAACTGAAAATGGATTTTTGTCTCCCAAGCAAGCATTCATTTTGGAGGGTTATAGGAAGCCGGGGTTAAGTCAACAAAACAAAACCTTCGCAAAGTAATAGTTTCTAGCTCAAATAGAGCCTGCTTAAACTCAAACCCACTTGCTCCGTTCTTAAATAGAATACACAATGATAGTTTTTTTACAATGATAGTTCTGCAGATTTTCTGATTAGAAGCGATATCAGCACCGTCACAAGATGGAATTTAATAATCAAACTAAGTCAAGGATTTAGAAAAAAAAATTGCCATAGGGAATATCTTTAACTACAGCGAAGGACAAAGTAGTTGCTAGAATAACTTCAGTATCGAGTGTGGAAGTTAGTAATACTGAAAGATCAGCAACTGGTCATTAGACCAAATTATCAAGCTACGTACGGGAGAATAGGTTTTTCAGGGTATTCACGCTTAAATACAAAAATGGCGGAATATTACCGAAAAATGCCACCTATACCTACAACAAATGAGTCAGCAGACCAGAATAGCACCACAAAACCTTCACGAGCCACACAAAACTCCACCTAATAAAACAAAGTAGACAACACCTGAGAGAAGTGAAAAAAGAATGTAAGGCAAATCATCTAGCATCAACGATACTATATCTTTGCTGCATGCTATAGGTAAAGCACAAGCAATACTTCACGGGTTAATGACCCGATATTGGTGGCATTGAGTATTGATGTTGTGGCTTGAATCAAAAATAGGCAAGTTTGTGTTCATTACATTTTTATAGAGGGCGATATTTAAACCAGTGAATAGCGCATTGTAATATTACGAAATTGCACGACATTACTACCAAAAGTTATAAAATAGATCAAATCCCAGATATTTACCATACAACCATTGTACATTTAGCAATAATTTTGCCACAACATTGTGCACATAGAAAAGTTCACACAGTACCCAATTATATCGCTGCCAAATGAAATGTGCTGTACAAAAAAAAACATAAATCTGCACACAAACAATCTTATGGCAAAAATACATATTACAAGTTGGTGTGGTTGTAGTTAATTTTTACAAATCTTAAGATTTTTCATTTTTCTTTTTTTTTTCCTTTTGAATGAAAAACATAATATATGTGTGGCCTTCCGCATTCCCAAGAATATACATATTTACAACAACAACAACATTAGCACAAACACAAACACACTCGGTATCAGTATAGATAAATTAAAAAAATGCAGTGGTCGTAAACCTCGCATTTGATTAGCCATATAGAGTATATCATAGACGACATAATATCAGTTGTGTATATCTGCAATCAGTCGTATATTATATGCATCTAGATACCAAACCAATTAGTATATAATGTGTGAATATGTATTATGTTATGGTATGTTGATTTATCCAACTCATGATTATAAAATCCAAAGTAATTAGAAAACTGAAAAGTAAGTAGATTGGATCCACTGTGTATTATGTATATGTACGTTTTGTAGATTAGACTAATTACATAAAATATGTTACCGTGTTAGAGATTTGGCCAATTGAATAATGCAACAAATTCATGATATATTTCCTATATGTAACGCCATCAAATTAGATTACTTTTGTTAGTGGTTTCTCTATATAATGTCGGTTTGTTCATTGATTATGTATTAAATTTATTTTGAGGCTGAGATGTTCAAAATATTTGTATGTTTCTGTTATGTGTTCATAATTGAATAGTGAATCTATAGAAAATTGCATGCTCTTTCTATAACCGATTAGTCAGGTTACCCTAACTCAAGAATTATACGCCTTACGGGATAACTCCTTAGTACCCAAGTGACGGGCAACAAATCACAAAACATACTGGAGAAAATTTAAGGAAACCTACATCCCGATTTAGATGAGGAACGATATTTCATTCTCGAAGTTTGCTACTTTCTCCTATTAAAAATTCTGAAATGGGAAGTAAATAAGTGAAATGACAAAATGTGCCATGAAGGTAAATTTTTCCACAGCCCCAGCCCTTTTATTTCGCCACCGCTAGCTGTCCTAAAGACACTAGATGAATTTGGGAACAAAAAATGGAAAATCGGAGACACTTTCCCACTCTCAAATATCCCAGAAGGCATTTTTTTGATCAAAATTTTACTTCAGATATTTTTACATGCTTGATGTGGCAGGCCAAATAACGGGTTTCTATGGACTTATTATGGACATTATGAGTTTACCAGAATGTTTTTTGGTTTAAAAAATTCACAGAGTACATCCCAACGCATAATCAATCGTATCCTAACCAATACCACCTTAAATTTCCACCAGCCAAATGTCATTTTCTCCGGAGATCATTAAATTACCTATAGATCATGTCATATCCGAAGGAAGTATCAAGCCTCCTAACCCGAAAAAGCTGTAGAAAGCATAATCAAATATTCCGCACCGAAGAACGACGAAAGTACAATCAGCCCTGAGGAAGTTTATCCCTATATTCCCACAAACTAAAACGCCAAACGAACAGATTTCAGCAGAACATTTATTTCTATGACGGATGAATCAACCATGTAAGATCAGGAGAAAAATAAGATTACGGTGCAATGATTAGGATACCCAGTACCGACGACTTTGGAAAGTGAGCGAACGGGTTTCCAGCCGTCGACATTCAGCGACCGCAATGCTTTAGTAGTGGAAAACTTAGCTATTAGAGCAGATAGAAGTATAAGATCCCTACCTCTAACAGGGCTCAGATACTCGCTTATATTACAAAGGTTGCTAGGTATATCATACTCAGCTACCGAAAAAAGCATCAGTAGTCCAGCGCCTACAGCAAAAGCCAAACAAACAAAACGATACTGTTAGAGAAGGGGTCTCCTACCCCCAGGTGACCAAAACTACAAGTAACAATGAAAATCAAGAAATCAAAATCAGTTAGAAACCTGTGATTAATAAGCCAACCATTAGTAATATAATGAAAATGCTCACCAAATTTCAGGCTTAAATAAGACACAATTTCAGCCAACTTACTAAGAGGGTGGAAAAACTGGAAGATAATTCCAAGCTACCAAACAAAATGCCAAAAAATAAAAATGAATGTAACGTTCCTACGTATGATAGCTTGGAACGCTAACGGGCTTATTGCGAGAGCCCTAGAACTAGATGCTTTTCTAAGAATCAACAATATAAACGTAGCATTAATATCAGAGACACACTTTATGGGGCAAAACTTTATTAAAATTATGGGATATAAAGCCAATTGAACATTGCATCCCAGTGGTTGTGCTCGAGGAGGAACCACATTTTAATTAAACAAAATATCTTACATTTTCAACTAGAGGAAATTAAAAAGCAATTAATGCAAGCTACCATAATAACGATGAACCATGGTGGTGCTGAACTAACTTTAGGGGCGATCTACTGCCAAGACATAATATAGTAAGAAATCAGTATATTAGCATTGTTAACTTGGCCAAGGTTTATTATAGGCGGTGGCTACAACGTGAAACACACAGAATGGGGATCACGACGCATAACACCAGAAATAGGAAAAGAACTTCTTAGCCCAATTGAAATGTCAGGTTATGAATATTATTCACCGCGTAAGCCAAACTATTAGCCTACAAACATCAACAAAGTTCCTGATGTAATTGATTTTTGTATCTCGAAAGGAATAGCCTCGAATTACATTGAAGTTGAAGGTTTTGAAGACCTTTCTTCGGACCACATACCGGTCATAATGACTCGAAGTACAGTAGTCATTAAAAAGAAAATGAAACTTAATCTCACTAATAAATTTACGGATTGAGAATTATTTAGAGAGAATTTCGACAATCTGATTGAGTTTGTCTCAAAACTAAGCAAGAATTCGAAATCGCATATGACATAGACCCAGAAATATTATCGACAAAAGAGAATTTAACTGAGTAGAAAGAGACTTCTACTGAAAATTATCTGAAAGGTCTCGGTCCTGGAGCGGCCAAAAACTATTCTCTTTGGAATGTTACTAAAAGATATACAAGACAAATAATCCAAGTGCCACCTATAAGGAACAAATGGTGTATGGGTGCGTCGTAATGATGAAAATACTGAATTGTTTGCACAACATCTGGCATCAATATTTCAACCATGCAATATTCAATCTAGGAGTGATCCCAAACCAGTCTATAAATCTCCATTAAATATTAGTTGTGTGACCCAATAGAAGTCGCACAAGAAATAGATACGAATCTGAATCCCAAAAAGTCACCTGGAATTGACGAAATTTCCCCAAGGCTGTTTAAGAAGCTATCAAAAAAAGAAGTTATATGTTAATGATATAAAAGCCAGATGAACACGGAGGGCAAATGACATCATATGGGCCGATCTCTTTGTTACCTACTATCTCAAAGTTGTTTGAGAAGTTATTATTGAAACGACTAAAATCAATGATCGTTATACCTGATTTCCAGTTTGGATTCAGGTACTAATACTCCACCATTGATCAAGTTTATCGCGTGATTGCAAAGATAGAACAAGTTTTTGAAGAGAAGAAATATTGCCCTGCCATATTTCTAGACGTATCACAGGCTTTCGATAGAGTGTGGCATGAGGGTTTCATCTATAAGATAAGTAAAACAGTGCCACAAAACTACTGTCAACTGCTCGAGTCGTATCTCTCCAAACGGAAATTTAGTGTATCACACAAAGATACATAACTAGTTTTTACCAAGCCAGAGTAGGAGTGCACCAGCGTAGCGTATTAGGACCTTTCCTATACCTGCTTATCCGATATACCGGCAATAGGAACAACCTTCGTCAGAACCTTTGCTGATGATACTCTAGTATTGGCATCAAGTGAATCGCAGAAGCAAGCAGTTGAATACTTACAACAAGCACTCGATAAAATTAGCCTATGGACCAGCGATTGGAAAATAAAGCTGAACGAGCTGAAATCAGTCCATGTAACATATGCTTTGCGGCACAAAAATTGTAACCTCCATACATTTTTTAATGGGGTACAAATTCCCCAAGCTGAATCTGCTAAATATCTCGAATTGCACCTCGATTCAAGATTTAACTGGAAACACCACGTTAGACAAAAAGCTGACCAATTTAAAATAAAGCAAGGTGTAATGGCTGATAGGAAAACATTCTAAGCTTATCCTGTACTGTAAACGTTTTATCTACGAATCGATAATTAAACCTATTTAAAAAGTCAATTTCACATTCCAAGCTAGCTCTTTGTAGTATCAGAAAACCAAGAAAGTGACCTGTCCTTTCTAAATCGTCTCGCAGAAGGTGACCAAAACATCGTACTTGCTGTTTTTTACATCATGAACGACGTCAAAGATTTCATCCAATTCCTGTTCACGTGATTGAAGCTTTTATATCCCCTCTTACTTAATTATCGTACTTAATTATCGTAAATAAAACAATTGATCATTGATCGACCAATTCAAATGAAATTTCACTGCTTAAATCTTATTAGCAATATCATTTTGGTAACTAATCATCTTCCTAAAAATTACACGTTCAGTTGGGGGTATTTAATTTGTTTGATAGTGCTGGCCAGAAAAGTAAAGCTTATAGTTAAAATCGAACCTGAAAATATTTGTGGTCACACGAGTTTTCGAATTTGTTACCTGAAAGTGTCTCGAAATGGTAAAATTTATCAAATTGTGTATCAATTGTTTGAGGCTTAACAACAAAGTGTTTCTCTATCAAAGTGAGCACTGTTTAAAGTGTAATCGAAAACATAATGTGCTGCTACATTTGCCATGGATTGAGCTAGAGTCATCTTTAAATGCACTACAATCAATCGAAGCAATGATTAACATGCTTGTGTAAAATTCAGAGACAAGTAATTTTATCAACAGCACCAATTTTAATTACTGACTCCAAAGGTAAATATTATGTGTGTCGTGCATTATTAGACTCGGCATCTCAATCAATTTTTGTGACGACTGAACTAGCAGATAAATGGTCGTTTTAGTGAAAATTTTATAAAATTACAAATTAATGGGCTAAGGAGCTACCAAAACCGATGTCAACAAACCACTTTCGGATAGGTTGCTGGTCGTATAGAATGTGAAACCTTACAAAACATTTTTTGTTAAATGATAACCCTACCATAAATGAGGATGGTCGTTACGTCGTTGATCTACCATTCAAATAAAATTAAGACAATTAATGTTAGGTAGGAGTCTAAATCAGTGGATGACCTAAAAGAGAACATATAAAGTTTATGACAGAGCATAAAAGTCTAGGGATCTTTGCACTTTAATCTTAAATTTTCGAATGTTCAAGTTTGTACACACAACTGATGTTATAAAGTTGTATTGTCAGTTTTTGAAAAAGTACAAAATACTAGATTTCTAAAAATTGTGTATTAAAAATTGCGATTTCTGGAAAATTGAAATAACCCAATACGTGAATATTAACTCCTAACCATTACCTATGGCAATTCATCAGCGCCATATTTGGCCGAAAGATTGGTATTGAGATAAATATTCTATGTAGTTCAATTATATTACAAGTAACAGTATCGAAACTTCTCGATTTTGAAAGACAATCATCATATCAGTAATCTGCCGATTCATTGAACACACAATGAAAATTTACATTGTGGGCTTTCACAAACATTAATCACTAGTCGTCAGAACTTTTCGATTGCTGTTGGCAGATAATTTGGGAAAAAAATAATTCAAGCATGTATTCCGTGTCAGAAACTCAATGCCAAAACTATGTTGCAAATATTAGGCTTTTAAGACGTGTTCATTTGTTCATTCTACACAACACGTTTGGATTTCTGAGGACCACTGGTCTGATATGAAAATCAGCAAAATAATACGTTTGTTGTGCTTATCTACATATTTGTATGTTTTGCTTCTTTCTTAAAAGGTTCTGCAGTACATAAGGAACCCATCTCAGTTGTTAACTAAAATTTGTGCACTACTGATCGAATACACTGGATGTTTGTTCCACCACGTACAACTCATTGCCGAGAACACTGGGAATCCGTCGTTAAGGTGGTGAAAACTCAACTAAAGAAAATGTAAGGTTCTCAAATATTAACACTAAGAACAACTGTTCAGATTGATCGTTCAATTTGAAAGAGTGATGAACTTAAGGCCGCTGTTTAAATTGTTATTCGATATTGGTGATTATCAGCAACTCACACTCGAGAATTTCCTAACGATGACAGAAGATAATCACATACCCGAACTAAACACTCCTTAAACATCAACAAATCGCCTAATTCAATGGCACCGTATAACTTAAATGGTTCAAAGAAAAGTCCAACACAAAAATTAGAATTTACAACAACAGATAACAAATGCTGCAATAAAGTACAAACAAAAAACTAGAATAATCAACTATTGGTTTACAAATCAGCATTTAATAGATGGCAGCCATTTCCTACACAAAAAAAAACAGATAATAAGAAGTTCTTGTCATGCGGACAAGATGTCTGAGCAAACATAGCAGCAGATGTAAATAGTGATCGCCAACTAATGATTTCAACATTCAAATTCAAACTAGCGGCGGAAAACTTTAACACGGATAGTTTGAGAAATAATGGCATAAACTTCAAGTTTATCTTGCAAGCAATGAAACGAGCACTTAGTGGGATCTTTCAGTGGTGCGACCAAACGATTTCGATTATACAGATTATCCCTGCTAACACACGATTGAGAAGTTTGTTTTTTTGATTATATTGATATTAAAACCGAATAAAGGTACTAAAATAAACTGCGTCACAGACTTATAAAAAGATATCCTCACACATTGATGCCTTCCTTATCCTAAATAACATATACATATATATATATATATATATAAATAAAAATTTTTATATTTCAAAAAAACCGTTATGCCAAATTATTTGATTCAGTAATCATATGGATTTTTATTTGTGTTGGTAGTCGAAATTAATTCACTTACCATTATGTTAATTCAAGCTCCTAAATTTGATCACTTATAATTAATTTATTTTCTAACGTCTTAAGTTCACGATTCACTACTATATTTGACTTTTTTTCAATCATTCACTGCACATCACTCACATTTCACATTTTCACTTGTATTTACATAACCAACTCCAACACGACTAACAATTGTATCACAAATTATATTTTTACCTAAAAAATAATCAATTCAAGGGCAAATTGTACCGTATGCTTGGGCCAAATGAAACGAGTTTATTTTATCGGTGGTAACATTTTAAATATTGTTGTGATAAAAATTAGTGCATTTTCGTTAAAATATTTGGTGTACGCACAATTTTAGATGAATCATCGACAGTTAAAAAATCTTGTAACCGAATCAGGGCCGACTAGGGGAATCACTTCCTTTTGTATAACCAAATTGTAGTCGTTTATATATTCTTCTGAAAATCACTACGCAAATCTCATAGTCAGCCATGATATCAGCTGATATCAAATGTTTACCGCAAGATATATTCTGTTTTTGACATCCTACGATCGAAAAATATTAGTTCAGAAGATATGAGTTAAGAAGGTCATGTTATTGCCCAAAGCACAAACTAAACATTTAATCGAGCATTTTTGAGATCGGTTGTGATAAGTGCGGATTCTAACAAAATGTTCCACCCGTTTTGGTTTGAAGAACAAGATCAACCAATGCAGCGCTTTATATGGTGTTTTCAGATCGCCAAGCAAAAATTACCGTTCAATTGTTTATCCAGTAGGGTGGTTAGCCCAAACACGATAAGCTATAAAATTATCTTACAATCTTTGGAGATCTCAAATATGAAATAGGACGATAAATTGTGGGATGGCAAAGAGGGAATGTAGAATCGAATGAGATAAGATATAAACTAGGCGAAACACATAAGCATTTCCGGGTGGCTGATGTTAGATAAGCCAATCAACGCAACTTGTTTTAATGGATTTAGCCAGACTTATTTATGGCAGCAAAAACGAAAATATTGATGATCAATCAAGTCTCTATCCCTCGATTGGAGCGGTGAGTAAGTATTCTGTTAGTAAAGCTGGTCGAATACCTAAGCAGGAAACCGAACTTCACAGGTCATACAAAAAATAAGTCGTAACGGTAAGTCGGATGCAAGTAACGGTTTTGGATATTAAGAGCTGTCTGCTACTGGGCTAGCGACATAAAATCGGTGTAACGAATCCATCGTTGAGGATAATAATGATCCCAATCGTGTGGCTAGTAAGGTGTAATCCCAGTCCAAATTTAAGAGCCACAATTGTTAGATGAAGATTTTAAATTTTACATTGATTGGTGTGAACTATCCAAAGAGGTTCAATAGTTTACATGTTTTGCTTGTATTGGAGCTCTAAGATCCTAAAAGCACTGACGAGCTCTTGTTTGAATATTTTCAATGGTGGTTCTTATTTGCACGTTGGTACGTATTTAAAAGCTTCAGAGAGATTATTATGCTAGACTATCTTTTGAAAGTTTGAGTCGCATTAATAAAAGATGATATATGTCTGCAATTTTTTTTTATATCAGATCTGCATTTTTTCCCAAAATTTTAGTCATATTACCTTTAGTTTGATCATAAAGTATCCTTCATTTGGTTGACATATTGTGTCTGCAAAATTCTTTTCACATAATTCATAAAACTGCAATTCGAAGTGATGTTAAAACTGCAATTCGAAGTGAGTCTTTTTTACGTTACGTTTTATGCTTTGATCTCGACTTTAATCCACTAGCATGTCACTTAATTTTGGGCAATGATAAATTGTATATTCTCGACTTTGGGAAACTATACGCTATTAATTGAGGATGATTTCAAATTTTTGAATAAGATTGTTGAGTTGAGTAAATCTATCTTCTGAGTCTGATCCCGTTCACTGTTGGCATTTTCCATCTTTCTGAAGCGATTGCCCAGTGAAATACCTACTGCATGAACGTCGAATCGCTAATAGATTCAAATTTAATTAAACGAGTGTCCTTGCCTCGTCTATAAACAAAGTGATCGTATTCCAATACTCGGAGAGTAATATTTACTGAATATAGTCAAGGATGACATATATTATGCAGCTCAACACGACACTGTTTACAACAATAATTAAATCGATCAAAAAATCAGCTGATCTCGATTACATACGATTTAAAACCTATCATTATCGACGCACGGTATCCCCCGCGAATCAATTTTTTTTACAAACAAATTAATTTTCTTTATACCAATAAATCTTGTCAACAAACCAACTAACTAGTGTTACAAAAAAAGTATGTAACATTTTACTATAAATACTAGACATTAATCATTTCGATGTTAATTATTTTTTATGTAATAATTCTGTAAATATATAAACTATTATTCGTTATAGTATATGTACATATTTAATAAAGAAATAATTAAAATAAATAATAATAATGCGAGATTAAAATTTATTTATAATTTGGTTTTTTATATTATGAACATTATATATAGGTATCGATCGACTTACGTGACACTAAATATTTCAGAGTATAACTGATTGATTTGATTGGAAAATCGTTTAACACCATAACCAAATAAAAAACCAACAAACACAAAAACTCCTTAAATTTGTATAAAATACAGATTAATTAAAATCATTTAACACAAAAACCAAATAAAATGACCGTTAAACTGATAAAATCATTATAATTAAAATTAACATAAAAATATAAAATGTATATAAATTACAGATTTAATAAAATAATTTAACACCAAAATCAAATAAAATAATAATCACCTGACAAAAGCCGTCTTTAAATATTTCAGTATATGAGAATCCACCTTCTCCATGTTTACCAACACAAACGATACGAAATATCGAGGCCTACGACGATGATTATGAAGAAAAAGCGAGCAGTATGTAACATGATGATAATTATTCAGTTAATGATAGTTCGTCGTCAGGAACGGTCGAGATTTAAATTAAATATATATTTGTATATATATATATATATATATATATATATATATATATATATATACATATATATATATATATATATATATATATATATATATATATATATATATATATATATATATATATATATATATATATATATATTTAATTTCCATAATAAAAATATTTCCTATATGGGTGCCCGACCGAAATATTGAGCCAAAAAGATTTAAGTACTTTTCATACCAACGACTTCGACTTTCGACTTTGCAAAACATTTAAATTCCACAAGTACAAAGCATTGATATATTCATACCGACGGCGTCGACTTTGACTTTGTCAAAATAATCGATTGACATTTCAAAATGAATGAAGTTGCTTTGTACAACTTTAAATTGGCAAAGTCGAGATGTGGAACGTATTGCACTTGCTTTGCAGCTAACTTCATTGCACTGTATTTTTATTTTCTTAGATTTATCACATAAAACTAATTAATTTTATAACTATTTTGATTTATTTCAATAAAACTTGACATTGTTAATCGAATCAATCTAAGTTTTATAGTTTAAATGCTTTTTAAAAAAATTTCAATTACGAAGTCCAAAGTCGAAGTCGTCGGTATGAAAAGTACTTAAATGTTATGATAAAATGGTGGGCACACGAAAATGTTAAAATTAAAAAAAAAAATCATAAGAAAATGAACGAAAAATATTTGTGAGCGCTTACACAAACGCATAAAAAAATATAAATAAATAAAAGACGATTAATTTAGAAAAGAAGAAAAACGACAAATTTTTAAATCGCAGATTGCGAGTAATACTCAAATTTTGTTTATTCGAAACGTAAATGAGTAAAACAAAGGCGATATATTTCATAGTATTCTGTCTCTAAATTTATTACTCGGGTATATTAAATATTCTACGAAGAAGTTGTTCGATGAAGACGTAAATAACAGATTAGAATTACATAAAGCCCAATAATTAATTATAATTTTTGAATGAAGTGTTTGATCGACATTGATAATTTTCGTTTAATTAGTTTCGTTAAGTTCGATTTTAGATCATTTTTATTTGAATGGAACAAATAGAAAACATATTACAATCTTAACTTTACCTGTGAAAACTTAAACTCGCTGTGCTAGTCTTTTTAACCAAATTGCTAGTAATCTATTGAGCTAAAAAGAAAAAGAAAAATATTTGTTTTATTCACAGTTTCCGAATAATTCAACAAAGTTTGTATGACCTTGCTAAAAATTTATTTTCTTTACTACAGATAGCTTTTATGATTATTTAATTGTCAATTAATCGTACAATATGCCTGGAACCTTCCATATTTAAGATGAGAACATTTCAAGTAAAAAATAATTTCAATTTAAATTTCTTAAATTGTTCGTTAAGCTACTTAAATCATTGAATCACGCTATAATTTAATATAAAAATTGTTTTGTTTAGTTTTTCAATGTTTAATTAATTGCCACTATAACCCATCATTAGCCTAATAAACACGTTTAAATAAGTTATTCAATTATTAATTTGTATTTTGTATTTTTTATACCAACATTAGGTTTCGTTAAACACTCGTTAAGTAATTTGAGTAAAATCCAATAATATTTTTTTGGTTAGTTGTTACAATAACGTTCTAATAAAAATAAAAATTATTCATTGGTTCATCAAACTTGAAAAGTTTCGTCAAATTAACTTAACGAATAAGACTTTTTTTGATTGTTTACTATTGAATTGTTTAAATAAATTACTAATGATATAAAAAAACCTTGAGTTGACTATTGTTTAAATTGCTAATTTTCTATAAGTCTGTCTTTGAATGGTTTTTGGCTTTTTTTGGTCCTAACAGACAAAAGTTTAAAGCTCATGACTCTAAAGTTGTTAGTTTCTCTTAAGTTAGGCCTCCCGAGTAATATACGTTTGAGGAGAAAATCTATTAAATAATTGGCAACATCTTAAACTAAATTACTTGAAGTTTAAAATTGATTCGATCAATAATTTTAATTTATGTTTTAAAAATTTTTAGTGTTTCGTTAAATACTCGTTAATTTCTTTGTGTAAAGTTAAAATCAAATTATTTGTTACTTTTTGAAAAACGGTTATATGGTTAAAATAGAAAAATATTTCTTTGGGTCGTTAAATTGAAAAAGTTTCGTTAAGTTAGCTTAATGGAAACGAATTTATTTGATATATAAACATATATATATACATATATATATATATATATATATATATATATATATATATATATATATATATATATAAATAAATAAATATATATATATATATATATATATATATATATATATATATATATATATATATATTATATATATATATTATATATATATATATATATATATATATATATATATATATATATATATATATATATATAAACTTTAGTGAAAATAACAAGAACTCATTGACGTGATATATAGCTGAAGTTTAAGGCAATAAAAAACCGAAATTCGAGTTTGAAAAAAGAAAAATATTTGACATTTTCACGGTTTCCGAATAATTCAACAAAGTTTGTATGACCTTACTAAAAATTTGTTCTCTTTACTACAGATAGCTTTTAAGAATTTTTAATTGTTAATTAATCATACAATGTGCCTGGAACTTTCGATATTTAAGATGAGAACCTATCAAGTAAAAAAATAATTTCAGTTTAAATTTCTTAAATTGTTCGTTAAGTTTCTTAAATCATTGAATCACGCTAAAATTTAATATAAAAATTGTTTCGTTAAGTTTTTCAATGTTTGATTAATTGCCATTAAAACCGATCACTAGCTTAATAAACATGTTTAAATCAGTAATTCAATTATTAGTTTGTATTTTGTATTTTTCACACCAAAATTAGGTTTCGTTAAACACTCGTTAAGTAATTTGAGTAAAATTTTATAATATTTTATTGGTTAGATTTTACAATAACGTTATAATAAAAATAAAAAGATTATTCCTTGGTTCGTCAAACTAGAAAAGTTTCGTCAAATTAACTCAACGAAAATGAGTTTTGTGATTGTTTACTATTGAATTGTTTAAATAAATTACTAATGATATAAATAACCTTTGAGTTGACTATTGTTTAAATTGCTAATTTTTTATAAGTTATTTACGTTAAGTTTGTCTTTGAATCGTTTATGGCCTTTTACTCCAAACAAACAAAAGTTTAAAGATATTATTATCACACTGATATCAGTCGTGACACTAAAACTGTTAATTCCTTTTAAAGGCCAAAGCCTCCCGAGTTATACAAGTTTGAGGAGAAAATCTATTAAATAATTGGCAACGTCTAAAACTAAATTACTTGAAGTTTAAAATTGTTTCGATCAATAATTTTAATTTACGTTTTAAAAACTTTTAATGTTTCGTTAAATACTCGTTAGTTTCTTTGTGTAGAGTTAAAAACCAATTATTTGTTACTTTTTGAAAAACGTTATATGGTTAAAATAGAAAAATATTTCGTTGGGTCGTTAAACTGAGAAAGTAAGTTTCGTTAAGTTAACTTAATGAAATGAGAAAAAAAACTAAAACCGAATAAAATTTCTAAGACGCTTATAATTGTTGAATTAAGTATGGATTAAATTAATACTTTCGTTAAGATATTGATGCGTTATATAGATGCGTTTTAACCGTTAAAATTGAATTTATTTGATATATATATATATATATATATATATATATATATATATATATATATATATATATATATATATTTATATATATTTATAGTGAAAATGACAAGGACTCATTGACGTGACATCTAACTGAAGTTTAAGGCAATAAAAAACTAACATTCAAGTTTATTTGCAAGGCTCCGCAAAATATTTACAAAAACCCTTCAATTTGCATAACTGTTAATATGCATACTTCCGAAAAATACTTTACTTGTTTATAATGGAAAGTCTGGCTTAAGTGTATTCAAATTATTTGATTTAAACATTTCCAATTTTATAGATTTTTCGAAATTGCCACCAATATACATTTTAAATATCATTTAGTAACGGTAACTTTTCAAAAGAAAAATTAGGATTACCAACATTATCAATACATAGTGACTTTCTTCTAAAAATAACGACAACAGTACTTTAATGACTTTGCTAAAATATATGGGCTAAGAACTAATTTTGTGTAAAATTTTAATTTTTAAAAATAATTAATATTTTTATTTTTAGATTTATAAACGCAGTCCAGAATTATGAGGCATTAGTCACAATCATATGTAATACGGGAACGGATTTTTGTTAGGGGTGTCACTTTTGAAAATTGAACCAGATGAAAAATAGTCTAGCGGTGGTCCTGCTTTCTATTGTTTTAAATTGTAAAATTAACTTTTACCGCCAGAACTAAGTGCTGTTTTTTACTCTGCAACTGGACTACTAACACATTTGATTTTACATTTACAGTTTCCAAACTATAACACTATAAATGTATGTTTTCCTTGTAACACATATGGTTCTCCTCTTCAGCCTTTTTAATCTTGTATTACCTTATTTTGTCGTTGAGTCGTAATACTTTCAGTAAAAGTTAAAATTGCGTCGGTTAAGGTAAAAACTTCCGCTTATATCGAAGTATAATTCAGTATTATGACCTCCTTGTGAAAAAAAGGACTTTTGTGAATAAAAATTGGTTGTTTTTAATTAGATTGGTGAACATTAAAATTTAATCATCAAAGCATTATAGCATTATAGCTAATGTAAATTTATATGAACGCTTTACGGAGTACACCTGTAAATTAAAAAAAAAACCTGCTGGTATAATATTACTATAGAACAAGAATTAAGAGCCATTAATCGGTTTCGATTTCATTTATTCCAAGGATGAAAATTTTATAAGAATTACATAAAAAAAAAAAATTACTGTGCACAACTTGTATACGAATGCAACAGACAGATTGCATATTCTGTGTAATCATGCGGAATTTATATTCTTATATTATGCATAATTACATTAACATTTTTTCAATATGCAATCATTATTATTGTAATTCGAGTGAGGGTGGTGTCATATTAATATCACATCAATATAAATTTTAGATAAATGGATAAATTGTCATTGAAATTAAATGTTTGATCTGTTGTTGTTGTTGTTGGAATATTAATAAGCTTATTAATCAGGGCTATAGTAGAATGTTGTGTCTCTTTAGGTTTATATAATTGAAAACGTTTATATTGTGTATGGACGTAGACACAATAGCACCAAGAAGATGTTTACATAGAAACTTTTGTTTGCTTCAACTGTGTCTACTATATATAGTTGAAGAGAGTAAACTACCGACCCCCCCCCCCAGAAATAGCTGGTACTAGATTTATGTTGTGATTTCCTCAAAATTGGCCAATAAATTATTTTACCTTCCGGATGCCATGTATCTCTCTTGATGTCATCACTTTCCACCATCAGTGATAAAATCTAAAGATTTAGGAGATTCGAAACAACTGAAGAAGGATTGAAAACCTTATACTGAGTAGGATCCACTTCCATTTTAGCTGCTAACTACCTTGGCTTAGTGACGTTTTTACAATTTGGAGAAAATTTTATTGCGATTTAGACAACCTGCGAGACGTGTGCGGGACTTACAAAGCATAAATCGAAGAGAATTTGGCGCTTGGCACACATTTATTTCTCATAAAAATATCCACTGGGAAACATGGACTCATTCGCGTATGGCTGTTTAGTAAAGACGTTTATGAAAAACAAAAATTGTGGCAAACATTTAGAACAAGCTATCAGAAATTTTAGCAATTAGCTCTGATTTTCAGCAAGAAGATGTCCCGTCCTTGAAATTAATCTTTCGTAAAAACCGATTAAATTTACAGCAAGGTTATAAAAATAGTGCAAGGCTGAAGTCCTTATGAAAATGTTTATCCCTCACAAAACAATCTGGAAGTTTATCTTTAAAATATTTAACTGTAAATCGAGAACAAAAACGTAAAACATTTCACTAAGACCGCACCACACGTTTGCTTATCTATATATATAGGTAGACAATATTGCGTAATACTAATCCAATTTCAATTTCATCCTCGACAAACAAAAACCCCGGACAAACAAAACAAATTTTCACAAAATAAGGAAGAACAATATTTACAAGATCGTGTAAACAGCAAACGAACAATAAAATAACGGTACTCAAGGATATCTCGGAAAACAACAAACTCATCTCACATGAATACCTATACAATATGTTAGACCGATCCACGATCCCTAATTATATCAACACAAAAAAAATCTTTTGCATTGTATTACTTATATAACCTTGAAATAAAAAAGGAATCTTTTTTTTACGATTTCCTGGTTCATCGTTTTTTTGTTGGTATCCTTACATATTTTTTTTGTATTTGAACTGCTTTCTCGGGAAATGTAGATCGCAGTGAACAAACAAAAAAGAACAGCTATAATATACATGATAAAAAAACAAAACACTTTCACAGCCGAACCAACAACAACAAATCGAAAAAGGATCATTAATTTAGATTTTTTTTTATATACTTTCGATGCAACGGAACCTGAAAGGTGAGCGGAATAGTAATTTATATTCCATTAATCGTCTTTCTATTAAAACACACATAAAAACCCCGCAATATGTGTGCGATCTATTTTTTATTGATTTATTTTTTTTCTGGTTTTGTTAAGGTTTTTTTTTGTTTGATTTCATCCTGATTTGAAGAAACCATTTCACTTTTAGGTTTAATGTGTTTGTGCACATGACAACCGCACACCAAATTTTGAAAAGGAAATTAAATACGAAATTTTGGTAAAATTTTGAACGTATGGTACTCCATACTTAATTGTTAGTATAACGGGATTAATTTTTTATTCTGGTCTATTTGCAATGTGTCATAATTTTTTTTACTGTTATCCTGTTGTTTAACACACATTGCGTTACAGAAAATTCGGGATATGGTATCCAATTATAGGAAATGATATATGAGTGTTAAAGGTAACGCTTCTAGAATAATTATATCTAATCAAATCTAATCAAATTTAATCAAATCTAATCAGATCTAATCAAATCTAATCAAATCTAATCAAATCTAATCAAATCTGATCAAATCTAATCAAATTTAATCAAATCTAATCAAATCTAATCAAATCTAATCAAATCTAATCAAATCTAATCAAATCTAATAAAATCTAATCAAATCTAATCAAATCTAATCAAATCTAATCAAATCTAATCAAATCTAATCAAATATAATCAAACCTAATCAAATCTAATCAAATCTAATCAAATCTAATCAAATCTAATCAAATCTAATCAAATCTAATCAAATCTAATCAAATCTAATCAAATCTAATCAAATCTAATCAAATCTAATCAAATCTAATCAAATCTAATCAAATCTAATCAAATCTAATCAAATCTAATCAAATCTAATCAAATCTAATCAAATCTAATCAAATCTAATCAAATCTAATCAAATCTAATCAAATCTAATCAAATCTAATCAAATCTAATCAAATCTAATCAAATCTAATCAAATCTAATCAAATCTAATCAAATCTAATCAAATCTAATCAAATCTAATCAAATCTAATCAAATCTAATCAAATCTAATTAAATCTAATCAAATCTAATCAAATCTAATCAAATCTAATCAAATCTAATCAAATCTAATCAAATCTAATCAAATCTAATCAAATATAATCAAATCTAATCATATATAATCAAATCTAATCAAATCTAATCAAATATAATCAAATCTAATCAAATCTAATCAAATCTAATCAAATATAATCAAATATAATCAAATCTAATCAAATTTAATCAAATCTAATCAAATCTAATCAAATCTAATCAAATCTAATCAAATCTAATCAAATCTAATCAAATCTAATCAAATCTAATCAAATCTAATCAAATCTAATCAAATCTAATCAAATATAATCAAATCTAATCAAATCTTATCAAATCTAATCAAATCTAATCAAATCTAATCAAATCTAATCAAATCTAATCAAATCTAATCGAATCTAATCAAATCTAATCAAATCTAATCAAATCTAATCAAATCTAATCAAATATAATCAAATCTAATCAAATCTAATCAAATCTAATCAAATCTAATCAAATCTAATCAAATCTAATCAAATCTAATCAAATCTAATCAAATCTAATCAAATCTAATCAAATCTAATCAAATATAATCAAATCTAATCAAATCTAATCAAATCTAATCAAATCTAATCAAATCTAATCAAATCTAATCAAATCTAATCAAATCTAATCAAATCTAATCAAATTTAATCAAATCTAATCAAATCTAATCAAATCTAATCAAATCTAATCAAATCTAATCAAATCTAATCAAATCTAATCAAATCTAATCAAATCTAATCAAATCTAATCAAATCTAATCAAATCTAATCAAATTTAATCAAATCTAATCAAATCTAATCAAATCTAATAAAATCTAATCAAATTTAATAAAATCTAGTCAAATCTAATCAAGTCTAATCAAATCTAAATAAATCTAATCAAATCTAATCAAATCTAATCAAATCTAATCAAATCTAATCAAATCTAATCAAATCTAATCAAATCTAATCAAATCTAATCAAATCTAATCAAATCTAATCAAATCTAATCAAATCTAATCAAATCTAATCAAATCTAATCAAATCTAATCAAATCTAATCAAATATAATCAAATCTAATCAAATCTAATCAAATCTAATCAAATCTAATCAAATCTAATCAAATCTAATCAAATCTAATCAAATCAAATCAAATCTAATCAAATCTAATCAAATCTAATCAAATCTAATCAAATCAAATCAAATCTAATCAAATCTAATCAAATCTAATCAAATCTAATGAAATCTAATCAAATTTAACCGGCTCTAACCGGATGATACTGCGATCTCCAAGAGTCTCCATTTCTCAGTTTAGATAATGAAATGGTTACTTTTGCCTATCTAGAACAATACGAAGAGCTAAGCTTGGAATGGATATCGATTTTTTGCTGATTTGCGATTCCAAAAGACATACACCAAAGATTGACAAAACTTTATACATAATCGTACGAACCGAATATATAAAGAAGACGTTCGCACAATTAATTTTGTTTTCTTATTTTCGTACTATAATCGCATATTTAATCATAAGTGGTAAGTAGCCTTTAGTTCATCCGCTACATGTATGTACATAAATAAACTACCACCACATACAACTTAACCGACCAAATATAATTTCATATGTGAGTGTCTATATATTATAATGATAATCACAAGAAGAAGATCATCATCCTCATTAAAAATGCAACCGAGAGTGAATGACTGTATTTGATCTTGATTATTATCACATATTTCATTACATATCACACAGTGTAGTATGTGTGTTTTTGTATGAATGTGTGTGTGTGTGTACGATGAGATGTTTCGATTAAAAATTTTTGTTTTGTTATGGCTTAGATATGTTTATAAAATGCGCGATGAAAGATGATCATCACATATCATGGATAATAATGCGGTATGATGTATTCCACACCCTGGTTATGTTATTTTCATTAGAAAAAAAAATACAAAATCTTCTTCTTACATAAATCATTACACTCGTACATAACTTGTGAGCCGCATATATAAACAATGGAAAGACCACGATTAACTCTCTTAAGACTTAAGTCTTTTGGTGTTTGCTTATGAAAATATCACTATCGCTGTATGAATGAATTTGTATAAATTGAGCTGAGAAGTTAATTTTAATTAATTGTAATTTAATTTTTTTTTTTTATTTTTGTCGTGAAGTGAGAGTTTGTAAATTATATGTTTAAAAATTATAGTGTTGTCGTTTTATGTGTATGAGGGAATACATATATGATATTTAACAACATTGTTGACGTTTGAATATTAAAAGTTTTGTTAATTTTTTTTTGTATGTGGTCAAGTAGGAGTTCGTTTTTTTTTAAATCTATAGCTATCGAAGATGGAGTAATGAATCATCTTAAGTGGGATTTCATACTGGTAGCACAAAATTTAGTTGAAATGTAATAAGTCCCAAGTTGAATTTATTGGAACAGCGGGCAAAGATCCGACCGAAGTGAAAATATAGGTTTTTACTTCCAACATTGTGCCTCTCGAGAAACTTAGCTTATAAATGACTTAATTTTTGTATAAGCCATCTATAACCTTATCTATCACAATTTATTTATTTTTTGTTAACAATGGTGCCAATGGCTTTATTCTTGAATCTTTTTATATAAAAAAATTAACAAGAATTAAAAAGTAAAGTCATACAGAATTCATCCAAACAAGGAGGAAGCGAACGAAATGCTACAATTCAATTTCGGATTAAATGAGAATTCAATGTCTACGTCCAATGTACTAAAGTATGACTGCCTAAAGATATAATCAAACCGTTTGCTGGGGGTCTATTATGATTTTTTCATATAGACGTTGTAGAAAAAAAGCTATTTCGACCATGTCGAAAATTTTCTTTTTATGGACCAAAAAAATTTTACGACGCGTTTTTTTAACAATAAAAGACGATTCTTTTACGACAGCTCTGACGAGTGATAAAAAAAGAGGTCTATAAATTTATCATAATTAATAGGTGGTTTATCATAATTAATAATTTTATTCTTTAATTAATAATATTTTTAGTTTAGTTTTATCTATATATACTATAACAATTTAGTTAAATAATTTAGTTAATAAATAAAATAGTTTTAATAAAAATAGTATTAATAAAATTAGTGATTTTAAATTTAGTGTTAGAATAAAAGGTGTTAGTAAAAAAATTGTTTACAATATTCATGGTTAAAAATGAAGGCATCGCTAAAAAATTTTTAAAATCCTGGTCAATTTCGCGAAATGACAAATAAATTGTGGAGCGAATTAAAGGTTAGACTAAATACTGCAGAGCCACCAGAAAAAACTACTGAAGGTTGGAAGAAAGTAAGATTTAAATATGTAGCAAACTAATATAATTTATTAGCATGCATTTTTTCTTAGGTATGGAGAGATTTTAAATATAATATTAAAAATAAATTAAGATCAAATAAGAAATCTATTTCTGGAACTGGCGGAGGACCGTGCAGAATAAAGAGGCTTAGCAATCTGGAGGAGCGCGTTAGCATTTTGCAAGATTCCCATGGAGAAATCGAAGGCATAAATGCTAAAAGTTTTGGGTGCGAGACTCAATCCACAAGCAATGAGATTTTTAGAAAGGACATCACTTCAATCAGTGACTGTGAAAATAACTCATTAATTGCAAACAGGCAAATTCAGACTGTTTTAAATATTGAATTATCAAATGATGAACTTCCGGTTATAATACCAGAATGCCCGTAAACTAACCAACCTCATCAGGGTTCAACAAATCGAGACAGTTCCAAAAAAGTACAAAACAAGTGAAAGAAACGTCAAGAAATTTACTAAAAAAAACAAATGGAGATGCAGGAGCAGTTCTATTTAAAACAAGGGCAGTTTGCTGAAAAACACAAAGAAAAGAAATAATCGAAACGTTAAAAATTTGGAAGAAAACAAATTAGCTCTTAAAATGAAAAAAATAACATTCAAGGAAGGCAAATGGAGCCAAACAAGCTATTAATTTCGAAAAAATGCCAAACAAGCTATTTATCTCGAAAAAATAAAACTAAAGGCATTAGAGCCACCCCCAAAACGTGGATTTACCGATGTTATTTTGTTATTGTAGTAACATGTCTATTCAACAGATTTACATATATGAATTTGCTACACTTACGATCATAACGTTCAAGCTACGAGAGCATTTCCTATTAAAAAAATGGTGTTCGTTTTTGTTTGGCCTTATGATATTGATATGTGTGCCATTCACGCAACCTATTACACCTGGAAACCCTGTTTTATTTAAAAAAATACATTACCACAGAGACGGTAGATTGTGCCATGCCAATTAAATAGTCTTGCCCCACTCCTTGTTAGTAAGATCCTTCTGCCAAAAAAACGTAATGTGGCGACGAGTTTAAGGATAGACGGGATAGCGTCTTTTTTTCTCTTTAAAATGAGGTTCAATTTCAGTCAAAATGTCATTAAACAAATTTTTTGACCCTCGAAATAATTTCATGAACCTAAAAGCATTCAATTATATTAAACAAAAACTTATAATTTCTTAATTATTACAAACGGTACCTTTTATTTGGCATATCGGTAACATTTGAACTGTCCCTTAAGCGCTTCCTAATATGTCCTGGCGTTACTTCATTATCAGAATGATCTTCATCTTCAAGGAATGTTTGCTTGTTATATATAATGGCAAATGGTTCAGATGATTGAGAATTTACGAAAGGTGTTTCAAGAGAGTCGCTGAATTATACTAAATCAATGATACCCTTCATTTCAAGAAACATTATAAAATGTTGGCGATGCTTCGATGAACATTACCTATCAATTTGTGATACATTTACGGATTCTGAATTCAAGGGATTGACTGCTGGAAAAAATAAATTAGAACCCATATTCAAGAACACTACTCAGAGGTCCACCGATGGTAGTTAAATTACCCGTCAAATCCAGTATAACTGATTTGAGAGCATCGTTGAATTTGGCTCGCAATAAGCAGGCGTTCATGTAGAAGAAATTAGGTGGTAAAGAATAATTTCAAACGTCGAAATGCCATGGGCAATAAAACAAGCTTTTTTATACGAGATAATTCTACGGTCCGGAGAGTTCACAATTGTGATTGTATATTTGACTGACGTAAAGAGGTTGTAAAGAGAGAGAACAATAATGAACCATTGCCATATTATGAATTGACCATACGAACGTATGGTATAAATCCGCCTATTACATTGCAACTCGATAAAAGGAACTCGCACAATTGAACAAAACTGAGTATCCTACAGTATCAAGTACCTACGAAATTTGAGGATGTAATGTTTGACGAAACTATGTTGGATGAATCATTAAAGGAAAGGCTGGACTTGGTCAGAGGCTAAGAAAGTGGGCATCGAATTCGAAATGTTTCGTATGATAAATGTGATGTAGAGAAAGTTTAACAAAGGAATTCGACGAATTCATCGACTGGAGCTACAATTAAACCCAATAGATGACGAGTTTAAAATCAAAAATCGAATTGGCTACATATTCGTCTACGAAAAAAGGTTTATTATCTGAATATTTGATCTCCTGGGGTAGTTACGCCAGAGATAATTCGAATCAAAACATTATTTCAAGTGCTTTGGCTTAGTGATATGATCCAGCACCTCAAACGATCGATTCAGATTGGCTTGCAATTCGTACTAAAATGCAACATTTAAGAGCAATAGGAATCTACTGATGGTCTAAACTTAAAGTTGTCACCGAATTTCAAGGAGTTCATCAACCATTCACATGGTTCCAAATCGATGTAAATTTGAAACATGTCCTGCAATTCAATAGGAAACTCACAATTCACATTGTAAACATTGTATATACTGTTCGTTATTGCATTTGAAGTATTTGCATTTTTCTGAAAGGAGGGCTAATAGTGTGGTTGCATCATAGCCACTTTCACGTCTCAGATCTCTGTCGACTACATCACTGTGAGATCGATTTGGTGCAATCTTTTCAATTTATCGAATATATCATCAATATAATTTCAAATAGAACGCGTATCTGCTTTGGATGTTTGGTCAATGATATATTTTGTAACGTATATTTTCCCAATCTGTATCGTTTTCCTGCAACTGTAACTGTTGACTTACTTCGCGATATATGTGCAACATATTTGAAAACTTACTGAACACATATTTTCAAATTATTTAGGTCCTCGTATAGTAATCAGCAGCATTCTCGAATAGAAACATTCATCGTGTATTGAAAAACCGAATATGCGCCTTTCAGCCTCATTGCTGTTAATTTATCTTGCCATTTAGAAATTTGTTATTTGCCGGCCAAAAACATTGATCGATCCTTTTGTATAATTTGACGTTGATGTATGCTCTGGAAGTAGCTCGGTTATCAACATCTATATATATATATATATATATATATATATATATATATATATATATATATATATATATATATATATATATATATATATATATATATACATTGTTCTGCATAATCAATGTAATCATTTGACCTCTTTGTGCAGAGTAAACGTGGTTGCAATGTCATTCAATCATGGGTCATAGGTTCGATCTAGTTCTTCCACTGAGATGGTATCATCAATAAAATCAATTGTTTTATTCTTTTTAATGAGCCCATGGGCATGTGGCCATCCTCTCCACCAAATATATTCTACAACGTGGCTTTCTTAATACATCCGATTTAACAATGATATGCTTTGGACTGCTAGTAAATGTTGCTGTAATTTAAAAAAACGGGAAAAAGAACTGTAATTAACGGTGTGCGCTGCATTTCAAATCTATATTTACGCGCCGTGTTTGTCACGAAACAGTTTTTCGTTCATTTAGTTGTTGGGTTGCACGCTGTTCCGTCCATTTATTTAAACGTGACCATTTTCTTCGTTCTGTGCCTGTTTGTGGTCGCAATGCTCGTTGTTCATCTGTTCGGTCTGTTACATTTTGAGGGTATGCATCCCTTGTTTCTTCGCTTTCGTTTAATTGTGCATTTCTTTGCGATTGGATTCTTCTGTGGCATCTTCCGAATTTATCACGTTCTACTAATTTTTTTGTTGTTGTCATGATTATGCTTGTAAACCTATATAAGCATCATAAATCAAAAGAAAACTACTACTAGAATTATGACATACAGTTCTCAGATCAACCCTAACAATTTATACACTTGCATTCCTCACAAAATTTAAATGCTGATTAATTTGGCCATCAACATGTCAATTTTATCGTTTATTATAATAAATAATTTTTATAACGGAACAAGTAGTTGACATACATATTTTGCATATATACATAGTGCGGTCACTCCAATCGATTGATAAAATCAATAAATAAAATTCTGATCGATATTTATTGTAACTTAATTGTTATCACTTATAGAAAATCTTAAAAAAAATAAACATATATGTCTTATAAATTGTGTCAGTTGCTATAAAATGTACAATGAATCTACAATTATTTTAATCCAGTATCAATATTTATAAAACTTGCTGTGTGACTCATTATTTGCTAATAGAACATTATACGAACCAATACTTAAGTTTTTCAACGTTTAAAAAAAACAATCAAAAAGAACAAAACCTATGTATTAATTTGCAACAGAGACTGTCAAAAACTCAAGTTACAACTGTGAAATAAAAAAATCAGAGGGTAATGATACAGATTATAGAAGATATTCTATCAACAGAAGTAACTGACATAAATAAATCTAATTGTGAACCAATGTGAGACAAAAAGGTACTGATAAAAAACTTGAAATTTCCATCTGCAGAAAAGGCCTAACCACACACGAGCAATTACTTAAAAAAATAGTTTTAACAAAACTACCAAAAGAATGGTAAAATGTAGCAAGTCGTAATGGATCCTTTAGTGGCTTAAAATCTTGCTACATCGGCTAGACAGGTCCCTATCCCGAAAAGCTTTTTTTGCCGATAACGACATCTGTACTTGCCTAATACAGCCTGGTTGGACTGATGCTACATGATGTTGTCCTGAGGTGTCCACTTTTTAGAAAGCTCAATTTTGAGAACACCAAAGCTAATTAAAATTTCATATAGCTTGGTTTAAACATTGACTCAACATTGTGACTCCATTAAAAGCTTTTACATGCTCTGGAATCGTGCTGTAACTTCGTCAATGTCAAGTTTCACCAATGTTTCAAGTGGTTTGTGGTCACTTTCGAAGCATCTTTTTACACCATTAACTTTTAAACTCTCTGTCATGTTCAACTGTTACTCAAATTTCACATTATTTCATGTTAATTACGAAGATTTGCAGTGGAGTTTGGCAGATTCAGCAAAAACAATGAATTTTAATAGACCCAAAAATTTTCTCCATTCCAAAAATAGCACTCGTATAATTTTGTAATGATTTTATTTTGCCCAATGAAATAATATTTCCCTTGTATTTTTTGCCCTCTGCCTGTATTGAATTTGACATGGTTTTCCCGTGAATGCTCAAGCACTGTTTCCATATTTCTATCATGATCCGTCTCATCATTCCCTTTACTAAGGCCATGCCACAAATAAACCACTCCCTTTATATCTTTAAAAATTTCGACCATTTTTCGTTGAAAACCCTCTGGTTATGGTTCCAAAATTCATCCTCCATTTCAGCAGTCGCTCCACAATTTCGCAAAATTTCAACGAATCAGTTGGGTAATCGTCCGGTGCAAGATTTAATCAGCCACCATATGGTCTAACTCCAATTTCAATTTATCAATAAGGGCTAGTATGGTATCCCTTTTTGGTAGTGTAGAACCAGTTTTGAATTTTTGTGTGAATAAATAGGCCATTCAAGGAAATTGGTCTATTCCATGAAATAAATCCTAATTAGTTTTCAAAAAACTTCGCGCTGATGTTGTTGGTGGTGCGGTTCAATTTTGAACAGGACGTACGCTGGAAATGCCCAACCTTCGAAATGCCCTTGCATACCTGAACCTTTGCGTGGCATTACCTTTTATTTTGTAGTAAAATTTATTGATGACTTTGATGACTGGTACTAAATGCTTACGATCGATTTTGCCAAAATATTTTTTTAAGCCGAACAAGGTAAAAAAAGAGCGGAAGCTCATATGGTTCTATACCATGCCTTCTTATCTATAGAACCGAAGCTTTCTCAACCCACCTGCCTTTTATTGTGCAGTAGTATATTACATAGTTCTTAGGTATGAGGCTCTTCGTCTTAAGTTATTTGTGGAATTTTGCAGTTGGCTAATCAAAGCAAAGTAGTAAAAATTTTAAAATTTGAACCACAAATTGAAAAGTTCCATAGTCCAAAAAATACTTAATGGATAGCCTTCTATAGTTTAAAATCAGAGTTTAAAAATTTTTAGAGTCCAAAAGTAACATGACGATTAGTCTACTAAAAAGGCATTCCAAATTGGGTTATTGCACTGTTTTGTGGCTTGTGTAGTAATTGCACTTAGTAACTGAATCAGCCTTATCGAAGAATTGAGTGACACAAATAACGATGATCTTGAATATCAAGACGTTGGGAAGCCTCAGGATAGTTCCCAACAAATGATTTGTTGTGTCGGGAAATTTTAGCGTTTTGGCAAGCCAGGCAGTTTTAAAACATTTTTCTTACGTCTCAATTGATGAAAATGCATATAATTTAATCAGTAAGAAGTATGCCCCAAAATGTCGCTCCCAGGTGGGTAACTTATGAATGCAGATGAAAAATGTCTGTTGAAGCTGCTTAGGAATAAATGGCAATGGAGAACAGGTAGATGTTTGTTTGGTTTTCAAAAAAAAAAAAAATAAATAAATAAATTTGTATAATTAAAGAGAGTAGCTATTTATCAAGTACCCCTGAGCTCAGTGTCATTTTGTTGGGCGTTGCATTTTGAAGTAATTGATAGTTTCTAAGATCGAAAGTTGTGATAAACGCGATAAAGTATCGTAAATTTCAGAAATATAACGTATGCCCGTTTTTAATCGACTAATTAAGTCTAAGTGTCAAAATTGTCTGCGGGACTTGTTTTATCAATTTTTTGATTAAAATGCTTAAAATGGTTGTATTCCGAGTAAGCCGTCAATAACTGTCACATGCACTTTAACACCTCTACGGCAGTATCAGAAGCATCTGCTGCTAGCTTGTGGGCTGAGTTTGGGTTGGCATAAGTCCATAGCTCTCAAAAATTCATCCAACCAGGCTATAATCTATTTATCGATCCATTCGATAAACCTATCAATAGCATGACCTAGAAAATCAACCAAATCTTTGGCAAAATTGCACTTGTCGGTGTTAATTATTAGTTCAGCGTACATTTACGTTTCAGCGTACATTTGCTGGAAAATATGTTGAAGGTCTAAACTTTAACCGATCTTGAGACGATGAGTGTTTCGTCTAAATATACGAAACAGATATGGAAACCTCGTAGTATGAATACATGAAACACTAAAAAGTTTGAGCCGCATTTCTAATGCCAAAAGTCATTCATTTAAATTCCAAAACATTTTGAATAAAGCCACCGAAGAAATGTTGAAAAATGTAGCCAACGAAATTATAGATTAGAAACTAGGAAATGTCTAGGAGCTAAACTGGCCTTCTTGCAAATGACTTAAATTACTTGCAGGAGCGAGCTGAAATATGTTGTTTGTATTCATGCGGAAGGTCGTGATATTGGCAAGAATTCCTGGAAAAGATCTATATTAGTATATCGTTGCTGGTAAATATTACGATTTTTAGCAATTTATTAAGGGAAGGGACTATTAGAACGATTGGGTCGTCCTATAAAAAAGGGTTAAGTATGATTAAGATTGGCAAAGGATATTCCATCAGGTTAGGATTTGTAATTTGTGACACCAATTGTCATAAACTTGTCATGAACATTTGCATACGTTCACTGAAGAATACACTCCTTTCCCGATTTGAGCATTGAAATCGAAAATTATCGACAAAAACAAATCGTTTGACACAGTCGACAGTTTCAACAAGATGTTAGACAAAAAATTTGAAAAAATGTTTTGCTATTTTTCGTCACAACCGTATTCTCTCCTGATCATCAAAATGTGTCTAAAAATACAACACCGCAAATATTCAAAATTATGGTAACCACAAATCAAATAAAATGCATTTCCTAAATTGGTATTTGGTAAGCCATTTTTTCTTATTAAACCACGAACACAAAAAATAAACTTAAACAAACCATAAAGGTCAGTCTCTTGAGACAATAGCGCATATTGAAACCAACTGGAAGCAAATTATTATTTTATTCTTTTCGCGTGTTCTGCAACCGATCAAATGTTCAAGAAGTACAAACCAAATAAAAAAAAATGTAACATAACTCTCCTAACCAATCCAAAAATGGTTAAGATTTAAATATTACAAACATACAATTCGAAGACATGATCAATTCCTCCCTAAATAATTCCAAATACAAAGCGAAAAAATAAAAAAAACACTGTAGCAGCATCACAAGCTAAATCATACACGCGAAATATTTGAAATATTACAAAATCATTGAGGACCATAATCATAATAATATATAACCAAGCAACAAATACATTTTAATTGATTTGAAAAACATAAAACATCGTTTTTGGTCCTTAGAAGTTCATCAAATTTTGTGATTTAGATCGAACATTTTTTTTTATTAGTGTATGATTATTTTGGAATTCCACAATCATAGTATATACTGCCTTAGTATACCTTAGTCTGCATTGTACTTCATAAATATAGTACAAAAAGGTATATATACAAAATTAAATCGACGTTCAAGGGTTAAATGTATACCCGCGCTACTAAAATGCATATATACGCATATATGGTTTGATCTGATTTTAGGTTTTGTATAGATATGTTTTTATCATAAAAATTCCAACCGAACGCCGAAATCATCTTTCGCAAAAACTGCAAAGTTAAAAAAAATAAAAATCGCGACCAAACCAAAATTAAAATTTACAAAAAAAAAAAAAAGTTAAATTCTTTATAACATTCTTTGGACCTATTGATTTAACTTTTATTCTTATATTATATTGATTTGATTTTTTAGACAAAAGGTAATAAAATATCGATTCACAAACCCAATTCGGAAAATTAAAACCATGTACCATATACAATTTAATTTTGGCAATATATACCATCACAATTTACCAGTCGAGGAGTGATGTGGTGTATAAGTAGTAAGCATTCAAATCGTTTGGTTGTTCTTTAGCTAAAGAACCTCTTCCGTTGTAAGTTCTCATCGATTATGTGTTTCATCGAAGGTTTTGTTTGCTTGAACGATCTTGATCCTTTGACCACGTAAACCAAAATTCGCAAATAATAGCATTCCCCATTATTGGGATGAACAGTTTACACTCGTCGGTAGCTCCCGAAGAATACATGGCGCCTGTTTTTCTTCTGCAAAATTTTGTCGTCGAATGAATCCAAGTGTAAAAGTGTGGGACTTCGTGATATATGAACGTTTTTCCCAAGTATAATAATAATAATATAATAATATAATAATATAATAATATAATAATATAATAATATAATAATATAATAATATAATAATATAATAATATAATAATATAATAATATAATAATATAATAATATAATAATATAATAATATAATAATATAATAATATAATAATATAATAATATAATAATATAATAATATAATAATATAATAATATAATAATATAATAATATAATAATATAATAATATAATAATATAATAATATAATAATATAATAATATAATAATATAATAATATAATAATATAATAATATAATAATATAATAATATAATAATATAATAATATAATAATATAATAATATAATAATATAATAATATAATAATATAATAATATAATAATATAATAATATAATAATATAATAATATAATAATATAATAATATAATAATATAATAATATAATAATATAATAATATAATAATATAATAATATAATAATATAATAATATAATAATATAATAATATAATAATATAATAATATAATAATATAATAATATAATAATATAATAATATAATAATATAATAATATAATAATATAATAATATAATAATATAATAATATAATAATATAATAATATAATAATATAATAATATAATAATATAATAATATAATAATATAATAATATAATAATATAATAATATAATAATATAATAATATAATAATATAATAATATAATAATATAATAATATAATAATATAATAATATAATAATATAATAATATAATAATATAATAATATAATAATATAATAATATAATAATATAATAATATAATAATATAATAATATAATAATATAATAATATAATAATATAATAATATAATAATATAATAATATAATAATATAATAATATAATAATATAATAATATAATAATATAATAATATAATAATATAATAATATAATAATATAATAATATAATAATATAATAATATAATAATATAATAATATAATAATATAATAATATAATAATATAATAATATAATAATATAATAATATAATAATATAATAATATAATAATATAATAATATAATAATATAATAATATAATAATATAATAATATAATAATATAATAATATAATAATATAATAATATAATAATATAATAATATAATAATATAATAATATAATAATATAATAATATAATAATATAATAATATAATAATATAATAATATAATAATATAATAATATAATAATATAATAATATAATAATATAATAATATAATAATATAATAATATAATAATATAATAATATAATAATATAATAATATAATAATATAATAATATAATAATATAATAATATAATAATATAATAATATAATAATATAATAATATAATAATATAATAATATAATAATATAATAATATAATAATATAATAATATAATAATATAATAATATAATAATATAATAATATAATAATATAATAATATAATAATATAATAATATAATAATATAATAATATAATAATATAATAATATAATAATATAATAATATAATAATATAATAATATAATAATATAATAATATAATAATATAATAATATAATAATATAATAATATAATAATATAATAATATAATAATATAATAATATAATAATATAATAATATAATAATATAATAATATAATAATATAATAATATAATAATATAATAATATAATAATATAATAATATAATAATATAATAATATAATAATATAATAATATAATAATATAATAATATAATAATATAATAATATAATAATATTATTAGAGAAAATTGAAAAACGCCAACAATTTAATTTACCAATATTAGAAAGTTAAAAACACGGCAGAAATGCTCGCATTACATCAAAGTGTAAGAAAGGTACTTGACAAATCTACCAACATCCCTCATAATGCGTCTGGTAAAGTTTCTACAACTGATGAAATACAGTTTAAGAGTTAATTTGTTTTCTCCTTACTAACGCATAGATAAAGTTTTGTCCCAAAATAGCACAGCGATTAGACAAAGAAATATTGTTATTAAAAATCAAGATTGAACACGATCAATTTACTGTATATTTTGTCAAGCCATTTACTTATCATACAATCTCAACAACACAAACACTTCTCACTGAACCCTTTGCAATCCCATTCAATGGTGTCTGCCCACCATAAATCACAAAACCATTAAATGATACATTTTGTCAGTATACATATAAAAAATAAACAAAACAACCGTTATAAATGTCGCACCATTTTAAATCAAAATCATCATTTGTTTCTTTTGAACTTACCCGTTATTTTTACCGCAATTTTAGTACACATTTCACTTGTTTCTTTTATAATTACATCACATTTATTTTGATAATTCCATCATTGAGAAAGAGTTAACGGCAATTAAACAAAACAAATAATTTATTGAATATTACATCAATAATTTGAGGAAGAATTTATTTTCCCTTGACTTTTTTTAATGTTAATCGGTCAACATTTAAATCGAGACTGCTGGAAAAATTATTTGTTGAAATGTATATATATTTTATAGCAGTATTCACCAATTTACTTTTCAATAAGATATCATTCATCACAATCGGGTCACTATTATATGTTGAATTGAATATACAATCAAATTCGTAAATTTGCAAAGGTAAGCCTTTTCTAATTATTTTACAACTATGTTTTTTCTAACATCATTACCGTTATCATTAGGAAGGAAAGTAAACGAGATCTCACAGACCCAGTCTTGGGTAAGTTTCTTGAGAAGTGCTAGTTAATGATCGTGTTCCATAGTTTTCCAGAGATATAGTGACAAACAATTTGTGCTAATGGGGATTAATATTAGGTCCGGGCCTCTTAAACATCGTCTTAAATAGCAGTATGAATGGCCATGTCCAAGGAGTACCGTTGCAGAAATAAAGTAATGACGGTAAGATAATGCTTGTGGTAAGCTGGGTACGTAACTCTTTATGTCTCTGGGCAAAGCTTTCAGGGACTAATGCAGAGTACTATCAATATAATGACTGAATTAGATTCAGATAGAAGAACTGCGTGAATTTTAAATAGTTCCTCGCAATCCTATGTCAGGCGGCCTGCCATGCAGGTTTTTTGCCATTACTTTTTCATAGGATAAACACTTTTGTCAAAGGTCTAGTCCTAAGGGACCTTCTAAAGCTGGACCTGGTTTACACGAGCTAGTATTACTATTAAATTTTGGTCTCACCTAAAACTCCTCAGTTCACGCCTTTATGACCATTCCCATGTTTGCTACCGCCTTAAATATTGGGGGTGGCTCCCCGTCTTTATATCAAATACATCAAAATCTTTGCATGATTTGAGTCATCATCGTTCTGCAAAAAAAAAATGTTAAATAGTTCGTGGCTCGTGCTTTTTTAACATTTCTAATATTTTATGGTGATGCTAAATTTTTTTTTTTTTTTTTTTTTTTGTTTAAATGAAAAGTATTTTAATCCGTCATTCAATCGCTTTAATAATCGCGTGTTTTGTTAACATTTTTATATCGAGTTTGTGTATTCGAATTGATTTCCCAAAATTTTTTTTTTACTAAAAACCACTTTAATTATGTGGTTACGGTTTAAATACGATTTAATTCAGGTATTTGTGAATTCCAATCGAGTGGATGATACATTTTTTTCTTCCAAAGCAATTTGATCCCTTTCTATTTATGATTATTATGATTTTTCTGCGTGGCCAATAATAATCTGGATAAAACAAATTTTTTTGGAATGATCTAGAGCAAAAAATTAAACACCGTTTATAGACGAGAGACTAGGGTAGATCGATGGGTAATTTTACCCAAGACAACATTTTAATTTTTTCAACGCAATATTTTAAATTTTAAGAAATATTTTATATATAATTGAGATGGTCAATCAATAAATTATATATATATATATATATATATATATATATATATATATATATATATATATATATATATACATATGATTGGTATCGGGATATTTGATTTGGTCACGTCAAATATAATGATTTTGTGGAAATTACTGTTTATGTTTGAATCGGATAGTTTTATTATTTTGGTCTAGACTCGATTCTAATACTTGTACTTCCCACACAATTTAAAGACCTTCAGGCTTTGATAAAACCAATAATCTTTTAATAAAATCTGTGTTAAATTTTAAAATAAAGTAAATGTCTACCAGTAATGCTCATCTACCCAATTGTTTTGCCTCCGTAAAATGTGACGTATTCCAGTTCATCCTCTTTCAATCCATCAAATTTTACATCTCCATATTTATCTTATTATTCGTATGGAAATTATTATACATTTACGAGAATAACTTGTCTTCTTTGGGTTGTCTAAAGATCGAAACCGATGGGGCTGTGCTTAATGTAAGTTTAGTCTACACACGCGATCTCCAATCCGAAATCCGTCGTTACTTTAAACTTTTTAAATGTCCTTTTTTTTTACCCAAATAGTTCCACTCTGCTGTATTTGTATGGTAAATCAGGCTGACAGCCCAAATGGCAGTGTAGGGCTAATTATGCCGAGCAATTAATATAAGCTTAAAGCTTACGCCGGAAAGTTGACTCGACAGTATTTCGCCGACTTTTACTTGTATGTTGATGTCAATAACATCATTTGCTTCAATAACTGACTGTGTCACTAGGAAACTGTAACGGTCAATCGAAATGGTCCCACCATTGAAACTTCTATCAACTTTCAGTGGATCACATCGTAACATAAGAAATCAATGCCGCCATGCCAACACCAAATCAGATTTGGCCTTCAAAATTAAGCAAGAGTACTTGAATAATGATGCTTTCAGGTCGAGAAAATGTATACCAATTACAAAAATGAAAGATCGGAGGGGAAAACAAACAAATTTCTCACCAACCAAATAGAACAGTTATAGGAGGTTTATACCAAATTTCAACAAACGGATGACAACATGTCAACTTAGAGTATTCATAATTCAAAACAGCCAGACGTGTAGTAGAAATATAAACCAACCAGAGGTTACGCCATACTCAGCAGCATAAAGAACACCAACCACTGAAGGCGGTTGAAAAATATCTGACATAAATTCTAACAAGAATAATGTATGGCTGGAAATAACAAATCTAGATTTAAAACAAATGATAAAATTGCCGACAATTCGGATGCAAAACCTCTTCAGAGCATTATTTGACTCAGACTCTCAAGCATTATTCATATATACATAAAGGCAGCAAATCTTCTTAAGGCGAGGCAAAAACAAGTCAACACCAAAATATCAGGAATGGAAGGAAATGAAGCCGGAGTAATCTCTAAAAACTACGTTACAGCTACTTCAGCGCAAAAAAAAGAATTACATGGATTTGCGGATGCTTCACAATAAGCATATGTAGAATTGGTTTATTTAAGAAACCCAAATACTTTCCACCATTGAAGTTACATCCAGTTTGCTAGCAGCAAATACTAGAGTTGACTATTCAAAACAAAACTGACAGTTCCAAAGCTGGAACTAAATGCAGCACATCTATTATTAAGGCTTCTAGGGTACGATAAAACACCATAAACTTCCTAGATGTAAAAATGTTCCATGATGGACATCACCATAGTTTTAAGCTGAATGAGAGCTAGCGTCACAAAACAAGAAACCTGTGTGGCCAATCAAGTATCTCAGATTAAATATAATTTACTTCGGCTACACTGTAATTGCGTGCCAATAGATAAAAACCCAGTTAATTTAGCAACAAGAGGATTGGCAGCGTTTTGAACGAGATCAACCTTTTTGTAGGAAAATAAGTCAAAGTATTTATTGGTGTACTACCAAAGGATCATAAACATTCTTGTTCATAAATAACGATAACAGTCGAAGGAAGTGACATTACCAGAACTGAAGCTTGCGGAAGCCCAAATAATTAAGATTGAACAACGTACATACTTACATAAAGAACTTCAGGCATTGACGAGAGGATTCTTTGATGAGTCTTATTGATGAGACTCGTTGGCAATAAATTCTAGAATATTAATGGTAGAAATATGACACGTCACATTATACAGAAATGTGTTGAATGTTTCAGATTTAAGCAAATACTCCTCAACCAATTAGTGGGTAACTTACCGGACTGGAGAGTTACTCCATCAGGATCATTCAGCAAGGTAGGTATTTATTATGCTAGACCAATTTTCTACTAAAGAACAAGATAGAGAGAGGAGGTATTTACAACTTGTGGTATTTGTGTGCAAGGCTACTAAGGACATGAGGCAGTAGTCCGCGGTTAAACAACAGATGTATTTATAGCAGCATACCGTAGAGTCACGTCACTCAGGGAATTGTGTACAGATATCTATTCGGATACTAGGACTAACTATGTTTGTGCGGAACAAGTACCGAAACAACAAAGCAAGAAAATTGCAACTCTAGAACCAGATATTGCAAGGTTATTTCAACAAGATGAAGCAACCTGACATTTTATACCCCACGGTTCACAATACATTGGAGGAATATAGGAAGCAGGGGTAAAGTCGGTGAAGACCATATGAAGAAGGCCATTGCCCAAATAGAGATATGCTTAAACTCTCGACCATTGACGATCCTTTACGACGATGTGGACAACTTGGATTTATTAACACCTGCGAATTTTATGAAAGGCGAACCAATAAAAGTAGTTCCTGAAAATGATGATGATATTTACAATCATAATTAATCTGGCATCATTGGCCTTATTAAGCATCTCGTTTCGCATTGGTAGCGTTAAAGACCCGATGCAGATTGTAAATTTTGGAACTTATATTTTTTGGTTGAAGTGAACTAAACAGCGACCAGCTTGGGTCAATGAGAGAATAATTAGTGACTTTTAAGAGCCAGTGAAGGAATACTTCCTAAAATTCATTCTCTTGGCAATCCTGAACTTATTCAACTTCATAAATGATTGAAAGTGGCAGCTTAATCGAAATATTTTGTTTAAACCTTGCAAAGCTACTAAGCGATGAGCAGTTGTAAAATTAATTCATTGTCGTTGCAACCAATAATTTGATTTTGAAATAATTCTTAAGCCCTGGAAATAATTCTTGTTTTCAAAAAGGCCGGTGGTTCGTGGGAACCTTTTTGGAAGACCTAATATGCATTCAATATCAAAGGTTGATCTGCAAACTTTTTAATTAATTTTTTTTGTTGGTTTCTGCGCGTAAAATCTTTAAATTACAACAAAACTAAAAATCACTCATAAACTTTTTTTGTATTTTTAAAGATGATTTATTTGTGATTTAAGATGATAGTTTTACTCTTTGTTATCATAAAATGTGCAGATCGAATATATTAAATAAAGCTGACTACAAAGTTTACTGACACCGGTAGAACCGAATGACATAAAAAAATCATCGTTTTACTTGGATATATCGGATCCGTATATTGAATTTATAATAATAATTGCATTTAAATAAATAAATTAATAATTAAAGTTTTCGATATTGACATTAAAAAACTTGTAGCACGTGGCAGCACACATTTTTTGGCTCAACACAAGTTTATATCACTGTGGTAATATTGATCGTATAATTTAAATTTGTGTAAATTTATGTAACGGGAATTAATCAATCTCAGAGATCGCTACACTATCCTTTAAGGCTCACACTAGATGCCTTTTTATTTTGTGAACGACATTAGAAATTGTCATAAATTTTCTGTTCTTGTGTGCGGATTCTCCGCAAAAAAAGCCATTTTGCAAGATTTTGGTTTGGGTAGGATGCTGGTGAAGAAATTGAAAAGAATTTGACCGAGAATTGAGCCCTGCAGAACACCCAATAAAATATCAAGCTTTCCTGAACATTTACTATGTATATAAACATGAAAGACGCGCTTATGTAGAAATGATTGGATTATTTTTAGTATGTATATTCATCATGTGAAATCTGCAAAAGTGCACATCGTGCCAGACTAAAAACTGATGGCCAGCTGGAATTTTAAAACTTTCGACGTGAGAAAGATTCGATCAAGGATTGTTCACATCTGAAAATGATTTATTAGGTTCAAGAATTATAGTATTTTTCGCATTTAGAACAGCTAATAGATACATGATGCCTTTTTTCGGGAGGTTTTTAAAGATGACAAATTATTATGGCTAGAAAATACTGTAATCTTACTTTTAGGACTTTGTTGTACTTCATACACTATTTCGATAACCGTCTTTAATCGTGTAGGGTAACTTCCCAACTTTTTTGCAATTTGGAAGATTTTTCTGTTTTTCTTGTTGGATTGCAGAACCAGACCAAACTTCCTATAAAAAATCTCCTATTGATCGTTCGATGATCGTATCTTATCTTCATTATGTCATAGACCTTTGCATTATAGCTCATAATACTGTACGGTTGACTTTAATCATTCTTTGTCACAAATCGGCAACATAATAATGTCCGGCGAAATCTGTTTGTCCTGATTAGTGTTGACTACCCTTCGTAGATGTTGCTCCAAGATTGTTGATGTAATGGCGTAATTCTTGTATTTTTGATTTGACGTATTTCACACAGCTCTTGGAATACGGCTGACTCAAAATTTTGCTCCTGGTCAGAATGTAGACAAATAAGCCTGCTTGAGCATTCTTGTTGATGATGGAATATGCTTCTACTTATTTACTGATAGAGTCAAAATACACCAGTATGTATTGACTACCATTTTTTGTCACTAGAAATAGGCCAGCAATATCCAACGCTATTCGTTGAAGTTATGTGCTGATGATGTATTTGTTAGAGTACTGGTCCTATTGCGGCTTTCTAGCATCTGCGTCCAAAAGAAACATTTCGCTCACTTTTGGATATGCCAAAATTGGTGAACTGTACAATTTCTGTTTCAGCTGAGTACATGATTCCTGATCCGGTTTTTCCTAGTTGGAATTTTGACTCTTCTCAGTTAGGAACAAATCGTTGATAATGTGAGCATTTTCCAAGAATACTCAACATTTCTTGTCTGTTTCCTGATGTCGGCCATTTTTCTACTGCTGCCTACTGTTGTGGATAATTTTGCACTCACTCACTGAATATAATGTGGCCTAGGTATTTTAATTCGATTTTTAAAAGACTGCTTTTTGTTGCATTTAAATTCAATTCAGCAGCTTTTATAGTTGTTTGTCAGTAATGAAATAATTTGTCTGGTTTCCCGAAAGCCAATATTCAAACTACTGTCAGCGTAAGGCAATCACAATGACAATGAACAACTGCTCTGCATTCTGTCATCTCTTCCTAGCATCTCCAGAACTGTAATCTGCAATGTTTTTCTGAAAAAAAATCTATTAATGTGCTAATTTCTCAAAGCCGTTTCATCTGAAACTATAAATTAATTAATTCATGATATAATAACATAATAATATAATTTCTTCAAACCATAGGCTGTAATAAATTGAATTAGTTTTTGCCTGAAATTTACAATTAATTAATTTATTACATATTTTAAATAAAAAAATAAAAATTATAAGTTAAATTTTATAGAATTTGATTAAACATTACAAATCAATTGAATTTACCGTTTTATGACAAATACGTCTGTTTTAAAACCAATATGTTCACATTTGCATTAGGTATGACTAAAAATGTGTGTCAGATAAATTGCTAGTTGCCAGTATGCACTTTTTAGATGCAATGTCCTGAAAATTTTGGAATCGAAAAATGTTTCGAAAGTATCATAAGTGGTTTAAGGTTATGTTAAGGTTTGACTTAAGGCAGACAAACATTAAGACTTAAGGTTCCATTATAGACATTTATTAAATTTAAGATACATTCATATTGTCGAATGAATTAGCACAACAAATTGCTCTATTAGCTCTTCCTACTCGTGCAACCATATATACCAAACGGAAAAAATTTCTTTTCTTCTTTTAAAAAATTTGAGTATCTAGAATTACCAATCATTGGCAAAAGCTTATAGTGACCAAGTAATTTTTAAGTCAGAGATTTGGCTACCTATATCCGTCTTAATCTTCTAAAATATAAATTTGGTAGGCTGTTGTGAGGGCGCTCGCAAACATTCCAGACCAAAAAAAATAAATGTATCCGTATACGCAATAAGTTCTATTATAAATTCTAAATATCTAAAAATACTGCTGATTAATGTCAAGAATCTAAATGCTAATTTGCAAATATGAGAACGATTGATGGAGTAGAATGACACACATCAGACAAACTTGCCATAAGCGTAATTTACTTGACAAGTTGCCAATGTTGGGAAAATAAATTGATGGACGCTTCTATCGGCAGTTTTTACCACATGTTTCTGTTCAAACCCTAACAATCTGTGCAAAAAATTCAGAGATGGTTTGACCGATGATATTATGACTCGTGTTTCTAGCAACGATAATATCATTCCATTTTCGGACAGCATTTTCAATAAATTGCAAATGCGGTAGCTAATGGTAGAGGCGTTAGATTTTTTCTTGATGTGCCTGGTACATGGAATTGCTTTGGCCTTTAACGTCATTAGGTATTGAGAATATTATTATTGGATGGTGGAAAAATTCATTTTGTCAAAGCTCAAACATGACGTAATATTTTTAAAAGGTGGCACGGTAAAAATGCGTTAGAACTTGCACCAATATTATGACTGTGCCAGCCCAGTCTAGTTTTTTTTGTTTAACTATATTGCCAGTAGCTTAGTTGGTTGCTGTATCTGGTAATTCTTTCCAGTTATAAGATCATGTCATAATGGAGTTTTCTTAGGGTTTATACTGGTTTTGATAACCGTTTTAACACTTTTTGTAGATGGTTAGAGAAAACAACAGCCTTTTCTGGGTTACTGCTAGCCCAGTGGCCATCTGGTTTCCTTTTCGGTGGGTTCGATAGCTCTGGCCTTTTTACATTTCTTGTTGCCTTCCATAATGAGTAATTTGCTTTTTCTGGTACTGTGAACTCACTTATAGGTAATTCTGCCTATTCCTAAATTTTTTTCTTCCCGTAGTGCTTCTCTCAGAGCTATAATAATGTCAAATCATATCAGTCTTCGACTTGATCATTGGTGCATGCTATTCCTCGTATTACACTGAAATATACTAAAGGAATTTCGTTCCTATCTTTAGGACAATATGTTGGAAGTCCAGATTATAAATAATCTAGGGTTTTCTCGTTCATCGCTTCACAGAGTTGCTTGTTCTTGGGTGACGTTAACTTCGAACTGCATTGCACTTGTTTGGCATTGTAATCATCCCCTGCTAGAAATTTGATTCTCAACTGGATTTAAATAAATGATAAATTGCGGTTTTTTAATCGAGTGTTTCAGTGGACAATAAACAGCCGAATTACAATTTTCCCAAATCATTCTTCCTGACAGATATTCGTAGAAAGTACAGACAAAGTACAACCGTTGTACTTTGCAGAAACAAAAAAAATTAAATTCCATTAAGGTGCAGTATGCTTTCGTGTGTCCGTATTTTTGGAATTTTATGCATTAAACTAGTCCAGACCTCTTTTTAGGTTATTTAATTACTATTTTGCAATGAAGCAAATATTTCAGATTGTATGTCTTTTTGACTTTTCTTCTTCTGGCTCTAGTTCCAAACGGAACATTGGTTGAGACTCCTTCTCACGGTTTACTATATTACCAATAGATTTGGCATGGCAATCTTCCACAGCAAGTGCAGCTTGTATGTCGCTATCATTTACGCAGCATTCAATTTCCTCTGAAAATTGCACAACATTTAGCACTTTTTGATTTATTATCACATCTACGGCGATAATTAGGAAACACAACCCTGTTAAAATTTACTTTATTTTTTTATTACTTACATCTTTTGAAGCCATTAAAGATTTAAATTTGTTATTAACCATTTTTAAAGTAAATATATGGCGCACATAAATAAATCGACGAATCGCACTAAGCCAAAACAAGAAATGATGTGAAACAATTTTTTTTTGCTTATGTATGTGTGCCTTCGTGACGAAAAATATGAATTTTGTTTATCTCCTCGTTGTGCCGAAAATTTGTCCACGAAATTGATTTTGATTGGTTGATAGTATCACGTGACGTTTGTGATGGAAAAAAATCAGATATATAAATTCAACTTCAAACAAAAAATGTATTGATTTATTATGCAATTCTTGATTTTTATTATGCAATTCTCAATTTTCTTTTAGATGGAATGGTACGAAATTTTATGGGAAGGTTATTGAATATTGTAATAGCTGATACAAAAAAATAATTAAAAAATGGGGTTTAAGAAACTTCGGGACTAATTTACTTCGGATGGAGTTTTTCAAATTATGCTCATTAGATTGCAATAAGTGCGTGATGAAAAATTGTTAGTACTTGAGGTGGACAGTGATCCCGTGACTTATACATTCAACAATCGTGCAATGCAATATACAATTGTTATTCCGTTGGCAATCAACACCGTGAAAAATAGTGCCATCTGCAATTGAACGAAATGTGCTTAGGTTAAATAAATCAACTTTTGTCTTAGGACTAATTTGCAACTTATGAGCAATAATATGATTAATGCTATTAACATTTAACCCGTAATTAGGGCAGTCGTATGCAAACGTCATATCATCCACAAATGCTACACATTTTTCTTTGAAATTTAGTATTACCGCTGGCTGAAGGTAATTATACTTATTGAAGATTATTATTTTGTATTGCCAATATATTTTTGAATATCTTTACAGAAAATTAGTAGCTGAATGTGGTTGTAAATTGGGCCCGGGCAAAACACATTTAAATTGCAAACAGCAATGGTCGGGGTTAATGAGAAAAATACAAGGTAATAATTTCTGTGATGTAATAAACTAATTTAATGTTTTATTTACAGAGCTTTTTTAAAGTTAATACTGGTGATGGTGCAGGGGACGAGACGCCAGATGTACAGTAAAATAAGGATAATTGGCCATATTTTGAATTAATATATTCATATGCCAGTAATAAGGATAATTACCATCCTCCTTATTTGATTGAAAGTATAGTATTGAAGTGACTACCAATTTGACGAATCCCACTCCCACAGCTAGTTAACTTACTGAAGTAGCTAAATCTCCGCCCAATTCACCAACGCCCTCTACCTCATCCACCTCAGTTTCAAGATCGTCTACGCCTTTTTTTATCTCAAGGCCAATATTTCGCAAACAAAGACAAAAAAGATAAAAAAAACACCAAATAAATTTCCGGCCTATTAACTGTATTTGGACAGATGGTGAAAGAAGAATATCCAAATATAAATGTTGAGTCTTTATTAATTTCATAAAGATTAAATTTGTTAATTTATTAATGTTTAAGGTGTTCATTATTTGTTAAAATAAAATAATTGGATTTTGGAATTATCATTTTTTTTTAAATTAATTGCTCCAAAAGAGCATTACGGAAAGCAATGGCATCCTTAGAATCACGTGCATCTCCAATATTTGTGTCATCCATTTCGAAGTAGATTCGTCTGCCCTCGCTTCTACTTCTGATGATGAGCTGAAATCTCTTTCAGACACACAAATGTTGTAAAGCACACAAGCAGCAAACACCGTCTTAATAGAATTTTCTATTTTTATTTCTAGTGCTTTATTCAATATATAATTCGCCGTCGCATTCAAAAGTACATCAACTACATTGCGGGCCCTGCTAAATTACCGTGTTAAATTTTTTTTGGTCTCCGACGGCATTTTTAAAGGGTGTTATTACTGTTATTGGACTTAGTTGACAAGGATATACCCACTGTCACCTAGCAGATAAGCTTGGTTATTTGTATAGTTCTCATTTTGATACAGAGGACTGTTTTTAAAAACCCGCGTATCATGTACACTCAAAAAAATAAAGTAGTGAAATTGACTAAATTTACATCTAAATTGAAGAAAAAGCGTTTAATATACGGTCAACGAAGGTAGGTCATTAATTTGATTATATTTTATTCAAATTAACAATTTTAATTAAAGTTGATTAATTCAATGAAATATCTTCGGTTTGAATAAAATCGAAAAATAACCATTTTTGTCAAATTGACTAAGAGTTAGTCAATTAAATTAAAAGAAGTCATCACGGTATTTGTTGAAATGATTAAATTTTCGTTAAAATGAAGGAATAATATCATCGATTTAATTAAAAAATTCTTTGATTTGAAGATAACGTTTGTTAAATCAATTAAATAATTTAATGCACAAATAGTTGAATTAAAGAAACCTTCGTTGATTTGATATATATATATATATATATATATATATATATATATATATATATATATATAAATATACATATATATATATATATATATATATATATATATATATATATATATATATATATATATATATATATATATATATATATGTATATATATATATATATATACATTTATATAAATATAATATATAATTCCATTTAACTTTGTAATTATAATAAATAAATATTAAAAACAATGTTTATTTTATTTTTTAATACATTTATTTGTTAAATTAAAATTATACTGTCAAATTTTAATTAACAATTTTAGGCACATATACAACAAAACCTTTATTAGTTTTCAAAAATAAAAAATAATTCTTTTTTAAAAATAATTTTTATAACACAAAAAAGTTGTTTTAATGCCGTCATTAAGCAATCGACATGAATATTTGGTTTATCATATTAAGTCTTTAAGGTATACAAATATTCTTGGGATAAATTAGATTCGATTGGATATTCTAAATAAAAACATTGACAATTTTAAAACTAATATCAACCACATCATTAAGCTTTTTAAAATAAATTTCAAGCCATCGAAATAAACCAGAAATTTATTTGGTATAAGAACTGTTCCAGCAATCGCACTGCTTTTTTATGTAAATTTCTGCGGGAAATTTGTTCACATTTTTCCACAGTGCTGGCCACAACAAGAAAACTTGCTTGCGAGTCGCTTAAAGAATGTTTAAGCCTAGTTTTTTTTATTATTGTTACCTTCAACAGTCGTCGATGTTGGAACTAGTACGCTGTGTAATAATTTAAATATTACGCAATACCGACCATCTAAACAAAAGTAGATAATAAGATATTAAATATGTATATATTTTGAAATCAATTAACTATTTTACCTTCTCAAACAAATTATGACAGCTGCAATTCCTTATAAATTGTTATTGAGTTGACTTCTTTAATTTTATTAGTGAAAATAGGAATTATTTTCATGGCAAATGCTTCAAAATTTATATTGAGGCTGGATACTGATGGGTTAACATATAACTGTGAAAATCGATGTTTACCTTTAAAGAAAAGATTCATAAATTACTATAAGAACAATATGATATGATAGAGTTCGAATAATATATATATATATATATATATATATATATATATATATATATATATATATATATATATATATATATATATATATATATATATATATATATATATATATATATATATATATATATATATATATATATATATATATATATATATATATATATATATATATATATATATATATATATATATATATATATATATATATATATATATATATATATATATATATATATATATATATATATATATATATATATATATATATATATATATATATATATATATATATATATATATATATATATATATATATATATATATATATATATATATATATATATATATATATATATATATATATATATATATATATATATATATATATATATATATATATATATATATATATATATATATATATATATATATATATATATATATATATATATATATATATATATATATATATATATATATATATATATATATATATATATATATATATATATATATATATATATATATATATATATATATATATATATATATATATATATATATATATATATATATATATATATATGTATATGTATATGTATATACACTGAGAAAAATATTGAGTAGTAAAATTATAGGTGAAAATTGTTAATCTAACGTTGAACGTTATTAGAAAAATCAAGAATATTTCGTGATGAATTTACTATGATTTAATAATAATTTTAAATTGTACAACGTTATTAGGAAAATCAACAATATTTCCTGATGAATTTATATTATAACGATATTGAAACTATAATTTTAAATTATACAATATTATTGCGCAACTTATTATTAACGAAGTAAATTTAGAGTATCATATAAATAGTTATTCGAAAACTATAAAAATAGCATTGTTATAATACTTTTAACTTTTATTTGTAAAAGTTTTTCATATTAGGTACATCTTATATTTTCTGCAAAAAATATCATATTAGATGTTATAAATATGTTTATGAATATAATTATTGGAATAAAATACTAAAATAGTACACATGTATATTTTGTTTTAAATATACCACAAACCATTATTATATAACTAAAACAATAATGTAAATTTTTACAAAAATAACCTTGACTCATCATTAGTAGGTTAAAACTAACCTCCCTCACGACGATGCAGTAAATGGGTCTATTTACACTAGTATTCTTGCATCAAGTTTTTTTCTCGTTTCTTTCCTCATTACCTATAAACTAAAACTATATTTTCCTCTTTCATTATTTTTAATTTCCGTTTGCTGCCTTCTCTACTACAGCGGGACAATTATGCTTTTCCAAAAAAAATTATCTTTTACTATATACAAAAAACACTCGAGTTTTAAATTTTAAATTCAAAAATTACAAAATTTCAAATGCATAGCCCAAAATGAATTTAATTGGTCGATTGAAGTGACGAAATGTTGAATTCGTATGATTTCAATTGGTCTTGATGTTTATTTCCTAAGTTTTCCTAATTCTATTCTATTATTCAGTTCCTTTTCATTCAAACTCAAACGTTTGTACGATTAATAGGGTTTACAAGAGTATTTATGGAATTTTTTTTAATTTTTCTTTCGTTTCTTACGCCTTTGCCTATAAAACCAAACTTTCATAACCTAATACGACTTTATACTCTAGTAAATTAATTAACATGGATATCTATAATTTTACAAGTTCAAATAGATAAACTGAAAATATCGTTTATTTAAAAAGGTGTCATCATTGATAATAACCTATAGTCAATATCAACCTATAATCTTATTTACTGTTTTTAGGTTTTTAAAGCAAAATTGGTTTTAGTTTTTAAGCAAACCGTTTTTTTTCCAAGTTTTACTTTGTCCAATGACGATTTTAAATCATCAAATGGTTTTTTTAAATTTTATTTGATGATGGATAGAGTGTCATAAAATTTAACATTGAAATTAACAACAAGAAATGGTACAAATTTTTATTCGGATGGTCTCGCTTTGTTTATATATACCCGTTCTTCTAAATAGACTCTTGTTTTACAGGAGCGTACTGAAATAAATTTGAATTCGAAATCACTGACGTCAGTATTCGAAACCATATGTTTGCAGCATAAAATCTAATAAATCTTATTGTAATATCCAAAACAGTTACTATAAGTTTCACTATTTTTTAACTTTTAATACATTTTATTGCTTATTTTTTTAGAAAATTACGCTATTTCTCGCTAAACATCCCTTAAAATTTTAAATACATATCTGGAAAATACAAGCCAAATGCGAAAAAATTCAAAGAAAATTTATTAATACAATTTACAATACATATGTTCTATCCATATAGATAGACGTCGTTGGATGTATACGATCTAGAGATATGAGTATTTAACTGAAAATAATTGCGTGAGAATTTTCAGCGATATTATTAATATTAATAAATATTAATAATTATATTAATAAATTTATATAATTTTTTCTGTAATTCAACATGGAACAATAATGAATTTACAACGTGGACGATGTCGAAAATGCTATAAATTTACGAAATGTGTTTTTATAATGTTTTTTCTATAATTCAAAATTGTTTATTAATGAATTTACAACTTTAATCGTAAATATTATTGTTTCGTTATTTGTCGCGCCTAAAATTAAGTTTCGTATGCTATTCGTATCGAAACATCGTCGATCGTGCGTGGTGGAGGTGGTTCTTCATCCTTCTTTTTTATTTTAATAAATCATTGTGGTCGTATTGCTCAATGTAGTAAGTAATCGTTTGTGAAATGAAATAAAGTGAAAAGTGTATAATACTTGTACGAAACACGTGTTGTTACTTAATAAAAAATTCATATTTTGATAATTAAAAAACATATCTAATAATAAATTAGTATTCAAATTGAGGAGTGGTAAAATAAATTATTGGAAATTTATTTGATCACAAAATAGTGTGCATCTAATAAGATATTTTTTTTTTTTTTAAATAAACAAATCCATTTATTTAACATTTTTGTACAATGAATGACTTATAAACTAAAAATTTTTTGTTTTGGATGATGGACATGTCAGGGAGCCCATCCATAAAATATAATAGGAAATAAATAAGACCACTGTCCCTAAAACTGGGCACTCAGGTTCATCAACTAATTAAACATAGTTTGTTTTGTATACAGTTTTCGAAAGGAAAAAATTTAAATTTACAAAAATATATATGTATAAATTTTACGTTAATAAAAGTTTATATAAAATTAATGTTGAATATTAATTGATGCAAATAAAATGTTATAAAAATTTTGTATCAATTTCATGTCAATTGTATGACTTAATGACTAAATAATAAATAATAAAACATTCATACATAAAATGCACCCGAACACATTCACACACCATACATACTATATAAGAAAAAAAAGGAACAATAACAAGTTCCGTTCCAAGAAAAATTAAACATTTAAAATTGTTATAACATAGTATTTAAACAATGAGAAAGGAGCAAAAGATAAAATTAAACTAGATACATATATTCTACATATATACATGCATATGCACACATACATACACATATACATACACATATATATATATATATATACACATATATATATATATATATATATATATATATATATATATATATATATATATATATATATATACACATATATACACATATATACGCATATATACACACATACATACATATATATAAATACATACATACATACACATACACACATATACACATACATATATATATATATATATACATCAAATTTTTAATGTTGCAAATTATCAGATGTTGATCATTATCAGACTGGTGTTGATGCTGCTGCTGCTGTTGAATTCCTGTCGAGTAGCCACCAATATTTTTTGCATCTTTTGTCGAATTCATTTAGATTGTTCGTGAATATTGTTGTGTTGAATCTTATGTGTTCGTCAGGATTTTCGAATTTTTCACTATCGAACCATTTTTCATTTGGTCGCCTTTGTATATGGTAGATGAGCGGTATAGCATCTCTATTTTGTAAATAGCCCCTTTGGTCCAAATAAACGAATAAATTCGGTCCTGGAACCATCCCTTTGGTCGCGTATACGTTTGTCAGTAACGAGTCCAAATAATAAGGTCCGTAAACTAATGAATTATCGTAATTTAGAGTTGCTCGTCTAATGTGGTTTCTAGTTAAATTTAATATGTGTACATCGATTCGGTCCGCATCAAAATTTTCGTACTGTATTCGGTTCGAAATGTAATGTGTGAAGTTTGTTTGAGCTTTTCGGTAAATTCCGTTGCAGTGCCGTAAACATTTTCTTTCGAATATTCTGTAACGTTCGATGTATCTTGGAGCTTGATTATACCAAACTTGGCATCCGTATGTCAGTATTGGTCGTATGAGCGTTTTATATGCAATGATTTTTTCTCGTTTATCAATGTGTTTACTATAAAATAAACGCTTTGCCCCCATAAAAGCTCGCCTTGCTTTCTCTAACTGTATCGATGTGTGGTTACCCATGTAGCACAGGTTATCAATGTTGACGCCCAGATATTTAATTGATTCTTTTAATTCGATTGATTCATTATTAATTTTGAGAGTGAGTTTACGCCAATTCCTCTTCAAGTCTCGTTGAGCATTTTTTAATGGTTGCCTAAATAGTATCGATTCACATTTTGACGTATTGATTTCGATGTGCCAAAGTTTTAAATAATTTTGGATAAAATTTAGTGCCGATTGGAGGTTTTTTTGGATGTTGCCAACAAGATAATCTGTACTGTAAATAATCATATCATCTGCGTATGCACAAGTTTGAATATTTTTGGAATTTAGTTTATCGTGACATATTAAATCGGCCATGTATAAATTAAATAGAAGCGGTGCCGTTATCGACCCTTGTTGTACCCCATTATTAATTTTGAATTTTGACGTAGATTTATTTTTTCCAGTGGTTATGATGAAATTTCGATTATACAGTAGTTCATATAAAATTTGATCAGATCGGTCGAGAATTTCATTTTAATTAATTTTGCGAGGAGCCCGTCTAGCCAAATGGATTCGAAAGCTTTTTTTATATCAATCATTACTGCTCCCGTAGGATTTTTGAAGTTTAGATTATGGCAAACATCCGATACTAGTTTTGTGATGGCGTGTACGGTGCTATGACCGTATCGAAATCCAAATTGATTGTCCGGCATTAGTTTATGTTTTAAGACGTGCTCGTTTAATTTTTCGTAAATGATGATTTCATAAATCTTGCCTAAATTGGAGAGTAAGCTGATGGGCCGATAGTTTCAGGATCTGTTGAAGCTTTTGATTTTTTTAGGATAGGGAACACGCGAGCTAATTTCCAACATTCCGGGAATGATTTATTATTTAGTAGGTTATTGAAAATTGTGCAAATTTCAACGATTATCGAATTTGGAAGATGTTTTAAAATGATGTTTGGTAGTAGGTCTGGACCGAAAGATTTTTTATTATTGACTAATTTTAATATCGAATTTAAATGTTCGACCGAAACAAAATAATTTGGGTCATCTCGTGGTTGTTTTGGAGCGTTAGCTCGATTTGTTGTCGAGAATTGTGATTTGGTGCGATGAGCCCTTTTATCGCTTTTATGATTTTCGATGATGGGTCCGATTTGATTAATAATTTCTTGTTCATGTTCTTGATTGTATACATTTGGATTTCTTCTGGTGTGCTCCTCAATATGATGGCCGATAATATTTAAATTTGTTGTTTCATTGTAAATTTGGAATTTATTTTCGTCACTTTTCATAATTTGGCTCCAATCAATGTGGAAATGATTATAAAAGTTGATGTCTGATTCATCGATCTCCAAACGTTTAATATTTATACTATTTGTATTTTTGAAATTGGTTAGCTTTTTAATTTCGGACCACATTTTTGCGCTTGGCCGGATTCCCCTCATCACGTTCGTCCAATATTTTTCGATTTGGATCTTAACGTTTCGCTCAATCAATTGAACCGTTCGTTTAATTTCGTTTTTCCAATCCTTAATTTTGTTGTTGATAATGATGTTGCCGCCGCCAGATGTATAATTTTGATTATGCCCGTTCGAGACTAAATTTCGTTTTAAAGTTTTGATTTTAGTGATCAAAAATGATTTGTGTTTATATAATTTTTCTATTATTGGATTTGTGTAGCAGATCATATTGTTGATGCGTCGTTGTTTCGGTGAATTTTGCTTAATGTTGTCCAAAATAAGTTGTGTAATTTGCGTGATATAATTATTGATTTCGTCATCAGTTAAATTTCGGTCGGTGGGTATTAAATTTTCATCATTATTTTTGTTCGAGAGACTTGTAATTGTTTTCCGGTGCGCTTCATCTAAAGATTTCATCCATTTTTTCCAATCGATTCCTGTAAAGTTGTAACGAATTTGTTGTTCGTCGTTGTCGTCATCATTAATTTTGTTTGTCCCTTTTTCAATTTCTCCAACTTCTCGTATTACAATTTCGATGGCTCGGTGGTCGCTGTCAAAGTGTTGTGTCGGGATTTCGTGCTGTGTATTTTGTTGAATTTGGATGCGTGTATCAAGAATGGCCAAATCAATATAGTTGCCGGAACGTATCATGGTGGGTTTATCGCTTTTGTACAATTTTGCCCGATAATCAATTGCATTTTCATTCATCCACCGATTTAGTCGATTACCCCTCGAATTGTTGAGCGAATTTCCCCAATTTACATGTCTTGCATTCAAATCGCCCGCTATGATGTAGAAATGATTTGGGTTATTTAAATTTAGAGTTGTGAAAATTTTGCTCCATTCTTCTATGAAATGTTCGTCCGAAATTTGTGAAGGATTGCCCGTACAATATATGGAAATTAGGAAAATTTTGTTAGCCGAAAATTTTATATTTAATTTAATGATGGCAATTTCGAATCCTTCCCGATTACTAATTGCTTGCGGCTCTATAACTTTATATTTCAGTCCTGTTTTAATGAGTATGGCTGTGCCACCTCCTTGTTTCGAATTGAAACGGTCGCGTCGAATAATGTCGTAGTTTTTGAATTCAATTTTGTGTTTTTCATTTAATTTAGTCTCGTTTATTAAAAGGCAGTCCGGATGATGCATATTCAAAAATTTTAATAAATTTAGACGTCGTTGAATGCTCACAATTGAGTTGACGTTTAACGAGATAATTTTGAATTTATCTAATAAGATATTATTGAACACGGAGTATCATGGCGGCACGTCCATTGAATACGAAATTTAATTTTCTCACAAATTTACGCTGTACCTGATTATTTACAGAAATATTTATTTACTATAGTTTCACAATTGGCAAGAAATTTGCGACAAATGGAGTAACACATTTAAATCTAGACAGAGGGACTTGAAATCAAAGGATCAAGTCCAATTTTTACTGGAGTGGCCAAAGTTTAAACATCCCAAAGCACCCGAATTGGTACTACTTTCTAAACTAACAAGTTATGCTATATAAAATTTAACAAATACTAACAATTTTTATTTACAGATCGATATAGATCTTAACTTACAATATCCAAACAATAAACTCAATTTATTTTCGAAATGGGAAAACTTCAAAACGAAAATTAAACAGTTCTACTCGACGTCAATTACGAATCCTTCATGCAAGCAAATGTTTAAGGACATTAATAATGCTGTTAATATTGGTATGAGAATTTTTTTATTCCAGAAAAAACAGCTTTCATTTATTTAATTTTTTCTACTTCAGATTCAGAAGATGTTATCGTTGCTTTGCTATTAAATTCCATAATACTTCCAACAGCACGTTTTAAGGATAAAGCTTCAAAACTTAATAGAAAAGCCAGTATAGTAGATGCCCAGGAAAGCTTCTTACTACATTTAGTCTCAATTAATAACTATGAGAACAAAATTGAAGAACTAACTAATAAATATTTTAATATTGGTGTAACGCTACAACCATTCATAATCGTAGTTGGTGGAGAAATTACATCTTTAAATAAATTTTACATCTTTTTCGACAAAACATTATTTGAATTTTAATCGTTCATCAAATGCTTAGATTCATGCTTTAAATTATTTCAAGTACTGAATTTAAAGTATCCAGCCGCATGTATAGGAGTATGGAATTTTATACAAAAGTTTTTTTATGGAGTTACTACAAACGACGATGTAACAAGTCCAAATCTATTGATTTTGTTAAATTACCTCAAAGGTAACAAATACCATATTTTGATTTTTCAGAATAAATATTAATTTTCAACTATTTTGTTTATATTACAGCATAAAACTACAAACTGGAATATTAGCTAAAGAAGCCTTAGGAACGGAAGGATAAATATAATATTATTAATTATTAATAAAAAATAAATTAAATTTGACTATAATAATTCAGTTTCTCTAATAATAACATTTTATTGAATTGTGTACTATTAATAATTATTTGCAAGATGTATTTTAATTAATGAATACATTTTTTTATTACTAAACAATATTGTATTTCAACTAATAACTATTCGCCTTTGATTTTACTACTTTAATTGTTAAATTAACAGCGGCTCAGCGATGAAGTAACTACGGTTTTACTACATTAATTATTTAATCAAAAACTGGTCAGCTATGAATTTACCACACATGTTAATGAAATAACTACGATTTACCTATGATTTTACTACACAAATTGTAAAATTAACAACGAGGCAGCGATGAATTTACCACACATTATAATGAAATAACTACAATTTACATATGATTTTACTATACAAATTATTGAATTAACAACGAGTCAGCTATGAATTTACTACGTACTTTAATGGATCATCGTATTTCTCTTATGATTTAACTACGTACATTTAAGAATTAACTACGTTTTCTTTTACTACGTTTCACTATTTTTAAACATGATTTAATAAGAAACGCTAATAGCGCATTTTCATATTGTAAAACTATCAATTTATTATTGATTTTTAACAATATTACTATGTTTTTTTCTGAGTGTATATATATATATATATATATATATATATATATATATATATATATATATATATATATATATATATATATATATATATATATATATATATATGTATATATATATATATATATATATATATATATATATATATATATATATATATATATATATATATATATATATATATATATATATGTATATATATATATATATATATATATATATATATATATATATATATATATATATATTAAGAGTAATATATAGCTATTTGACACTTACCAGTTTATATCCCATTGGTTTTTTGTAATGATTCTATTTGCTTAAAATAGCCATCGTCGAGTCAGCTTTTGCAATATCATTTAGTTAATTTTTGGTCGCTTGCCTATGATGTTCAAGTTCAGCCCAACAATAATTGTTTAAAAAAAACTACCTCCAATTGCTCCGTTATGTTAATTTCTGGAGGTTCTATTTTTAAAGAAGACAGATGATCATAATGGCAGATAAGAAGTTGATAAGAAATGTATCAACAACTAATTTTTGGATAAATTCTATACATTTTTCAGGCGAAATTGTTATTATTATGAAGAAGAGGGGTAAATTTAGTAGCAGCTTCTGGCAATGAATTGACTGTAAACGGCAAACATTCAAAAATGATGCTATTCATTTTTGAATTAATTTTAATGTTAATTATTTTACTTTTACTAGATTTACTTTCAATTTCAATAATTGATTTGAGGTTATTTAATTTTTCATTATTGAACTGATTGATTGTATACTTAAACAACTACTTTCTACTAAGCTTGTCCTTTTTACATGCCTATTAACAAAAGTAACCGTTTTAATTATATACATGGTTCTTCACAACATTCAAACGTACTGTATTTGGTAAATGAATGAATAATGTTCAAATGAACAAATTAAAGATTTTAAATAAAATAAATCTATTTAACACAAAAAACAATTCATGGTAACCAAAATATTGTAGTAAATAAGTATTATTAGTTGTAATGGAATTAGTATTCGTTAGTATACTTAACTATAAAAAATCGCTCTACAATAATTACATTAAGATTAATACTACGAGTGCAATTAAAATGTTACGCTAACGTTTGAAAATTTGCAACATAAAATTACATTCACAGTATAAACATTATAAAATTATATTTCAATCAAGAGAAACGCACCTTAAAAATATAAAGTAAATCGATAAAATTTCTTTTTGATGACCAAGGCTTCATTTTTCGTCTCGTTTAATAATGCTTACTAAAAATATTTATTAAAATCAATTATAAGATCACAAAATGTAAATCACTATAAACAATTTAACGATCAACAAATTATTCACAAAATTCACTATAAATATTTATTATACTTACCGAAGAAACTGTAATTTTTTTGATATTTACAACAAATTTTATATTTTTTATCATGTAATTAAAAAAAATCACTTTGCATATGATGAAACTATTTCATCCAACTTAAAACCACACACTAAAAATATCAAATGAAACAATCACATTTAATTTTCAACATGGTTTGTTCTATTTGAACATTATTTTCGTCAATTTAATAGAAATTCATGAAATTTACGATTTGTTTAACGACAGTTAAAAATTTATTTAAATTGAAGAAATTTAATCAATTTGACAAAAATAATTACTACCTTATGAAAATATTTTGTATAACAATCGTTATTAATTAACTGTTACTTTTAAATTTACAAAATTTGAAGAAGTGTTTCTTCAATTGAAATAAATTTTATCTACATTTTTGTTTTATGATCGTTTGAATATTTATTATTCAAATCGATTATTTTCGTACCTGAATCAAAAATATTACTATTAAATTGATTAAACTTGTTTCTTCAAAATCCAACGAAATCGTTTAATCAATATGACCTACGATATTTTTTTGAGTGTACAGATCCTGAAAAACCTATAAATGCCCTATAAACCTATTAACCTGTTTACTACGGCTTGACACTGGATCGAGTAAAAGCTTCTATATGATTTCTTCTCGGTCCTCAAAAGCTAGTGGTGCAACAATATGCCGCATGTGATGGGTAAAATAAACCAACATTTTGTGTATAATAGATTTTACTGTAAAACTATATGGAAAACATATTAAATTTTTAAAATTTAACCGCTTATGCTTTATATACTTACGTATACTGATACCAACAAAACCACCAACTACTCGATAACTACACCCTGTAGCCATCCAGTATAAAAATAAAATTAATTTATATTCCTTCCCCAGCCATGTTGCTTGTTTGGCCTCAATTCAACTATTTTTCGGAAACTGCTCGCGATAGTAGGTAGGTGCTTTTGTATAATTATCGAATTGCCATTTAAAATTCCCTTTACGTCATCTACTCTAAAGATTAATATGAAAAAATATTTATAAAAAAAAACAATATTAAACATTATATGGTTACTTCTCTCAATTTTCTTTTATGTTTATTAACATTAGCATAATTATTGTTAAATCGTTTGTACAATAATATATTTAATAATAATATTGGGGAGTATTTTTTTGCAATGCGACGCATTTTGAATGATTTTGACCTGTCAAAATTTTAACACTTTCACCCAGCAATTTTAATTTATGGTGTTAAAATATTTCACCTCGATAATTTATTCTTCCCAATATTTTTAACTAAATAATTTTAATACATTAACAAAGATCCTAAATATCAAATATTTTGATCATAAATATTTATCATAGGGTTCGAACAGAGTCTAAGTGAATAACTAAACGATCATAATTAGCTACGAATGTTTTGATGATGGTCAAAATATATAAAATATAATTATAAATGTTCAAGGTCAGACTCACAAGTTATTTTAATCAGTTCACTGTCCACAACATTTCTCATGTAGATTATTCCATTTTTTCACAAACATACTTATAGTTTTTAGAAGATTTCAACAATTTAGCTTCATAGAATCGACATCGATTATGATGTTTTTTCCATAAAACGGTTAATTCAATTGATTTGTAATGTTTAATCAACTTTTTAAAATCTAATTTGTTTTTATTTTAAAGTTTTGAGTCAAATAAAGTGTATATAAATTAGTAATATTAGTATTAAGTATATGTAAACACGCGCGTAGGATAGACCCGGCCAACTCCGTGAGATCCTGTTTAATGCTTGGCCGTACATTCATAATCAATCAGTAAATAGAATAGACATCGATTATGATAATTTAAACACTCATTAAAGACATGACGCTGGTAACCCTAGTGCGTTGCATGCAGTCGTCTTCCTGGCCGACATAATACTTCTTTTGATCCTCTTTCTGATAAATTTTGCATAGATAACATCAGGCTGAATAGAATTAACTTGATCTATACATTTTCCTCCAACTTAACCTGCATGCTGAAACCTTTGTTTAATACGACACACTATAACTGGGGTTAGTTTATTGACCCTTAGTAAAAGGGAATTTCAATTACACTACCGTGCTGAGATTGGTCCAATACGTTTATCTTGGCTTGCATTAACTTTGATTTTTAATATCACATTCAAGCTCTTCGAATGAACTAGACTGTACTAGCCATTATAAGACGTCAGAATACTGAAGATTTTTAGCACGCTTAGTAAAATGTTCCCATTATTTAAGTGCCTCTATACGTACATCTATACGAGTTCGCTCTAGACATTCGATTAAAATTATTAATGAAAATATTCATTCAAAACAAAGATTTGTAAGTTATTTTTCTGAGAAATGACAAGGTGAATGACAAAGTGAATGACCGACCTACTAAATTGTTGTTATTTTTTTTTTATGTTTTTTTATTTTTTATCTCGTGTTCAGACATTTATTTTGATTTTATTTAGTATATACGGTAGAGAGAAGTTTCAATTTCACTTTCATTTTATTTCTTATAATTTTTTATAGTTTGGTTTTGTTGTTAACAAAGTTAATAACAAGCATAACCAACAACTTTTCTTTATGTCTAATTAAATATTATAGAGCGAGCGAGAAAATTAAAGAGAACGAGGGTGGGAGAGAGGTAAGAACTATTTACAAGTTTGGATTGGATTCAATAAAATGATATCATTAAAATTCAATTAATCATTTTTATTTTATTACTACTACTTCTGTATCAATAATAAGATGCTGTATAAAATCCCGTCCGTATATCTTAAATGACGTTTTTGATATTTAATGAGAAGAGAATGTCTTGATGAAGTTTTATTTATGAATAAATATTTTGAATGAATATTCCGGTTTCCAAGGTTCATGATGCACGATTTACCATATCCCTCCGACAGACAAACTAATGATTAAAATGAAAATGAAAATACCATTTATGTTGTTGTTGCATGTTGTTGTTTTCAAAACTTTCGTTTTCTTGTTTTGATAGAAAATTTCTAATCGAAAGTTGTATCTGTATACATACATAAATAATGGACATTTTTCGAGAAATTTTTTTTTTTTTTATTGAAATTCCAAATACTTGAGACGTTTACGATCGATCGATCGCATGATGGTGGTTAACAAAGTACAAATTTCATTTTAATGCGCCATTTATTTGTATTGGAACTGAATCTCATCAAAAATATAGCAAAAATGTTGGATAGACCGACCACTCAACGCAAAGGTAAAGACTCCTTTAACAACATAAAAGAGGAAAGCATGTGATTCTTTTCTCATAAAAACATCTGCGGAGAAATATGGACTCTCCCGTGTAAGACATTCTGAAATCAAATTATTCGCAAGTGTTTATTTCTAAGGGAGGAATTCGAGGCATCCAAAATGTGATATCATATCAGTCGACTAACAAATTATTAGGTGTGCTTGCCCTAAGACGATTAATAAAGTCCTAGAGAAGAGAACATCATTTTAGCAGGCGCAAAGGTAACTGTCGACTGTGATGATAATAATTCTACACTTGGACTTATTGGAGTTGGAATACTTCATATCGCTGCAGTATCTCGATATTCCTGACAAAGACCTTATTTTTGTAAACATATTTACTCCACAAACAGAAGAGAATACACTAGTTGACTACCTTAAATCAAAGTTGAATGATCTTGGTGCAGTTGTCTGTCGTTTACTGCTTCCTATCTAAAGGGTTAGATAGGACTACATTAACGTTTGTTTATCTTAAAATTGCTGTGGACAGTAAATTTTCCAGGTAAATTTTATCTTTCATTTTCTGGTCAAAGAGTATTTTAGTAAGACAATTTGCTCGCAATGTGTCACTGTCAAAAATTGACCATGGGGCTATCTTTCCTGCCATTATCTGCTAATTCCTTAAATGAAGCTTATGTCTATATAAGTAGTTTAAGAACCTGGAGACCTGGCCACATATCAATTTTAATTCAAAGGAATATTTTCCGCTTTCTTACACTTATTACGTCACATTGTTGATGTCTAAAAAGGGTTTATGGACTTTATTAAAGACGAGATATTACCGATGATGAATGAGAAGGGTCATATTTTATTTGCAGGCGATTTTCATTTCCCAAAAATTACCTGGAAATGGAAGTTGATTTTTGTGGTTCAACTTTGGATGACCTATCGAATCAAAGGTTAGATAACTTTGAGATATCTTGCACCTGATTCGATAGGTCATCCATAGTTGAACCATAAAATCACCATTTACGTTTTCTAAAGTACTTAACGGCTTAGAATATCAAAAGTCCTGACAATGGTGAAGGTCTCGACAGCATTACTCCATCCTTATATATTGTCCAAATGTGCCTATTCTGTATGTCGTCCGTTGCTATATTTGTTTAACTTAAGTTTTTTCCCTGCTTCCTTTCGTGAGGTTTGGAAATTGTCAAATATTATATCAATTTTTCCGAGTCGTTATACCAATTTTTCCGACCGATTTTTCTAAGTCGTTCGACAAGCTAAATCATAACATTCTTTTACAGAAATTGATTCATTCCGATGGCTTAGATTGCTACTTATCTAAGTATACGAAAGCAATACGTAAAAATTTTGGACGATGTTTCATTTGCATATAAAGTACCGTGTCCTTGAAAACTTCCAAACATTTTTTTTGTGAAATTTGATACGAGTAGTCTTTTAAACCTTTTACATATCAACCTCCACTGGCTTAACATACAAAAATTTTCATTTTTGGCCATAAACTTGAATGTTTTGTTGTTGTTATTTTTTTATGTTGTTTACCAATCATATTAAATCTTATGTTGACAAATAAAAAATTCATTAACAAGACGTTGACATCAAAAATTACCACATCTACATATTATTATTTCAAGTATACACACACATACTCACAAACACACACTCACTTATACACAGTAAAATCTACGTACTATATATTTTATGTTTTCACTTTCTTTCGACGAGGAACTGATTGTTGGTGGATTTAAGTTTAGTTTGAAGACAGAGAGAAATACAGACGACTCGATAATAACAGAGAAGACGAAGTAAAATAAGAAAACTTAAACTTTCTCCTTATATTTTTTTTTTTGGTTAACTCAAAGTGAATGCATCAAACAAACTACCAAATATCTAAACAATCAAAAACTAAAAATAAAAAAAATGTTAAAACTAAAAGTGAAAAATAATAAAAATAATAAATTAAATTTTAAGGTTATTGATTTAGTTAAAAATAGATATAAACAAACTATTAATAGCCTTTGAGTTCGATTAAGTGTAGATATATAGGAAATGCTATAGAAACCACTTTCACATGCGTATAATTAACATTAGTCACTATGATGATGATTATGATGATGCTGATATGATTCTGACGAATTTATTGTATTAGTTTTTATTTAATCGTCTCATGTCGGGTTTAAGTTTTCCTGATTTTTTTACAGTAGCCATTAAACAAATTACTGTATACCGACGACTGTCGCCTATAAATACGGAACAATATTGCAAGTAAATTTTATTTGACATTTGCAAGACCTCTGAACTATTCATGCATATCCATTAATATTTTGAATACGCAATTATTACGTGTTTTACTAAACACATCGTACATATCCTGAAATTTGTGGGCTATCCCTGAAAAAAAAATTTTTACAAGCCTTTCGTTCCTAAACTTGCCCTACGTATTTTTCTAGACAGCCAGAAGATGTTTGAACTTTGTCTATCCCAAGATCAATCGTCGCTGGCAGTGATATTTGCGCTTGCCTCATGACGTCTCTTTACTAAAGATTGCTGCTCTAACAGTGTAGGTTTGTCTTGCAGAACGTGACCGAGCTAGTGCATTTGCTTTCATGTTACTTTATAAACGACATCAGGAATTTCTATTAAACCTTCGAGACTGTCCCTTAAAAATTAACACTTTGTCATAAAACGGTATTTGGCATAAAACGGTGAATTCAAATGAATTTTAAGGTTTATAAATAAATAAATAAAATAAAAAAAAATAAGTTATTTTATTATTTTAATAAAATCTTTTTTACTAATTTCAGTGATTTGTTTCGATTAAAGATAATATAAATAAAAAATTTATGCAATTACTTGATGTATTTAGCATAAACGGTGAATTCGAATGAATTTGAAAGTTTAATTTTTTTAATAAAATCTTGTTTATAAAAATTTCGGTAATTTATGTCGAATAAAGTGAATATAAATAAGATTTTCATGAAAATACTAAATTTATTTGGAATAAAACGGTGAATTCGATCCAATTTGAACTTTTAATTATTTGAATAAAATCCTATTTATAATAATTTCGGTGATTTATGTCAAGTAAAGTGAATATAAATAAGATTATTATGCCAATACTTTATGTATTTGACATAAAACGGTGAACTCCATCGGATTTGAACGTTTAGCTATTTTAATATAATCTTACTTATAATAATTTCTCATTTGTGTCGAGTAAAGTGAATATAAAAAAGATTTATATGCAAATACTTCATGTAAAACTTTGGCATAAAACGGTGAATTCGATCGAATTTAAACGGTTAATTATTTTAATAAAACATTATCTATAATAATTTCGTTTATTTATGTCGAATAAAATGAATATAAATTAAAATTGCATGTAAACATTTTATGTATTTGGCATAAAACGGTGAATTTGATCGAATTCGAAAGTTTAATTTTTTTAATAAAATCTAATCTATAAAAATTTTGGTGATTTGTGTCGAATAATGTTAATATAAATAAGATTTTCAAGAATTTACTTTATGTATTATTTCCATAAAACGGTGAATCAAATTTGAAAGTTAAGTTATTTCAATAAAATCTTATTTATAATAATTTCGGTGATTTGTGTCGATTAAAGTGAATATAAATTAGATTTGCATGCAAGTTTTTGATGTATTTAGCATAAAACGGTGAATTTGAACGAACTTGAACGTTTAATTATTTTAATAAAATCTTATTTAAAATAGTTTTGGTGATTTGGGTCTAGTAAAGTGAATATAAATAAAATTTTCAGGCAAATATTTTATGTATTTGGCATAAAACGGTGAATTCTATCAAGTTTGAAAATTTAATTATTTTAATAAAATCTTATTTATAATAACTTCGGTGATTTGTTTCGAGTAAAGTGAATATAAAGAAGATTTTCATGCAAATACTTCACGTATTTGGCATAAAACGGTGAATTCGATCAAGTTTGAACGATTAATCATAAATCATTTTTATAATAATTTCGGTGATTCGTGTCGAGTAAAGTGAATATACATAAGATTATTATGCCGATACTTTATGTATTTGACATAAAACTCCATCGGATTTGAACGTTTAGCTATTTTAATAAAATCTAGTTTATAATAATTTCTCATTTGTGTCGAGTAAAGTGAATATAAATAAGATTGGCATGTAACTACTTAATGTATTATTGGCATAGACGGTGAATTTGATCAAGTTTGAAATTTTAATAATCTTGTTATTTATTTATAATAATTTCGGTGATTCCTGTAGAGTAAAGCGAACATAAATATGATTTTCATGCAAATACTTCATGTATTTGGATAAAACGGTGAATTCGATCGAATTTTACCGTTTCATTATTTTAATAAATTCTTATCTATAAAAATTTCGGTGATTTGTGTCGATTAAAAAGAATATAAATAAGGTTTTCATGCAAATACTTTATGTATTTGGCATAAAACGGTGAATTCAAACGAATCTGAAAGTTTTTTTTTAAATAAAATCTTATTTATGATAGTTTCAGTGATTGGTGTCGAATAAAGGGAATATAAATAAGATTTTCATGAATTTACTTTATGTACTATTGGCATAAAACGGTGAATCAAATTTGAAGGTTTAGTTATTTTAATAAAATCTTACATATAATAATTTCGGTGATTTGTTTCTAATAAAGTTTGGTAAGCCCATGCTGCTCATCAACTTTATATGACTTAAAACCGATATATGTAGTCACAAACAATTGATTTGAATAATTTTGGAATTGCAGACAGTATAGAAATAGCCCTATAGAGACATGATTCTTATTGCCAGATTTGAAGATTGGAGCAATATGTGACGATTTCCAAATAACTGGAAAGACTCCTAACGAAAGTATACCCAACATAATTTTGACAACGGTATTGTCAGCTCATTACCAAGTTTTTTAGGAAGCTTAAAGGAACATTATCTGAACCACATCCATCTTTAAATTGACGTAGGGATCAAATCTGTCATCAAATGGGAACAAATCTGTCGATACCGTAAAACAAATCGCAAATTCATATGAGAAATATGAAATCAGGCTATCAATATCCGCACGTTAACCCTACAGTGACATTAATCATGTTGAAGAAAATCGCCAGAGGCCACTGTTAATGTTCAAAAAAATGTATGAAGAAAATTCGTTTTCTCATATGTAACGGCTTTTTTGATCATATCTCGGGAACGGATTGACTGATTTCGATGAATTTTTTTTTGTTCGTCTTGGCCTTGAGAAACTGCATTGGTAATGTAACAAAATCACAAAAATTTAATTCCGTATACAGCGCCATCTCTCGAACGCCATATGAAATCACGCACAACCACTTGTCAGAAAATATATAAAATATTTGTCTATATTCATCTCTCTCCAACTGTCCACGTTTGAGAAAGAAGATTTTATATGGAAATTTTTTGTTGTTTTCATTTGTTGCTGGTCTAAGTATTTCGTGTCTCGTTGTATACCATTGAGCACGTGTGCTGCGATTTATCAGATTTTTTTTCGAGTTTTCACCAATTTTCAATCAGTTTTTAACGCGAGTATTACATTTGAATTCGATTCAATTAATTCTCTTCTGCTCAAGAGAGAAAACGTTCAATTTGTTTTGGTTTTCGTAAATCAGTATTCCTGCCTTCGCCTTCGATTTTACAGATGCAAGGCTAAATTCACTATAGAATTGGCTCATTAGAACGAATCCGTGATTTTCTTGAAACGGATTCGTGGTCGACAACAATTGTTCCATATCGGCCACTATACTTACCAAAACATTGAAGGCGCATTGCAACGTGAAGTATTGCAATTCAGTGAAGTCCATCAAATACATTTGCAAATATGTCACGAAAAGCAGGGGTATGGCGAATTTTTTGCGTTCAAACTTCCAATACAAACGATCAAGTTGGTCCATATGTGAGCTGCAATGAAGCCATTTGGCGTACATTCTCATTCCCCTTTCATGAACCTCATCTCACCGTTGTACATTTTGCGATACATCTGGAGAGTGGTTAGCGAGTTTATTTCAACGCATTGAATGTTGATACGGTTCCTGATCATCCAGATGTTTGTTTTATACTGATTCGCTTGGTGGCAATTACACAGCATTAAACCAATCAGTTCGAATGAGTGTACCATTGTTAAACCCCTCAACAAAAGAAAGTATCGTAATACTTTAATGATGGCAATTGATGAGGGAAATGGTTACTTATTTTTCATCGATACGCGCGATGGAACTGTGAAGAAATTCATCATGTTATTGATTTTGGCCACTGTTTGTGCGAGATCCGAAATTAATGTACCTGTTTCTTCTGAGATAACGGCCACGTTGCTAGAAAGTAAAATGAAATAAGTTGGCCTTGTCTACTGACTTTATTTGTAACGGGTCATTGCGAGATAAAATCATAAAAATAAAATATTCCGAGTTAAACTGAAACACAAACAAAATACAAATAATGAACCGTTGCAATTGCGATTTGCAATAACACAGATATACCATAAGTGTGTTGAATTTTAGTGTGAATTTAATCTTCATGTGAAAAGGTTGTAGTGAATTGTGATTTTGTGTTCGTGTCGTGAGCATTGATGAAAAATGAAAATCAATTTATTATATGTTTGTTTTAATTTTATAATAAGTGAAAATTAATTTAATTTAAGTGAATGATAAGTAAATGGACTACATCGCTTGTTCTCGAGCACAGGTATGTGTCTAAAATCTAAACCTATCAATAACCATCATGTTATTTGTGTATCATATCGAATATGTTAAAACTTGTAGTTTTTGTGCATCGCTATTAACGACACAAAATGTCTGTTTAAAATTTGAATTAATTTAAAAAAAAATCAGGAAAATGTTGTCCTAACTATAGGAAAATTGTATTGGAAAATTGAAATTGATTCTTATTTACAATTATATAGGCAGGCGTCTCTTTCTAATCCATCATGAAAAAATAACGGACTGTTATATTTTGTTTTGTTGTGATTTTGTCTATTTTTTTACATTAGTTGTAGTGGTAAGGAAAAAATAATTTACTCCTCGCTAACCTTGACATCATTATTTTTTTTTTGTTTTTTGATCTCATTTTGCTTTAATTTTTTGTTTGAATGATGTGACATATGGTTTAATATACATGCATTCATTTACTTGCGTCGTAGATGCGTATATATATATATATATATATATATATATATATATATATATATATATATATATATATATATATCGGGTGATTTTTTTAAGCTGAAACTTAGAATAGCTAGAAGCATCTGCAAAGATTATTTCATTTTTAAAATGAAAATTTTGTTGTTGATTTTGATGGTTGCGTTAATAAACTTGAATAGATAAGTCCCATTTGGCCTTTGAGTTTCATTTCCGATATCGTCCATCTGTGATTTCGTTGATTACGGGTTTGTATTGCATTTTGACACGCGGCTTTTGTACAAGTTGGTAAATAAGAGGAATTATTTATGTTTAAAATATATTTGTTAATCGAAAGTGACAGTTCCCGGCGTTCCGAAAGTTTATGGTTAATCTTTGACCGTACACTTTAATCGCAATCAATTCCCATGGATCTTGTGGGTCTACTACCTCGATGCCAACACCACAACAATTTTACAATTTGACGATACATCTTTTCGATGTACTCTCCAAGAATTATTTGTTGTATTCGAAATTTTGAGATAATATTGAATAGATGCGTTTGCAAGGTTTGAAGATATTGAAGACGGAGGTTGGCTTGAAAGAATTAATATACAAATAGCGTAAATCTGTGTAGTAGCACTGCTTAATACACCATAATGTGGCATCATCTGCGTAAGGCTAGATTGTTGTATACTATGACCCTATGTTCTCTGATGCGGCATATGGTAATTTACGTTTCGTCACTCTTAATAGAGCGTTTGCCAGCATTTTTGAATTTTTATAATTCCTCACAATATAGTTCAGATGTACTCAGAGGCAAGATCGAAATAAATAGTGGTCGCCAAAAAAATTCAACAGCTTAGTCTTATCTTCATTTTTAACATACTCTCACCTTTGAGGAATCTTCCGAAAACATCCAGAAGCATAACAATCTTGGATATCGGTCGTTTAAAATTGAAAGTTGCCGGTTTAACCGTTATCACTCTCACCAACTTATCGCTACTAGAATACAGTTAAAAGATTTTACTAATGGCCAATTTTCCGCTGGAACTAGATCATTTGAATTTTCATCAGAGGTATCGAGTTCAGTATGGCTTCTATGCAGCATAACAAGGTCGTCATTGCTTCATCTTTTTTAAGTGAGCCTTAGTCGATCTTCCTATAGTCTTCTAAGTGACCTTTGCTATTTATTGCATTCTATTATTTATCCCATTCTGTTTAATCTTTGGCTTGCAACCACAAAAAGGATGCCCCTTTCTTGCTATGAATCTTTTCAGACAGCCTTTAGATAAATCGGTAGTTAGGACACTTACAATTTTCAAATGAATTGCCTTTAACAAATACAGCCAGATAACCCTTTTGAATTTCAGCTCCTGGTGCTCGTTTAGTAGTTCTCTTATATTCAAACATTTTAGCTCATCCCGGAACTGTTTTCTTTGGATGCATTTTAGTATAACCTGGTCAGCGTTGACTCATTCATCTCTCTTCAAGTATATACCGGTTTTTATTTGATCCTCAACTTGCACACGACGTCATTTATAAATAAATCGTAAGCCAAAATCCTAAAAGTTCGTATAAATAAAAACTTATTTTTAAAAAAAAATTCCAGGGCATTGTGTCGCACCTAGTTTCCTCAGCATCGCGAAACACGTGACTTGAAACCATACTTCCACTTTTACTTCTTTAAACTATGGTTGTGACTTAAGACTGCTTTTTTCGGCAGCTTTGGTAATTAAGGCCGCAGCCACCACAATTTAGCCCTTAACAACTCATTTGGCATTAAACTTCTTAAAGCTAAATATGCCAGGTTGCCTTTATATCTTACATGTTGGACAGACCCTTCAAATATTTGAAACTTTTGACAACAGATGTTTCCCACCTTGATGGAAAATTGCTTAACTAAGCCAATACAATGTAGCTCTGTTATCAATTCCAGCAAATTTGAGAATAGTCGGCGAAATCATGCAGCTCGATCTCGCTACCCCCAAAAATCTTGTGGCCAAATTTTTCATTTTCATTTATACCCTCGGAATCTCTATGGTATTTTCCACAATGTTGATTGGACTCTTGGACCTTGCAATAAAACATCATTTAGTGACTTACCAGAAGTTGTTTTGCATGACCCATTAGACACCACGATATCAGCTTGGTTTTAGTACTGGTAGATTTCAACACAAAATGATTTGGAAGATAATAACGCATTCCATTCTAGTAGGCCTATCTCTAAATATTTGTGCAAAAACTCCATTTACTGGTTCCTTTTTTGGTCATCCCATGCAACATTTCGCTCAATTGCATATAACCGTCACATGCCACTATGACAATAAACCGCCCTATTTCGGGTTGGTATCACTAAATGGCAAACTTTTCTATTTATCAAAAGAATCATGTTTACCATTACATTGGTATTCAAAAATATGTAGCTTTATTGAGTCTGACCCAAAATAATATACCCGAAAATTGTATTTCAAGCTATTTTAAATTATCCAGCTTCCTGTAGGAAAAATCCTTAAAAAACACGTCGGCCCATATACGCATCTCAATATTGGATGTATCTAGATCTGTCAACTGCACTCGGGTTATTTTAATATAGGTTTAAAAAAGCATTTGTAGTAATAGCAGTTTATACATCGCTTCTCGAGCGCACTTTTAATTTGGCAATTCTCTTAATATAATTAAAGCTTTCTAGGGTACTCCGGAAACTCTCAAATTACAAGATGCTGAGTAAAGACACTTGTGACCCACTATCAAGTAATGCAGGACATAAATGAGTTGGACCAGATTTTATCTTCACCAACATTCATGCAGTAGGTATAATACAACTTGTCTAAATTTGAAAATTGTGGGATTGATCATGATCGATCATACAAAGTATATTATCACTTCTTCATTTTCTGTCGCTAGACCGTAGGGATATTTTCAAATAAGTCAATCTGATTTTTAACAGTTCTTACATTAAAGTCACCAATCCCTATTTTGACATGCCGACGTATTCCAGCAAGGATCCCATTAGAGTTAGCTGATATAAGTCAGTATTACAATGTAAACTGGCTTTAAACTGTTTAAAGTGGCATAATTATTCTCGAATCACTAAAATAAAGCACTGGAGTTGAATTACAACAATAAAAAATTAAATTCGCATTAAAGCTGCAACCAATAATCAATACTGCGGAATTATCCTAAAAACCCAAACGATTTCTATTATAATAGATCAATCAAAATACATACATCTTATTTTGATCTTGAATTACACAAAACAAAAAAATTGGCACGTGACGAGCTTCCTTTTTCGATCCAAACAAAATCCTCACTTTCAATTTTAATTTTTTTGAACAGCAGTCGTCTCTCATAAAAGGAATTTATGACACGCGATCATAAAACTAAAAATTGTTTACGTAACAACCCTTTCATTTTCAATAAAATATAAAAAAAAAATCCTTAAAGATTCGATTTCGATACCTCAGATTTTTTATGTATGTACCATTGTCTAAAATTGTAAAAAAAAAAATCCTTTTTTTACTCCTTTCTGATTTTTTTTCCTTTTTATATATATTTTTTTTAAGATCGCAGGGATACAAGATGTTTGATATATCGCAGCATAACGAAAGAGTTAAATTCTTTATTTTTTTTTGCAAACTGATTAGTGTACGATTACATCTGACGTACAACGTATGTAATTATAAGTACGTTAAACGTTTTGTAACAGTTACAGATGTGTCGATTTAATCACTTCCTGATTTTATTGGGCAGCTGATGTAATTTATGTTGCATTCAATCGTTTCCATTACTACTATTACGATTTCGTTTTACCAAAAAAAAAAAATTATGTAAGCACTTGTTACTCTTGTCCTTCTGTCATCCTAACACAAATGGGCTACAAACACTTTAAAAAAATTATAAGGATATACACGGTAGTTAACAAGTTTTTTATATGTTGATTAGTTTTTTTTTAAGGACAAACTACCAAAGTGTAAAAAAAATGGTCTGGCAGTTAACCAACGTTCGACATACAAAACCCGGATATGTAATTCGAATACAACAACAAAAAACCTTCGATCTTTATTCAAATAGTTTTCAATGCGATTTGCATTCGATTCTTGGCTGCACAAATCATTTAACGTAAATTCCTTATTTCATTTTTCATAAAGGTAACGTAAATGCATTTCGCAATAAAGACGGCATACCGTACAATAAATGCGTCATAATAAATTCAAAGCTAATCCTTATATGGACGAGTAAAATTTTTTTAACTTAATAAATTATTTAAGACATAAGTAGATATTATAATAAAGAATATTTTGTATTCTACATAAAAAAATAAAAAAAAATGAAGGTAGGATCGTGATCTTGATATGTCATTAAGTTCTATATATTATGAAAGATTGATAACTCAATACCACAAATTCTTGTACCGAATGCAGTATTGGATATCGATGTCGTGATTGAATGCAAATTTTGTTTAATATTTTTGTTTCACCCATGTCTTAAAGATCATAATCGAGGATCGACTGATTTGTATCATTACTAATTATTATTGCGGAAACCGGTAGTTATCTGAATTAGAGTTGATTTACTGCGGCTTCTACACGTTCTGGTTGATGTTTATGCTTTTCCGTTCTGATAATCCTTACAATTCGGCTCGAAAACCAATAATTGTTTTTTTTCCCTGTTTAATACATAATGGTGCACAAGAACCAGCCTTTCGGCGGCAAGTTAACTTTTGAAACATTTGTCGGTAACTGAATCAAATTATTTTAATAAGTGTGTAACTGCTAATTCTTTTATTAAGATTTGTATCCACCTAACTAACGGTTCAAATAAAAAAAAATTATTAGATACGTCATACGAGGCCACACGCGGTTTAAAGACTCAGAGAGCTGAAGCAGGGTCAAAAGATCCATGATTGTTGTTGTAACAAATTAGACGATGCATCAAAACAACTCTAGATGACTCATCATTGATCGAGATTTTCCATCACTTTAAAAATTTTAGCAAAGGGAATAGATGCACTTGAAAGAGTCAAATGATTGCTTGATTGATGAGTCTGTGAATACATTTTATTTGACACAAAACTTTAAAATGGATATAAATTAGATTTAAAAAAAATTGATTAAACATTACAAATCAATTTAATTAACCGTTTTATGACCAATTCGTCCCCAACACCGATCAAAATCACACTAACCATAAATTTGACAAGTAATGCTATACAAAGTGACAATACTAGCACTCATAAAGCAAATGTTTATCACCTACAGAGCATCGTAAATCAGACACTTCTATACCAACTGCTATATACTAAATATCAAAAACGGGTTCGGTGGCTAAAAATTTTGTCATGCTTTGTTAGACTCCTGGTCTTAAGTGTAGTTTGTGACTGAGAATTTAGTACATTGGTTAAATTTATTGTGGACAAATGCATGCATTAGTATTAGTAGAATTGACTAGAAACCTACCAACTCCGATCTATTGCAAAGATTTTGTGTTTTAGAAGAGGTCACACCATAAGCACTTAGTTGAAACTACCACACGAATGGATGATTAAAAGTTTATGGTGAAACTTCCATTTACTGATGTAAAATTGGATGATACCAATCGTGGAGCATTTTAAAAAATGCAACAAAAGAGCGAAGATTTGAGAAGGATGCAAAATTAACAGGATCACCAGAAAATAAGGAAATATAAAGAAGAATCCATTTAATGGAATCCGATTAAAGTCGAATTTTAGTTCAAAAGGTTCCATAACTAATTCCTTAGTGACCAATATATTATTCCAAGGCTTTCGTCTGCTAAACTTAGAATGTGCCACTATAGCGGGTTTGATCCAAGTGGCTCAGTAGACCTTCGAAATTTGGTAAAGGAAAAAAATCCATCGGGGAGCCTTGTTTATCTTTTAGACATCCAAGCACAACCTTATTTTTACATTTCCCTTACGGACGAAGGCAACCGGAGAATCCCATTCACTCTCACGAGACTCCTCCAATACACCAATCACTATTATTATGTCTATCTCTGCGTACAAATCCGATTCTTTCACTGGTATCGCATTATCGATTAATTTATCATGAAAGGTTTTGAAGTACTTCCTAAACGCAGAATAAGAAAAAGGATACGTTGCAATTACTTCATTTAATTAGGATCTTTGACTTTCATTTAGCTCATGCATGTTTGAATTCTGATCTGCCTCTTCTTTAATTTATCCCAACGGGTAAGAATCACTGATTTCAGAAATAATGGTTGAAGTAATACTAAACTGTCTCCAAATCAGGTTTATTTTTTACATGAAAAGTGGTATGTAAAGTCATCCAGTACTCGCTTTCTCTGTCCACTAGCAGTTTGCAAAAATGAAAGTTGTTCGCAAAATTGTATTTTATTTTTAATAATAAACTTTTCACATCCTTTACCAAGCACTCTGATGTTAGTTCCGCTATCCAGAATACCATTGAAGTAGTCGTCGTATATTTTAACAACATAAAATCGCCTACTGTCAGTTGAGTCATAAATTATTGATGAGGTATCTAGTTTGTGACGATATTTTCTGTGCGTTTCTTTTGAGAAGATGGTTTTAAAAATCCTTCGATTTGAGACATAATAGGTGGAAGTCTTTTTGGGTTTTGTGATAAGCAGTTTAGTTTTTTTGAACCGATACTTTCTGGTTTTGATCGATTCATATGTTCATGGCTGAGGTTTCCTTCTGTATACATGGATTTGTGAGATATGATGGTTTCTGTGGAGTTCTCTTCCAACAACACGATCCATTCTGCTAGTTTCCCGAATAGAATTTGCATCTTTGACACAAAATTTCGTCAACATTAGGAAAACCTCATTTATTACAAAACTGATTCAGAAAGGTTTTAAATGGACAGTTTCAACAAAACATGGCTTTATCAGGTGTGATTTCCCAAAGATTTTGTAAATTCCATCATCACATTGGGGGTAGTTTGAAAATAGGGATCTTCACTTTCGTTTACAGATACGTCTGTATAATTGTTTTGATATCTAGCTGGACTTGATGGTAAATGTTCGCTAAGCATCGATGGTATATAAGAAGATATCTGAGTGGCTGAACAATGATTAGCTGTTATTTCATGTACTTTCGCTTTCAAATATTGGTTTAATGAATTTTATTTATGTAAGCCGAATTCTGGTACACTTCCTTCTTGGTTCCAAAGTTCCTCGAGAGATTGGCAGCGAGATATCATTTGATCTATTAAATGTTGCATTATGTGTACAACATTTTAAACAGTAAGAAGGGCCTTTCGGAACTCCAAAATATCAAAATTTCGAGATGGTATGATGCTAGTGCATTAAGGTTCGAACTACACTGTTTTTGTGATTTTTCCGAGAAGGCGTATGCTACTGTAATTTTTGCGCAGATGCATAGATGATAATGGTAAATTAAAAGTTACTCAGATAAACTCCAAAACGAAGGTAGCTGTAATAAAACCTCTGGTGGGATCCATACCCGAGCACGACGTCAGAATAATGATTGGTGGGTTTAATGCTGTTTTATATAGAGTTGGAAAAAATCAGACTCACTTAGCGAACGGTAATGGGAAACGCGTACGATCTAATTGAGGCTAGCAAATTCTTTTCTCATAAAATTATCCACTTGGAAGCATGGTAGCGTATAAGACTTCCAGAAGTCAAATTGACCAGGCATTAATTTCTACGGGATGGCCTCGGATCATCGCTACCCAATGCTTATCTCAATTCTGCGGTTGTGAGCAACCTTGACTGACCCAAAATACATGACATACGAAAAAGGTGCGATATAAACAGATTTTCGTGCATCTAGATGATCTCTCATTCGAGGTGAAACCGACGATGATTTTCTCAATTTTTTGATAGGATAACCATCATGGAGTTTCTGGATTTTGGCAATTTCGATATGTGACATTATTTTCTCAGTTTTGATAGGCTTACCGTCATGGATTTTCTAGATTTTGGCAATTTCGGCTTGTGGCATAATTTTCTCAGTTTTGATAAGCTTATAATCATTTATAAGCTTATCAAACTGATATATAATCATTTCTCAGATAAGCTTATAATCATGGATTTTCTGGATTTGGGCAATTTCAATTTGTGGCATTATTTTCTCAGCTTTGCTAGGCTAACAACCATCATGGATTTTCTGGATTTTGGCAATTTTGGCCATTTTGGCAATTTCGATATGTGGCAATATTTTCTCAGTTTTGATAAGCTTACCATCATAGATTTTCCTGATTTGGGCAATTTCGGTTATTGGCATGATTTTTTCAGTTTTGATAAGCTTGATGGATATTCTGGATTTTGGAAATTTTGCTTTATGGCATAATTTTCTCAGTTTTGATATGCTGACCATCATGAATTTTCCAGATTTTCGCAACTTTGATTTAGGCATAATTTTCTCAGTTTTGCTAGGCTAACCATCAGAGGTTTTCTGAACTTTGGCAATTTCGATTTTGGCAATTTCCCCAGTTTTGATAGGCTAACCATCATGGATTTTCTTTATTTTGGCAATTTCGCTTTGTGGCATTATTTTCTCAGTTTTAAGTACTTAATACTGCAGATTAAAATTCGAATTCCAGGATAATCATTCAACTCTGTAAGGCTTTTTTGGGTTCAACCCAAGTTGATTGCTGTACCTGATTGATTGATCGGAGTCAAAAAAGGACAGCCATGATTAGGTGCTTATTTGCATGGCATGCGGTACAGAGATGAGGAATTCATTATATTATCAAATTACTAAAGAAGGCCAGTAACTTCTTATTCCCAATCCGTTGAATTGGGTTCACCATTCGGAGTAAGAGTTTCCTTGTCTTTATCGTTTGAATAGACGAAGCAGCAATTTTATTTGGGTGCTGGTGTCGTCGAGGGTACGATTGTATTATACAATATGATGTTTAAATTCAGGTGTAGTCGAATTTAGTTTTAAAAGCCTCGACAGTTTGTCAACTGACTCCTGGAAGAGAAGCGGGTTGTTGAGTAGAACAATACCAATCAAAGCGGTTGCAGCTTAAAAAAAGCATCAAGCTCAACTCGTATTGCTGAATTGTTCAGGTGTTCGTAGCCCTCAAAGTATATATTTACATAGTTATAGTAAAGAAACCAATTAAAATTAACCAGGTACTACTATCATTTTGGATTTTGGAAATTGTCGATTTGTTCTAAATATTTCACAATTGTGGTAAATGCTGATTGTGATAAAGATCTGGAGCAATAAGAAACACATATCAGTTTCCCATCGACATAATATTTTTGACAACCATTAGACAGTGAAAATTGAAAGGATACCAAAAAACAAACATCGGCATTTTCAGAATTCACACAACAATAAATAAATAAAACGAAAGGATTTAAATTAAGGATGCACGACACAAAAGTAAAAACTTATTACACAATTATTGTATACTCTAAATATTAAAATATAAATACGTGTTGTCTTCAATATAAAATGAGCTCGTAAAACTTGCACTTTCTAAAAAAAAACGACCCCAAATTACTTTCTTTCAGTTTTATGACTACATTATGACAGGGCCCATAAAACGAAAGGATTAAAAAAGACATTCAAAATATAATGAATCGTAAAAGTATAATATAACCCTTTCGGCATCGCGTCTCTTTAGGTTATGGTAAAAACAAAATATGAATAAAATTTTTTTAAAGGATAATTTTTAAGTGAAACACAATCGATTCGGTTCAAGGTTATAAAATTTAACATTACCGATTATTAGTGTGCCCGCCTTATTTTCGTAGAAACCAGGTCCATAAACTAAAATCAATATTATTTTGAAACATATATAAACGAGCAATGGATCAACCGAGCGTCATCGAATCATCCTAATTTGGCGGTTTAGCATTGTCTTCATTTTAAAATTTTTTTTTTTGGTCAATTCAAGCATTTTAACCGAAATATACATTTCCTAATTTAGAATATAAACAATCAAAACTCAAGTTGAATTTTTTGGTCTTTAACAACCAACAGACAAAAATACAAACACGAACCGTTCTATTTATTTAATGATGATACAAAACGCCGCCTTACTCTGGTTTATATCAATCTTTAAAAACGAATACAAAAAATTTGATTTGGTTTAAAAAAAAAACGGCTACATAAAACATCTTGCAATCTCAAATATTTAGTTTTTGATTAATTTCTGTATGATTTTGAGATATATAGGATGTGGCGCGATACTGTAACAAATTTTGCACTTTATACCGGTGTATAATAAACGACTTCCGATGCGGTACGTTTTTAGGTGTGTCGTTATCAGGTGTGAATTTTGTTTTTAATTTTTTAAGGATGAGATTGCGATTAAATGATTCCCATGAATCTCCCTTAAGAATTTCTTAAGATGTAGTATTATATTTTTTTATATCTAAAAGTTTATAGACTTTTGTGAATATATCACACATTAAATAACTTCCCTGGTCGGTGAGAATACGGTCAGATTTGCCAAATTTCTAGATAGAGTACTCAAGAAAAGCTCTTGCAATCGAGGTTATATCATATGCTACGAGAGATAGGGCAACTGAACATTTTGACAAATCATCCATCATAGTTATGAACAATGACTACCAGAAAGTGTAATTAGTAAGGGTACAATAATAACATTTTAAAGTCGTTGTAATTTTTGTAATGTGCGTATAACTCTCTGATGGCCACCAAACACTAACAGTATTTTGAGTAAAAGCTTTTGACCGAGAACGTGTAACTTGTGAGATTTCTCTATCTTTCGGTTTTTACCTCGCTTGAGATAATAATCGTTTTCCTGCTCTTTTGCAAGTATTAAATATACATACTTTTATATTTAATTTGGAGGACACTCAGGAAAATGCAATATATGTCCATGAGAGAAAACTGGTTGTGACAAATACAGTCTAACTTTGTCTAAGGTTTGCCCATGGTTGTATTGGAAACTATCGTCTTCGCAATGTAAAATGAAAATTGTTGTCAGAAGAAGCTAATTCAATTTTAGGAATTGCAATTTCATCTCATTTTGTTCTTCCTGTCAAGAATTTAGCAAACATAACGTTTCCTTTCATTTGAGTTATGATGAGGCGTGTTCCATTACACAAAGCTCTGTTTCTACAAATATTTTAAAGCAATATTACTCCAATTTTTTGCTTTAACGCATGTTTAATGTTAAGGCATGCCTGATGGAGTTATTATATTTAAAAATTCCGTTGGGAAATTGGTTCTCTGCTCTTCATCATCAGTAACTACAAAATCCATACTGTAATATTATACTTTCTTTTCTCCTTCTAATCGACTTAGTACGACGTCATTAATCGTTAGTGTGTTCTTGTTTAAAGGACACAATATTGCTTTGTTGGCAAAATATTTAGATTCCACAGCAAAAAACGTTTATGCAAAAATTTCATCTAACAATGATCCTTTGCAAATGAATTCTATTGGATATTTCAAAAATATCTTCTTCAAAGTCTTGTGAGATGATTAATTTATCATCACCCAACTCCTGGAACTACTGACAGTATTTGCCTAAAATCGCCCCGAAGAGTATTACCATATTTCCGAACGTTTTTCATTAGGGAAAACTTTTACACTGGTAATATAAATAATTGAGAGTGGTATTTGGTTTCACCCTTCAAAAGAGTTCCAGCAGTCCCAGTGGAAGCTACAGGTTATACATTTTGCCCTTTTCTCTTAAAACACTTTATAAAGTGCTATATAAAAATGATTTCCTACTTCCCCCTGAACTATTAATAAAGAATAATCGATTTGGCTCTGTCTTATCCTTGATGACTTTCATCACCATGTCGTAGATTCTTTTTTGCTCACAATTGAGCTGAAGTACAAATAGTCCTCCTTTTTCTCGTTCAATTTCCAAATCGTATTCAGACTGGGTATCATTAAATGGTGTTGTTTGCGATAATCCCAAGTTATTAAAGTCTATAGAGTTTTGTCGAATAATATTTTCAATGTCAAGCAATGGTCGGTTCTCAGTTACAGTTTGTAGACATTCAAAAGATTATGCTTTTCTTATATTTAGAAAGAGCATAGCTTCAAATAAAATTGTTCGGGGTCATTCTTCCCCACTATATACATTCTACTAATTACTTTTTTTACCTCTGCTGTCAGGAGATCCAATCCCTTTTTTTAAACAGATAGTGTTTATGAATTACTGTGTACAATAGGTTTTGTCCTTTATTACTGCAATATCCATCGCTCTTCTTTACATCACTATTAACAACATCTTCGTTCGTTTTCATCTTCGTTAGGATTTTCCATTACTTGTTCGAAAAGTTCAATATTTTCGGTATTATCAAAAGCATCGCCATTGTTAACACCTCCCTGACGATTGTCTTGGCTTTGCGCATAGTATAAATACACATAGTACTACCATGGTTTATTAGCCATTAACGTGTTAGATGTCGCTACTGGTATCGAATCAAAATATTTTTATATATATAATCGCCTAAATGTCATATATTTATCCTAAATATTAACGATATTCTATCGACCCGATATCTGCAACTTCACTGGGCAAACTTTTTTTTCTTATGATGGTACTACTATATGTATTTGTACTATGTAGTGTATCAAATATCCGTTTGTATGTCACATAGCTTCAGGAGGGCTTATGTAACGTGAATCAAAGAAATTCCGAATTTCATCATGTGTAACCTCCACATTCATACAATCATATCCTTTGTGCACATATTTGAATAAATATTTGACGCTTCTTACAGATGCGCCAAATTCTACATTAATGTGGCAATTTGCAAAGCCCAAAAATTATTAATCCTTTTTAATTGTAAATCAGGATCTTGTGTCAAATCTCGTAGTGGCGTGGTAGAAATGGTGATTTACCATTCAAATTTTTAAATACGACAGCAATTTAACTTGCTGCTGTTCAAGCATTGTATCTTCTCTGATCCTGGATCATTGAAAAAAGAGAGTGTTAAAGATAGTATTTCAATTCCCTTTTCAGTTAAACCTTTCTCTATTTCTCGCATCAACTTGTATGATTTTGCAAGCTTATTATTTACTGACGTAAAATCAGACAACTTCTTCATTGTTTGTTTGTCGGATTTTTGTTATGCTTATCTCCTATAGTATACGACTACAAAAACAAGCATGTTATATAGTTGTGGGTATTTCGAGTTTTCTCCTTTTTACCTTCTCTTTTTTACTTCTCATGGAAAATAGAACAATCCATTTATTTCTTTGCCTACATTTCCAACTTACTAACACACGTGTTCGTGCTGTAGTTTATGTATATCATGTTCGTAAAATGATCAAAGAGCAAAAGGTAATTCACATTTTAATCTGGTAGCTTCGAAATGGAAAAAAATCGATGAGCAAGTTAAGATTCATACAGCTAGGCAAAGACTATCAAAGGGATCGATAATACGGCTAATAAAATTTGCCACGATACGATGGCAGAAAAAACTTCAAGTTTCGAATTGTCAACTCAATTGGAGCTGTTAGAACGAGCATTTATGGATTTCATGGCTTCCGTCAGATATCTCTGACTACAACTCTGAAATATATTAACGTGAAGGATACATTTAAACAACAACTGTCAATTCCAGTCCAAAATGAAAACGCAAATCATATGGAAAAATTAATGTCGCAAATACTACGAGAATAAAATGAATTTTTGGTGAAGTTATCTACCAGTTTTCCAGTTCATTAAATCAACCCATTAGTCAATCAGTACATGAACCATATATTTGTGCTCGTCTACCAAAACTAACCGTCCCGAGCTTTGTGGGGGATTATACAAAATTTTCTATCTTCAAAGATATGTATATTGAAGCTTCAGTCCACGGTAAACTCGGACTAAACGATGTTGGGAAATTCGAGTATTTACAGGAGTTTCTTCGAGGTGAGGCTCAGACCTTGTAAGACACATCACTGTGTATGAAACAAACTATATTTCTGATTTGGAATAAACTTTGTGACAGATACGATTAGAAGAGGGATGAACGATTTCATAATAAGATTTATCGAACAACCAAATGTTAAAACTGAATTGGCATATGTGAGCCATGAAAAGAACCACTGCCAAATTATTTAGTGTCAAGACGCATCATCTAAATACCGAACATGATCTGAGCGCTCAGGAATATTTCACCATTTGCATAATGCGAATCATTTAGACCGTTATGTGTTTTAATTTCTTAGCGAACAATCGTTTCGTAGTTACTGCTACGGCGTTGTGTAAAGTGGCGATGAAAATATCATACACTATTACATACCGAAATTCAAATATTAGCAAAGTGCATGAATCTAGTAAAAGAGTCAACCAGCATCGTTAGTAATATTTTTTGCGGAATTGGTACTGCTTTGTTATCAACGTAAATACGTAAATCGTTTAGGTTTAACTCGAAATCAAAGAAGTTTGCCAATTGTTGGAATCGCTACTTCGAATGTGCCAGGGGTAATCATTCTTATGATCTGCTCGCATTTTGATGAATCCAAATCATTGAAATATCGATTGAGTATCGATATTTTATTCGGTGCCGACTATTTCTTCTGTTTAGTTCAAAAAACCTTGTACGGGTAAGTCATCTCTGTGACACCACCTATAATTTGAACGACAACGAATTTAAGCTACTGCCTTACAAAAATTGCAATATTTCTATAATTCCAACTGAGGAGAGTCTAGAATCATTGTTGCGCAAGTTTTGGGAACAAGAAGAAATTCTGCAATGAAATCCATGGTCAGAGGAAGAAGATTATGTGAAAATCATTTTATGTCACACTACGCGGAGGTCAATGGCCGCTTTATTATGCAGTTACCTATATCAAACTGAATCCAGTATTATCTCGGAAATTATACAATACTGTTTAGTGAGTTTATGCGCGAGTACGAGGACCTAGGCCATACTGTAGACGAGGTTAACTGTAGACGAAATTACCAAGGGTATAAGTGTTTTCTATTTACCACATCATGGTGTTCTGTGAAAAGATAACAAAACAAAACTAAAACAAAACTGCGTGTTTTAACATCACTGAAAGACGTTTTAATGGTAGGCCTTACCGTACAGAATTTATTCTGGATAATTTTATAGCAATTTCGGACATTTTAAGTAGCAATGTGTGGTGATATAGAAATGATGTACCGTCAATCTTAATCAATCCAGCCCCGTTTTTAGCAATTCGAGTCTTATGAAAACTTATGAAAGCCAAACGTATAGTAATTCGTAACAATTTTTATATTAATGATGAGCCAACGAGTGCAGATAATAAGACACAAGTTCTTAAACTAAAAACCGAGTTATCACAAGTCTTAGCTGAATCTGGGTGAATTTTACGAAAACTGCGATCGAATAATCAACTTCTAAGCGATGGGGATGAAGAACATGTTCATTTCAGGTCGCCGATATTTCAAAAGAAGTGGTTTGCCCATCGAATCACAAATATTTGGCCCAATGGGATGGTTAAACCCATTTACGATGGAGAGCTTTACGATGCAGAGCTCATGGCAGCAAATTCAACAACAATTTGATCAACTAAAGAATATCCACATACAACGATTTACTGGCAGTTTAACAGATGAGATTCAACTGGGGACCATCATTATGATTCGCGTTTTCTCTTCATAAATACTGGATACTGGGTGGAAGAGAAGTATGCAGGGTATAGTCACACCAACAAATTGGAAGTCTTTCTAAAACAAGAATCACATCAAGCAGACCATTTTCAGTGATTGGGGTGGATTATGCAGGACCGTTTCTCTAAACATCAAGAAAGGCAGAGGAGCAAAACTAATAAAGGGATTTTTAAAAATTTTTGTATGTTTTACTACGAAGGCATTACACCTAGAAGAGTCATCCGAACTTACAAGCGCAGTATTCCTGGTAGCGTTAGATCGATTTATTGCATGGAAGGGAGCCCCAACGGAAATCCATTCCGATAATGGAACAAATTTTGTACGAGCGCAACGTAAGTTACAAGAGTATTATCAAATTCTCCGCATTTTGAGGAAATACGAGAACGAGAGAGATCTTCTAACCTTCGAAGAGAGTATTTATTGTTAAATGGTTGCTTTCAAAGAATCCTGAAACAATTTACCATAAATCACAGAGGTTGCTTATTATATAAATCCTGCTAGTAAAATTAGTTCGATTTAGCCAATTTATTTCATCCTAATGCCCTGCACCCATACTAGCTTCCGGTATCAAAGTTTTAAATTATTTATTTCCAACTTATACCACTATAAGTCGCGTGTATACTCGTGCCGCTTATAAAACAACTGTTTATCTCAATATACATATTAGATCCTTAATTATCAAACCTCAAAACAACATCAGTAAATACACTTAAACTAAAGGTACCGTTAAACCTTTCTTTGAAATATTTAAAATAAAAATAACAAATTATGAAGAAGATGTTAAAAAAAATTCTTAAGATACTTAATAGGTTTAGCATCTGTTAAGGAGATGCAATTTCAAATACATATGTGCTCACCTGTTTTGTTAATTTTAAAACTGTTTTTTAAGATGAAAGTTATATAGATGATGATTACCGTTAGAGTTGATCAGTGGTTTCTAGGTTAATATTTATAGTAAAGATAATATTTTTTTTTGTAAATTGATATTATAAATTTCTTTAATATCCATCCATCGGAAAGGTTTAAGTTAAGAGCAAAATGTGAATTTGTAAAGTGTGTTAAGTATGTTTTGTTGTTGTTACGGGGAACAGGTGTAGTTATACTATATTTTGTTAATCACTTTAGCAATCAAAACGAAATCACCAATACAAAATTATTTCCTTGCAACGTTAAAAAAGGTTTTTTTAATAATAATATTAGCATGAAATATTTATGTAATTATTTTCACAAAACTAAAAATGTCGATCCCTTTCTACATGCGGAGATGAATTTGGTAGATATATGTATAAGATATTTTTGGGTATCATTTTCGCTTAAATTTCATTATTTCACAATTTATTGAGATTGATTGGTTTAGAATGTACGGCCATTAAGCAGGATCTCTCGTAGTTGGCCGGGCCCACTATACACCCACTATACACATGGAAGGATAAAGCAGGATACTAGTTAAATTATTGAGATCGACACGGTTCCAGACATCTTGGCGGCCACTAGGTAGTACATTTTTTTGAGGCGTAGGGAAGGAAAGCTATTATTTCCAGTAGCTAATATTCTATTAGCATATAAAAAAATTGAAAAAAAAAATATGTTAATTTTTCAAAACCATAGGTTGTAATAAATTGAAATAATTTTTGACTGAAATTTACAATTAATTGATTTATTACATAATTGAAAATATAAAATTATAAAAATTATAATATAAATTAGATTTTATAAAATTTGATTAACATTACCAATAAATTGAATTAACTGTTTTATGACCAATATGTCATATAATCGCCAAAAATCTAATTTATATACACTTTATTTGACACAAAACTTTAAAATTAATACAAGTTAGATTTAAAAAAAATTGATTAACATTGCAAATCAATTGAATTAACCTTAATGACCAACACGTCATGTAATTGATCAAAATCTAACTTATGTACACTTTATTTAACACAAATCTTTAAAATTAATATAAATTAGATTTTAACAAAATTGATTAAATATTACTAATCATTTTTGGATCTGACATCCAAGGTTTCAGTTTAAAATTACGCCTTTTAATCTTAGTAATATTTTAAAATTTACTAAGAAAACCTACAAACTTCTCAAGAAATATTAGATTAGCACAATCAGTCGTGACCAGAGCTTCAGCTAATCCAGTAAAGCAAATTTTGGTTTGATATGAAGCATTGTATTTTCGGCTTACACTTACTGCATCACTGAATTTCAATAAACCAACACATCAAGATTAATGTTCCTGATTTCTAGAGTAACCTGTTGATCAAGAATCTCTTAAAAGACATGGTCAAGACACGAACTGGAGCACGGCCTAGTTATACCATTCATTAAAGATTTTTTTCATGAAACGCAAAGTGATAAATAATCATATTTGAGTCGCGAATCATTCAATAAATTATATTTATGTCGCCTAAGACAATTTTATCCTTTGATTTATCACTATTCAAAAAATAATGTATAGTCATCAACAAACTAAGTAATAAGACTCGTCATGTAGAACAAAAAAAGATTTGATACGCGACCAAAAATACCCAAATAAGGTTCAAACGAGTCGCAATAGCATAGTTTGGGAAGACCGGATAATGTCTTATTTTATAAACATCCTTAAAAGTAAACCAAAACAAAGTTCTTGGAAAAAAATTTTAAAAACCAAATTAGCCGAGAAATTAAAAAACACTAAGAATGCTAGGATACGATATGTAACATTTGTTTTTGTTTTAAAGAATTTTGTATATCACTTGTTTTGTTCTAAAAATATGAACTGTTTTCTTTTTGTTTAAAATTTACATTTTACATGGCTTCTTATGGCAAAGGTTGCTTCGATATACGACCAATTATATATATATATATATATATATATATATATATATATATATATATATATATATATATATATATATATATCGCATTCGTTTCAAAATTATTTGTGCACGATATAATTTTGGTGTATGACCAAATAAAATTACTTGGGAATTAGAGAATTGGTAATTATTTTGAAAAAAATATAATTATTTCATATATTCATTATTTCATAATTATTTGTGCAAGTTGTAAAAATTTAAATAAAACTGATGTTAAATTCATTTTAACGAAAATAAATAAAATGTTTGTAAAACTAGTAAGATGTTTAATCGCCTTTCTCCTTTATGATCTCGTTAAGTCGTCTTGGCATGGACTCTATGAGGTTTCTTATATCGCCAATATTAATTTGACTCCATACGTCATACAACGACATTCCACACCATTTCATCGGTCATCATATCATATGAACTTTTTCTCTTCATAAACCACCTTAAATTCTCAATAACATTTAAATCGGGTTCTGCCCTGGCCAAGGCAAGACTTTGGTTAAGTGTTTTTAAGAAATCTATGACAATCTTTTCTTGATGTATGAGGCATTGTCGTGTTGTAGAATAAGCTCTGTTCCGATTAACTTTTTGCCAGCTACTAATCCAACTTCATTTAGCAATTTTTAGTACCTTACTTGGGTAATTTCCCCCCGTAACATAGTAAAAGGGCCAGCGCCATTGAAGCATATGCATCTCCATATCATAATATTCTCTACGCCTGTGTGACGAGTTGGAATTATAAACATCCGTTTTGTTTTTTCTTTAGGCGTAGAATAATAATATTTCGGTCCCCAGGAACCGTACAAGTTAAAAAGCGATTCGTGAGTTGGATTAATTGGTTAAGTTGGATTAATCTTGACAGCTCCTGCAATTACCACATCTTATTTTGCCGAATTAGTTGCCCGTTGCTTAAATCTCCACTTACTTGATACACAATTTAATTACGATTACAGTTATATTTTTTGACCAAGTCTTTAGTCCCAATTCCACAATTATATTCAGCCACTATGGCTGCTCTAATTGCTACACTAATTTCAATTTTTTTGGGCATTGTTAATTGTTCAACTGATTGAAAACTTGTGACAAAAAAGTCAAAGAAAACTGATTTTAATAATAATTAAACAGTTGAAGCTCAAAACATGAATAATCTTGATAAAAACCAACGATTTGCATTTTTGTAACAATTATGAAACAAAAAATCATCGCCCAAATAAGTTTGAAACACACACAAATGAATTTTTCTGATTTTTTATTAAACCAAAATAAAAAATAAAAAAGTGTGATTGAAGTACAGACTTTCGTCTAAGTAATGAATATTTTTATTCTCAATGGTTAGTCACTCATTGGTAGTTATCAATTTCATATTTCCCAAGCAATTTTCGTTGATCATACACCAAAATTATATCGTGCTCAAATAATTTTGAAACGAACGCGATATATATATATATATATATATATATATATATATATATATATATATATATATATATATATATATATATATATATATATATATATATATTAAAACAAATAGTATTTCACAGAATTATTTCGTCTCTAAATTTAATTACCGTTATTTTAACATTTCTTCTTAAATAATGAAAGAAAATGTCTGTCATTGTTAAAAAACAAAACATGTTTTTGAAGGACAAACCTATGATATTAAAGTTTTTTTTTAAAATCATTTCCTTATGACCCCGTTTACCGTTATATATGCTCTACATGTACACCACCAGTAATAAATAATATTGCCTTATTTACCAAAATGGTCAACTACAACAAAACACCATAAATCCTCCTATAATTCCATAATGTTATGTCATTATGGCAAGGACATTGTCATATTATCTAACACAACATCGAAAGCTATTGTTTGGTCGACAAGATGAAAGTAAATCTTATTGGTTACGATTTTAACAGTAAGTATCTTGTGACCTAACGGGATTTACAAATTCTGTGAAATTTTGTTAACCTTAATCTCCTTTTAAACACCGCAAACATTACAAAATTCTAACAATTTTATGGATTTTTGTTTTTGCATTCAAGGACTTATCGATGTCCCGCTCGACAATTGGAAACAAAATTAATTCAAGATAAGCCATGTTAATGGATTGGTTTGTTATTGATAATAACAGATCATTTTTCTTCCACAATTTAGCATTTTGATTGATAAATAATAATATTAAGAAGAAGAAGAAGAAGAAGAAGAAGAAGTATAAGACAATGAAAATATTGATGTATTTTTGAAGGATAGTGAAATTTCAAATTTGCATATTCAATTTCTCAAATATATTCTGAATTTTATAAAAAGTGTCAATCGTGTCATTGAATTACGAGTTCAAATGTTAAATACTTTCAAGGGTTTACCGTTTACGTTTAATTATTGGCATAGGTCATGGTTTTGATATGATCTGTTTTGTTTGGAATTATCATAATGTTATATTTTTTTGATCTGGGGCTGTTTCAAGATCGAATTTTTTAAGTTATGTGTATTTTGTGCGAAATGACTGATAACCGAGGTATTTAGGAGTTAATTTGGAATTAAGATTTTTATCTGGGTACCATTGGAAAATATTATATTATGCATTTATGCATAATATAATAATATGTAAAATTGAGAATACGTTTTCGAAAGCCATTGCAACTACCAACATCAATCAAAATCAATGAATCAATACTGAATATATAACCGAAAGTTTTAGAGATCATGGTAGATTAGTTGATAGTGATCAAATAAACGAAAATGGCAAATAAACGAAAACAAATTTCAAGAACCAAAATATGAAGAGACCCGAAGTGTGCACCATAAATGGCGCCACCAAATATCTATTGAATAAACCACTTTGATCAGCAGCCAAATATTTGCCACTCACCAAATACGCGAGCCTAACCAATGCCAAACACTCTAAGTCCAAACTTGCTAATTGGACCGGAATTCAAACCCTAGCAATCACCAACGAGATGATGGTCTCATCTCGCAACAATCTTATTCTTCTTCTGAAAGTGAACCGAACCACACTGTCGTGATTGTCAGCCTGGATCACACTGAAACAGAATCAATTCGATACCTAATATCGATACGAATATCGACGATGTCGATACCGAAAATGTGCAACTTGTCATACCAAAAACATTATCGTCGGGAGAAGCAGCGCAGTGATTAAAATAAAACCACCACAAATATCAACGGTAAAAGTGGATTATATCCCAACTGAAGAGAGCAAACCGGCACCAAAGAACGAGCAAGTATAAGAAGTAATTGTTGCCACTGGCCTAGCCGAGAAAGCGATGAATATGGCAGTTGTTCTTAATTCCCTATTGCTCTAAATAAAATAACTAAACTCCAAATTTGACCAAAAACCGCAGCTAAATAATGAAAAGTTGGATTAAATGCAAGGCGCACGGCAGGAAGGATAAGGTGGGGATATCTATTATGGATGATGTGACAAGAAAGATGCAAGACAAAAAAAATTATTCACAGGAAAGGTGTAAAAGTTAGAAACATCTATCGCAGCTAATATAAATGAAAAAATACCAGCACTAGAGAACAAAATGGAAAAATTCAAAGCTTACAGAAGAATTTCTCTATACGCACATCTATACGCATAATGGATGGACTGTTCAGGAAGAGTTTAATGCCTTGGCCTTGCAAGGTCTGAGTGCGGCAATAAATTTGCTACAAATCGTACTCGCCATAGAAAGGAGCTACAGTCAAATCTTAAGGGAATTTTTGCTAAGCTACTGAGATCCCCCATATCCTGGAGCTATGCAAAATTCAATTGCAAAAGAGACGATAGCAATGGGAAAATCGCCTTTAAAAAGTGAAACAAAAAATACAAAGCTCTCTTTACTATCACTTGATGCTTTTATCAAGGCCTTTTATCAAGAGATTACCAGATAAAACCACAGAAAATGCACCGGTTCACTGTTGTAACTTTCCGATTTGGCAAGAACTGCAACAGTTTGATTGTAAACGGCATGTTAGAGTTGCAAACATACCTTTTACATAAAATAACAGAGCTTTTCAGTGGATAGGATGGCTACTGGTGAAGCTGGAATAGTAACTGGAGAGTGTAGTTGGAGAGAGTTTACTTCCAGTTACGATCAGAGAAATACGGGGTTTGAACATCGAATTATGGTTGCTAGTATACTGATTAGTTTATCATGGGCCTAGATTTTATGACAGGGCATCATATGTCTCTTAGCCCTGAAAGAGAAGTCAGACAGATGTAAGACAGAGAAAGGCATAAAGTAAGCACAGACGTGGAAGCCACCCCCGGAAGAGAATACAGACAGCATCAAAGAAGAAGACAAACTGAAGCAACCCCTGAAATAGAATTAAGACTGTAGCAAGTTAGAACTGGTAGAAGTACTGTTCGAATGTTTATTTGGAGAAATTTACAAAACGCAGCTTTTAATTAAGAGTCAGTGGGATTATGCTTCTGATCCTTTTGGCATCATTGGATCAATGCCTGTGACATGCCAACACTGTGAGGCAAAGAAGTAGAAAGGTACAACTGCAGAAATGTGCTGCAGCGGAGGAAAGCTTCAATTTCTACAGTTATTGGATCCTCTCGAGCCCCTACGTACTGTTCTGCTTAGACAATCAACAAATGATAAACATTTCTTAAACAATTAGAGAGCCAGAATATATGCCGACATTCAAGGCGCAGAGTTAAGTACATCACTGCATCAGGAGTCTACAACCATTGCCAAATGAAGAGCTTCAATTTTTGTAAGTATATTTTTTTGGAGATTTAGTGCACAACAAGCGGACAAGCGTTGCAGAAATGTACCACAAACAGGACCAGAAATCGTCCTTGAGTTGCATCACCATAACTCCTACGTTTGCAGTTTCAAATCACCCATAGAAAAGATGGTGCTTGAATTGAAAGTCGTTAGCGGATAAAACCCCACAGGGTGAGCATGAGAAGCGCTCCAATGCACCACCAACATCAGATATGGCTTTCATTATGTTGGGTAAAGGACATGAAGCAAGAAACATAGTTTTAGAAAAAAGGAGAGGCACCAGTCAGAGAATTCCCAACACGCACAGGTTATACAATACCGTAAAGTATCCGCTCCTATTCTGCCAGGAGAAAGAAACCCGAATTTTGGTGACGTTCAATGTCACATGTACACCATAGAGTAGCGAGGACTTCCTCATGCCCACTTTCTTATTTAGCTGAAATATACTCTTTATGTTGACAGAGTGAATTATTTCAACAGTGCAGTAATCCCAAATCAACAAGAAGATCGACAACTTTTCACAAGTGTAACAAAACACATGGTGCATGGACTCTGCGGCTCAATAAGTCGACGCTCTCCATGCAGGAAAGACGAAATTTGCACGAAGCGATTCTCACGCCGATTTTAGAAAGACACATAATTAAGACAAGACGAATATCCACTCTATCATCGTAGAAGCCCAGATGATAGGTTCACCTCTCAAATTCCTTTCCGACGATCAGAAATCTCTATCGCCAACTCTTGAATTGTTCCGTATTCACCTCTTTTGATGAAAATTTTTAATGCGCATATCAATGTTGTACTTTGCAATTCGGTAAAGTCCATAAAGTACGTCTGTAAGTATGTCAACCTAAGGTACATACATGGCTGTGTTCAGAGTCACCAGCGGATGAAGTGGTAGACATGGATGAAATTCATCAGTATAAAATACTCTTTTTGGTGAAACACTCTTGCAGACAAATCGTGACGATCCTGTGATTTTTGTCAATCAAAAAGTTCTTTCAAATAGTTGACGAAGAGGTCCGGTCTATTGTAGTTTCTGACGTAAAAAAACTGTTAAAAAGCTATGTTGCTGTCAAGCTGTGACCTTCAGTAGGCGGAGAACATTTCAAACCAAGCATATTCAACATAAAATAGTAAATTTAGCCAAAAACAAGTCACCGGTCAAATACACCGGAATTTAAGCCGGAAGTCTGCTAGTCCTTGAAGGACAAATTGCTAATCCCATATATTTAAACATGTAATTCAATAAACGGCAATTACTTTACACATATTGCATAACCGGATCATAACACAAAACTAACTATAGTGTGGGTGAATTCGAACTAGTTTTTAAAAACAAGTTAAACTTATATTTTTTTTTAAATACTTTCGTCTTTTGATTCGTCATTTGATTATGTTATTGAATTTGATTGAATCGATCAAATCAAATGACGATATAAACAATTTACGGCCTCGAATAAAATTTAAACAACAAATCGCCGTGACATTCAATTCGCGCGTATACCAATCAAGTTAAGACGGAGCAAAGTGTGAGAGAATTTATAATATTATCTAGGCCAAATTTTATTATTTTTTTTTTTAAAGAGATTATCTTATGTGTTTTTATAGTAGTTCTTAATAAAACGCGATTAAATAATTTATTTACCCTTCAACATTGTATGTGTGTGTATATATTCATAAAGTGAATAGAAATTTTTACATATCTAAACGTTTTGTTGTTGCTATTTTTATTCTATACACCAATATATACACAATCTTAACACAATGACATTGATGTTTTATTTTTCCCGGTTGCATACTTCTTGTAAACCTAATGTCAAATGATAATATATGCACAGCATGGTACCATAATAATATTACGAGTATCAACAACATTGTGCTAATTTATTAAATCGTGGCGATTTGTTAGCTCGATTTTTTGACATTTATTTTGATACATCAATTAAATCGTCGGTATTTACGATGTCGACTACTTAAAAAAAAAAAAAAACTTAAAGCACAAAAATTTCACTTTTATTAATGTTTCTAGCTGTTTGTTGTTTACGTTCATTCATAAAAAAAAAAACGTTGAAATTTAATACTTTTACCTTTCAAACCGAATGAGTTGAAAGTTGTTAATGGTTTGTAAAATTATTTATAGGATTAAGAATTTCAATTCAACCGGTTATCAGTTTAAGAATATAAATGTTACTTACAATTTATTAATATAGCGATCGATCGAGATTGATCTAAGATTTTGTATGTACTCAAGTCTATGTATATAAGTAAGTTTCACTCGAAAGTTAACATTATAAAAAAAAACTCAAATTGCCCAGACTAATCGAACGCAGTAAATTTTAATATGGCATATGATTGGTGTAATTTATATATCCGTTTTGGTGATGTTATACTTTCTAAGTTGTGTGTTCGATTATGATTATTGTTGTAAGTCAATCACAATTAGAAAGTTTTGTGTGCATTTTTATTATACGAAAGACATATACAGTCACTCAAAATGATATAAATGTCAAGTTAATTGTATTGTAAATGCAGTCTGGTGAAATTTTAAAGATCTATTAATTATATGTTTACGAAGTCTCAATAAGTGCTACACTATAACTTATGAAAAATTTTCAACATATTGAATATAATAAAATTGTTCATTAGATTTTATTGAATCATTATTGCAAATTTGGACGTATTTTTAATGGAAAACTCACAAAATAAAAAAAAAATCTGAAGGTTGCTTTAATGTTGAATTGAAAACGCTGAAGACCACAGTGGCAAAAAACATGACCGAAAGTACAAATGTGAAAAGTTTTTGAGTTTAGTAAAAATCAACAAAAATAGAGAATAGATTGCTCTAAAATTTTAAGATTCGGCTGACGGCATCAATGTACTAATCAGCAGATCTTTATGGCCCTAGAAGATTCGAATATTAATTGGACATTGTACAAAGTAAGGCGGTGGTGCTATTTGATCAATTACTCTCAATAAACACAAAATTCTAAAATGCATATAAATAACAAAATCAAACAAAATTATTTGGCACTACAATTAAATAAAATAACTGTTAAATAGAAAAACCACGTAATTGCATTTAGAAAAAGATCGAATTGGTGAGGTAGTCAAAAAATCAACAGCAAATCACATCACCAACACTCTCAATACACACATAATCGTTACATCTACATGAATTACAGATTCAAAAAGAATTATTTACTAAACGATATAACCGTTAAAAAGACAAAATACACAAAACCTCAAAATTTCTATAAATTACAAATTATACAAAAATTTTTATTTTGCACGAAAATTAAATAAAACTTCCGTTAAACGGACAAACTACTTTACAACACCCTCAATAAATAAAAAATTCCAAAGTGTGTATGAATTAAAGATTTAAAAAAGTTTATCACGTAAACTATATAAAACATAACCATTAAACAGACAAAATACTTCACAACATTTTCAATACACACAAAACTATAAATTGGATATGAATTAAATGTGAAAATTAAATGTGTATGAATACAGATAAAAAAATATTATTTAGCACTAAAATAAAATGAAATAACTGTTAAACCGACAAAACACATCATTAACATTAAACAAAATTGATTCTTTTTAAATTGAATAAGATAACTCAACAAAATAAAAGCAATACAATCTCACTCACCAGCACTCTCAATACATAATTTTTAAGCGAAAATTAATTAAAATAATCGTTAAACAGACAAAACAAGTCACAACTCTCTCAATCCACACCAAAATCTAAAATACAAATAAATGATTAAAAAAAATTACTCTGCACGTAAATTAAATGATATAACCGTTTAACAGAAAAACCACGTCACAGCACACTCAATATACACAAATCCAAATATGTATATGAATGTTAGATTACAAAAAAATAATAACAACTAAGCACGAAAATTATATGAAATAACCGTTAAACAGACAATACACACAAAATTCTAAAATGTATATGAATAACATAATAAAAAATAAATTATAAATAAATAACCTGTAAACAGACAAAACAAATCACAACATTCTCAAAACATACAAAATTCGAAAATGTATATGAATTACAGATTAAAAAGCAATACAAATTATTTAGCACGAGAATTAAATGAAATAATCGATAAATGAAATAAACAGATAAATCTAATTCTAATTTGAAGTTTTTTATTTTACATTCGTTTATTTTAGTCCGATATGTCTGATGACGTAATTTTCCATCTCTAAAGCATTTTCGGTCATCTTCCGGAAAAGAGGCGCATACAATTGGTTATAAAACGCAAAGACCATCACTAAAAACCAATATGGTATCATTAACCGTGCTTCCCGAAAATATCGCATCACTTGGAATATGCAAATTGATGAGTATCAATCACATGCATCAATGACTCGCTTTACAAATCCACTTTGTATAAAAATGCCGTCATAATTTCTTCACGAAACATATCAATAAATATAAATTTATATTGAGTATCATGTACTGCTATGAATACTATACTGGGCAAATTTTTGAAAGTGAAAAAGATTTTGCCTTAAGTGTTTGATCTGATAATAAATCGCTTTTGTTTTTTTATATACGATCCATCTGTATGCAGAAAATATTTGGGGAGGTTGTTTATATATCCCGTTTTTTAAGAATTTGATGCTTACAGAATCTCCAGGGTAAAAGGCCGATTTGAAATGGTTTGTTCAACAGCTGAGTGTATCTAAAATGAACCTATCATGTGTTGAACTTGAACGGATATGAGTCATATATAATGGAGTAAACTTACAGTTACAGCATCTTAAAAACCCAAATATAGACTTACATTTGTGATCTTTACACCATTTGTGATCAGAAGGAAAAATTTCTGTATTTTTACTCAAATTCATAATAAAACAGGAAATATCTACAATAAAAAAAAGTCATCCTCTTTAACAAGGACCTTTGACACGCCATTTATTCTGTGGGACAAATCGGGTTACGGCAAAAACACTAATCAGCAAATCGTTATGGACAGAAAATTTAGGCATCAATATAACTTTGCATAAATTAAGAAGTCGGTTCTTTGGAACAATTATCGAAAATATGTCGAAGCGTAGTGTAGAGTAGTGTAGTAAGTGTGAGTTTGTGCTACAAGTAAATTACTCCAAAAAAACCCTACAATACTCTCAATACACCCTAAAATGTATTTGAATACAGAATAAAACAAAAATTACTTTGCACGAAAGTTAAATTAAATAATCGTTAAACCGGCAACATCAAAAAAGAAATTACTTAGCACGAAAATTACATTTAGAACCGAAATCTTATATTTACTGACCAAATGTTTGATCTATGTATAAAAAAAACAATTGTACTTGAAAAACATAGAGCCATTGAAGTCACTTCTACTTCTCCACTTGTATACTAGATATTAGTAATTTTAAAATGCATGTATTAGAGATCCCCGCTGATATGTTCTCAAAGGAGCTAATCAGCGAAATATAGTCAGCAAATATATCAACAGAGAAAAATTAGTACCGCTGCACGTAACGATGAAGTAAAAACAATCAATTTCCGCTGAATGATTGATTTTCATCCATTCCATTGGCGCATCCATGGTCACAATAGAACTATATGAATCCACTACACGCGCAAAAATAACTATTAAATTAATTAGCAGTAACACTGGGTTTAAAGCTAAAACAACTCGACCTGCCAGTATTTTTTTAATTTCCCTTAACTCACGATGCTTGTTTATCAACTCTATGATCCTTTACTATAGTTTTGCCGAGCATACTAAGCATTTGCAAAAATACTGATGAAGGTAAAGCTTTTTTTATTCTGAATGATTTTCAAAATGGTTTGTAAGGTTAGCACATTTTATAGCTCAAGCGTATACATTTCAGTGGTCATATATCAAACGCCTAAGCTAAACTGGTTTTCTGCCTATTGAAATATTTTGTGTACAAAGTTTGAAATTATCATTTAGAAAATTTAAAAAATGATCAAAAGCTGGCGATGGATCGGATAAGCCGTATCTTCCCAACATTCATATAAGAGTGCTTCTTGCGAGTGATTTTATTTAATACTGGCAAATTTAAAGTTCCTAGTGACCCATTTTAAGTAAGTTTTACCAGCAAATTAAGTTTCAATTAAACCAAGGTCAGATATGCTCAATGTTAACACTTTGCAGGAAACATTACGAAAGAACTACGTTTCCAAGATTTGTTGAAGAAGATTTAGAAATTCGTGTTGCTTCGGAAACAAGAATATCTTGATTCTAAACCATTCCTAGACAGCACATCAATATATATATATATATATATATATATATATATATATATATATATATATATATATATATATATATATATATATATATATATATATATATATAAATGAATTCATGTCTGTTTGTTCCGGATGGGCGTCCCTGCTGCTCAACCGATCGTCATGAAATTTTTACCATGTTTAAGTTGCATGTCCAGAACAAACCTTACAATATTTATGAAGGGGCTGGACCCCGGGGTCTAGGAGCTTCAATTTTTTTTAATTTGTTTACGTGAATGAGTTTAGGAAAGGGGTTATATATAATTAGTGACATTCTCAAATTCAAGGGGTTCGTCGTTTAAATCACGGAGACCCTATTTGTAAGTTTCCACACCATTCCTCCTATATCTGATTCAAATATTGCATAAGGAAATTCAAAAATTTAACGATGAAAGGCTTGCTTTCGCAATGACCACTAATAAAAGCCAGGGACAATCATTAAAAATAGCTAGTGTGAATTTGGAAAATCCATGCTTTTCGCATGGCCAACTATGTGTTGCTTGCTTTAGATGTTGCTTTAGAGTGGGAATACCAAAAACTTTGTTCATTTTCAAACCAAATGGAAAAACTAAAATATTTCGTTTATTATTCTCATTGACCATCACACCAATTATTTACATATGTACACGTAGGTCACTGTTAAAAGAGCCAAAAGTATAGAACTTACACAAATAGGATGTCAAACATTATCATTAAGAATGTTCTATAACGTTCTCATACTCGCCTGTAAGAAGGTAATTACGATAAGTCAGAACTAAAAATATGTGTGCCCTTTTCTCTGAAATAATGGGAGTTACTGAATTCAGCTACTGATGATTTCCTTTCATATATGATAGCAACTACAACGAAGTCGAGAGATTTTCTTCTCTTCGAGTACATGATATAAAATTTTAATGTATACCACATATTATGTGACATTGTAAAAATCAACTATCAAATCACACAGTGTCTCAGATCACCACAACAGGAAATAACGAATATCATTTTTTACATAAATTTCATGTCGTATATATGGATACCTCCACGATGAGATGATGAATTTTGTTAAAAAAAAAAACTAAATAAAAATATACAAATAATTTATATATGGCTTAATTTATTATAAATAATTTCAGACTCTATTGATAAAATATAAGATTATAATATACAAAAACTATAGTGATATAAATTTATAGTTTTTTTTTTTGCCTTACATGTTACACAACTAAAATTGATTCGAATTTATATAAAATGAATTGAATTAAGATCTCAAAGTCAAATCGGTGATTCATAACAAATTTAAAAATATGTAGTATATTTTTAGTTAAGTGCAATCTTTGGTACAGATGTTTTAAGGTAGATCCAATTTCCACACAAACTTTTTTATCATCGGCCATCGAATGCTTAAGTTTTTGTCTTGTGATTGTAAAGGCACTTGCAAAGTTATTTTCCAGGACTGTTTCAACGTTTGAGTCATCAGGAAAGGCCAATAAATTTACTATAGTATAATAAACTGCTCAGAATAATTAAATTTTATACATCTGCGAGCACTCGTATATTTTGAAAATATTTATTAGATATTTGAATACGTTTGACAAAAAAAAATAATTTTTATCAAATTTCACCTGTGCATCACAAATTTGAAAAAAGTAGCACTCCAGTTGGTTGAAAAATTAATCCTCTTTGGGGGACTGGGTCCTAAAAAAACAATAAAAAACAGTCCAGGAAGAGTAAAAAAAAGAGTAAAAGTACCGAACCAAAAACAGTTCCAACAATATACTGGAAAAAGAAAACATGGTCCATTTTATATCAACATTGACAGCCAATATTTAATATTCGGCATTAAGGTTTCGGTATACTCCTAACGTAATTGTGACACCTTTGAATAGTGATGGAACCTTTCGAAAGAGTCCAATTTATAAATTTACCACCTTCAACAATACCAAAGGCAAAGATGCAACCACCGAAGAGTTAAACGCGAGGTTGTCCAAAACTCTCGAATTATATAAACAGTTCATTGAGGTTGAAGATCAAATTTTCTCAATTGATAGTAGGCAAAAACCAGTAATACTGTATCGAAACCAGCAACACTGTAGCGGGTTTAAGCATGAATCAAAACTTCCAATTGAACTTCTAATTATCACGCTTAACCCTACCAACATTTGATGGTAACGTCAAGCAGTGAAATTCGTTTTATGACATATTCATATAAACGGTTCATGAAAATATAAGTTTATCAACTACTCAAAATTTCAAATATTTGCTTGGTCAATTGAGAGGAGCTGCTTATACGTCAATCTGTCATTTTATAGTCAATGGTTTTATTACGAAGCATTAAAAAGACTTACCAAAATTCTATGCGATTTAAAGTTTTTCAATGCTAAAGCTATTGAGCCCAATCTGTGGATAATTTTGGCTGCCAGTGACAAATTCGACGAAGAAACAAGACGTCTCTGAAAATATGAGGGTGCTGAAAAAAAATTTCCAACAACACAGCTATTCTTTGATTTCTTAAATAGACGTAAGGATGTTTCGATATAAGCTATTGTAGAGCCCTTCTTGGCTAGACCAAATTATTATAACGACAGGCATAACTATATAACGTTAGGCAGGCTACAGCCAAAATATTCCACTCTGCTGCTCAGTTGCCCATTTGTCCGATTTCCGAGCCATGTCTGTTGTAAACCGTCGAGAATCAATAACCAAAACAAACAGATATTATAATTACCTTAGTGACGAACATGCCATTACCAACTGCAAATGCCTTAAATACTTCAGAAAAAATGCTTTAAACGCCACAATATGCTACTCCATACCAGATGAGTTTGCTCCAATAGCTAATCACATTTCAATGCCATCAAATGAAGTTGATACACTTAACTACAGTAAAGCAATTACCAACTGTGCAGTAGTTCAACATCAATCAGAAATGTATCCGAGAAATCCATCAAGCATTCTAGTTTTGCCAACAGCATCAATCGAAATTCAAGATCGGTTTGGTAATTTGGTAAGTTGTCGAGTTTTACTGCTGATTCCGGTTCCAGATCGATATACTCCTTTGTTTCTGAAGATTTCATCTCTAATTGAAAGGTTCCAAGTTATAGGTGTGAAACAAATATTAGAACGCTCAAAATAGTTCAAAGGCTGGATATTCAAGCCAAAGCTAGGTAATGGTTACATAGCACAAATAGAAGCATTGATAATACCAACAATTTCGTCTAGTTTACCACCAGTTCGAATCGCAAATCTTCAGGTTCCTGAAATACATAAATATAAACCATTACCTGCTTTCAACGAACCATTTTGTTAGGATGTGAACCATTTATCCAGTTGCTTCATGATATGAAACTTGAACAAGGGAATCAAAATCGTCTACTGGGGTAATTAATTCAAAAATTAAATCGGTTGGATTATTGACAAAATAACCGTTTCTTTGCCTTGCAAACGTTTTCCTCCAGTGCTTGGGGATAGTTACTCATAGACAATTAGAAAATTTTACTATTTAGAGAAGCGTTTGGAGAAAAACGTGGACCTAAAGAAATCATACCATCAGTTGTATTTACCGCACCACCCGGTAATAAAAGAATCTAGTACCACCACAAAGAAGCGCGTAGTTGACACTTCCGCCGAATCTACCAACAACCAGTATTGGGTTTATTATTCCTTGTAACGATCGGATTTAAAATATTGTTCCAGTCCCTTTGGTTTCAGTCCCTTATTCATGGCCTAAGTTGGGATGATGAACTACTATCTCACATCTTGCAGCGATATACAAAAATAAGAGAGCAAACATTCTTTAACTCAATTAAAATTTCCTAGATGGCTGTATACAACGGACCAACAACAACGACAACAACTGATGGGTCAACTTCCATCATGCACAGTTAATCCATCAGTTCGACCTTTTATTGGAGTGGGAAATAATTTATCTGGCCCTTTTTTACTCAAAATAACAAATTTGGGTGGATCAAAGCTTTTCAAGGCATAAATAGTAATTTTTGTATTCATGGCCATAAAAGCTTCTTCAATTGAAATAGCAACCGATACGTCAGCCAACGCATTTCTTGCCGCTCTAAAAATATTTTGTGCTGTAAGAGAAGTACCGGATCAAAAATGTGTGCTACATCAAGAAATACTGCGGAACAAACTTGTTTGCAAAGAGTTCAGACCTTATCGGCAGCAAAGATATAGGTTATTAGATGTTATTAGTTGTGGTGGTTTTGCCGGTTTAGGAATCAACCACTTTCCAAAGTTTTGCCGCATATTTTAACTTAAATGCAGCGTTTATGAAATTAGGTAACTTTACCGTAGTTCTTCTCGGTAGCTGCTTTATTATTTCTCCTGTAATCAGTCAAACCCTGATGCTTTCTTTTAGTTTAAATTGTTTTTAATTTCGTTTGCTACTTCAGTAGCCGTCCATCCATTTTTCTGATAGGACAAATCTGCAATATTGGCCTTTTTAGAGTTTTAGTTACTTTTCAGAGCGAATAATCCGTATTACTGTCATTTCAATTTCTGAATTTCTCTTGTTATTTGCTGAGTAAGACTGTTTTTGGCTTGTGGAGCTCTAGTTTGGTGCCATTTTTTCTGGATTTGCATTTATCGCTTAAGAGATTTCTAATTGCCTTGATTTGACTTCCCATAGTTTTTAACGGAACTTTCAAAAGTATTCTTTGTTCAAGGTGTACTTTGAAACTTTCCCAGTCCGTATATTTGTTGGTTAATACTGGATTATTCCTTTTTTGGATTATATGCTCGCTTAGAGTTAAGACTGTTGGAGAATGATCTGAGCTCATATCTTGGATTTCTTCGACCAAAAATATTTTTGGTTATAAAAAAATCGATCAGGTCAGGATTCTGGGTATTATTCCTCGGTTAGTTAGCCAATATGTTGTTTCTTTGTTGAAATGGATTCACATCCATTCTCTTTAATCTGAAGTAACCATCGATGAATGTTTTTCAGAAACGCTTGAAGTATTCAAGGTCTCAATACAAAACATTTCCATTTTTTCCCCTAATTTGTTGTTGCATTGGTTTTATTTCATACGTTTTCCCCTTTAAAAGAAACCTTGATTATTATGTACTGAAACATTCGAAACAAAAACGAAACAGACTGATTTTCTGTCTATTAACAGGCGCTTAATAATAATAAAACAATATTCAAAATATTTTTAACTAAAATTTCTGTTGTTTTGTTACATTTTCGTAATCCTGTTGAATAGATAAAGCCAACTATAGAATAGTTTTTTAAGTAGCTTGCTCTTTTAAATATTTTAAAACAAAACATTGCATGATACAATTTGTGTCATGACACTCTGTGTCATGAAAACGTTGTTTTGATTAGATTATAGTAGAATTAAAATAATAAAGTTAGGATTAATGTTGACCCTATTAAAACGCGGTTTTGATGTAAAGTTTTCAATAATACATTAATTAAGGCTAACCAGTGGCAGTTGGCCTTGTCCTTACTTTACTCCAGAAAAATAGGTTCGAAATGCAAAAAGTTTTTTTTTTTGATATTGTTGCGTATGAAGGTACTAATATTCAATACTTTTTATATTATTATAACGCCATTAAATACAAGTACAATACACTATCATCTTATGTAAAACATCAACTTTTTATTTCGTGAATAATATTAAATTCGCGCAGTTGATAGGATACGCGTATACTTCATACGTAGCTGAACTTAGACGACTTTCAATTGTAGATTTGAGGAATCTCTAGGCCAAATACTTCGAGATCGGATTGTATGTGGATTACGAGACAAAGCATTGCAACGCAGTTTTCTCGAGGAAGACATTCTTACATTGCAGAAAGTCATCGATAATGCTTCTACTGTAGGACGAGCAAAAATTTATTGGAAATACGTCATCTGGCAGAATACCAGCAACAAAATTTTAAAAATCGACAAAACAGTAGGTATGGTTGTAACGGATGTGGATGATCACATTCAAGGTCATAATGTAAATTTATAGATAAAACCTCATCGAACAATGCATACAAACAGCAAAGCAAAATGAAGTCGAAATTGGGATTAAATCAAATATTGCCACAGGTAGATTTGAAAAAGCTAACCACAGTTCTTATTAACAATCAGCCTTGTGCTTTTGAAATCGGATTAGTCGAAGCTGAATTGAATCGTTTAAACGAGCAGGGAGTCTCGGTTATTGTAGAATATTCTGGCTGGGCAACTCTAATTATTCCGGTTCTAAAAAATTGCAGCATAAGGATTTGCGGGGATTATAAATCCACCTTGAGCAAAGCTTTAAAGCCGCATTGGAATTTGGTCCAGCTATCACAACACTATTGGATTCGATTTGTCGGAGGTCAAATCTTTGCTAAGATTTAGCACAGGCGTATCAGCAATTATCAGTCGAGGAGAAGTCATCATTACTCCAGACAGTTGTTACTCACAAAGGTGCGTTTAGAGTAACCCGTCTTCAATTTGGTATTACGTCTACACCTGTAATATTTCAGTCTTTTATCGAAAATCTTCTGAGAAATATATCAGAGGTATTACCATACTTCGATGTCATTGTGATTACAGGACATACTGAAAAGGAACTTGCTGATAATTTAAGTGAAATTTTTTTTGCATTTTGACAAATCTGCGCTACGTCTACGTCGAGATGAATGCAAATTTGGAGTTTCATCGATTTTCTTGTTTTTTAAATTGATGTTTTGGGGATCAGACCTACATCCGATAAAATCTAAGCTATTCAAAATACACCGCAACCAACCAATAAAAAGCAACTGTAATCAGAACCCAGAACGCGACAATTGCAGAACCCCTTCTTCGTTTAACCCAGCTTTCGCCAAAGTTTTTAGCTGGGCGTCAAGAGGATGGCCAGACAAACTATCCAGGAACGGTCTGCATGAAGCCTCTTCCACGAAGTTATGTGTGGTGGCCCAACATCGATACTGACTGTGAATACGTTGTCAAAACTTATACGCCATGCCAGGAAACGAAACTAGATCCTAGTCAAGCCGAGTTGAATTTTTGGGAATCAAAACTCCTTGGTCTCGGATTCATATTGATTTCGCCGGTTCGTTTCAGAATAAAATATTTTTGACCGTCGTTGGCTCCTACTCCAAATGGTTGGAAGTAAGCCACGTCAAATCAATGTCTATGGATTGTGCAATAGAATCATTACGGACACTTTTTATTTGAAAAACTTCCGGATAGCTCAGACATTAAACTACATCTTGCAAGGTTTATGATGAGCCAGTATATAACTACATCCTCGTCCACGGGACGATCGCCATCTGATTTATTGTATAATCATCAAGTTAAGATATATTTCGATAAGATTCATGCAAACTCCATTGCCGTGGCCATAACTAAAAGACCTGAGACCAAATCACCCAAGAAATTTTTGGACAATGATTTAGTATGGGCACGTAATTATTCATCTGGACCAAAATGGATATATGGAGTGGTAATAGAGTGTAATAGATCAATTACGAAGACGTTTTACAAATACAATTGATTGGGATACAAGTATCAAAGAAAATAGCCAATCGATTCATCGATTGGCTATTTGATGGTAGAACCAGTTGCTACACCCATAGAAGAATTCACACCGCCTTCAATATCATCAAATATTTTCGAATCGCCTGTAGATCTACAGACGTCGTCTGTAAGGTAAAAAAAATTTGGGAAATTCTTACCAATCTTATTGGCACCGTTTGCTTCAGAATGCAATGGCTCGCTTCCAGAGGTAACGATGAATCTGACGACTTAAATAATCGTGTTAATTATATCAAAATGGTTCAATTTATCCATAATTTAATACTGCTATGCGGTCTATACGGTTTGCAGGTGCTTCCCCAATACAAATCTCCACGCTTCGTCACTGGTATAAGCACTTGTAGTTGGAAGGCTTTTTTTCAGTACATTGGGAAAGGTATCGAATATTTCATTTCTTTACAACATAATTTGAAATAGCAAACGAGACAGTTATCTTGCAATTTATACGATACTGTAAGGGACTAACCTACCTGTAAACCAGTCCTTGCTATAGGAAAATGAACAGAGTTTGACCAACAAACGTCGTCTTATAGAACCGCAGAATCACCATAGAAAATCAAAAACAAAATCCCTTTCACACTCGGCAGCGTCGGATAAACATTAATCTCAATCAGCGATCGCTCAACCAAATTAATTTTAATTAATTTTAACAAACAGACCGACTGCATCGGAAAATGCAGTTATATAAAATTTATCGCATTAATCGATCGTTCAATCAATTATGTAATAATTTACACGGCTTAAACCACACAATTCAAACACACATACACACACAAACTATTATATCAATTGGGGTCTAGACGTCGTAAGTAGGTACGTATAAGAAAATTAAATAAAAGCAAAAAAAAAATGAATGACCATGAAAATTAATCAACCTGTCACAACATTGGCACACCACACACATAGTGTACAATATATAGAAGAGATGTGGGTTCGGTTTTTAAATTGTTTTTAATTTATGGCTGTTTATGGTGCATTTTAAAGGATGTGGTTAGCTTAAGCTCCCTCCCTTAGCCAATGATCGTCATAAATCTTACAGGTTATAGAATTGCGGTATACACTCGAATTTACACATAACGTCACGTTTCCCAGCAATTAATTATTAATTGATTGATTAATTGAACATTTTTTTAAAGATCCTTTTAAATAAGATTGGATTTTTTAAATCTTAAAACGGTAATAAATTATACAACATTCTTACAATCGATGTAACGTTTAAATGGCGCACACCGTTTGTTGTATTGTTGCGATTTAATTGATCAAACTCACGTTTGACATTTATCTGTGTTGTGATTTAGGTTTGGGATTGTGTTAGCATAAAATTTATGTTACTTGTACATGATTGATTGTAGCGATAAACTGATGATTTGTGTGTATAGTTAAATAGTGAGAGGCAAAATACTTGTTAATTGTTCGTATAGTGTCACTTGTGGTCACTTATAGTAGTATCGAAATTAAATTGAAGGAAAAGCTTGGCGGCCAATGCATTTTTGGCGACTCATTTTCAACTTGAATATTTTTTCTATTTTTTTTTATTTTATTCGTTTTTATTTTTTACCACGTGGTGAACACCATTATCCCAAACGGTAAAATAGGTGAAACCGAACACGAAATCACTCCAGTAAACCCGAACGTGAACCCTACATCCGGAACGGCAGACGGTACAATAACGGTGACCCCTAAGCAGTCACAAGTTTTGTTCGAAACTAAAATGCAAGCGTTATTGGAGACTCGATTCCCCACCGCCTTTGTTTCAGACAAGGCAAAGATGGAATCGAAAGTCAAAACCTCCCAGGGGATACACCAAAATTGTCTACCCAGATACCAGGTCAAGAAATCGCACATACTTTAAATCACCCCAGACAAGGCCAACGAACCTTATTCAAATTTTAAACAAGAGGTGATAAGAGGAGGACTTGGCGAGGCTTAACGAATAAAACTGCACAATATGCTGCACGGATTATCGTTGGGTGACAGGAAATCATCCCAGCTGCTTGAACAATTCAGACTCAATGCCGGATCAAAATTTAATGATGATTCCATTAGACAATTGTGGATGCGTGATTTCCGCAGCAGGTCCAAATGGTTTTGACACCGTTTAAAAATGACATTACATTGCCAAGCGCGCAGATGATTTGGTCAAAACTCTGACTCATGCACAGGTGCATTCAGTTATCACACAGTCTGGTACAACAAGAGTTGAACAGCTACCTAGTACAGCTTCGGCCGTATCATCAAATGTTAATATAATTTAAATCTTAGATGCTTGGTGAAATCTCAGCACTGATGGCTTCGCATTGTAGTTCACGGAGCCAGACTAGAACCGATCGGGGACGTGGTCGAAATCGTTTTTATTCCAGGGGAACTATCCTAATATGCATTCAAGTGTCTATCTTTTGTATCAAGTGTGTAAACTCCACGCCTCATTCGTCCCAAACAAAGAGATTGTATCCAATTCAAAAAAATAGATTACCATCAGCACATTCGACGATGTCTTTTGATGGTGCGAGTTCTTGTCGTCTTTTAATTATCGAATTCTAACCGAAAATGTCTGATAGACACAGGTGGCGATGTAACAGTCATTCCTCAATTTCTGCAATTGTTCGGATGGAGCCCCTGAATTCAATTTATATGCAGCAAATGGTACGCGAATTAAGGCTTACGGAACACGTGTACTCAACCTCAATATTGGACTTCGAAGGAATTTTTCTTGGAGTTTTATTATAGCTTTAATTGGCGCCGATTTTTTAAAGAGCACCGAGATGTTAGTGGACATTCAAAAAAACGAATCATTGATCCTTTAACGTCATTATTCACGATCGGCTCACTGGCAGTAGTACAAATACCATCGCTTTCAGTATTGGACAAATCGGCTGTCCTTTCGGCAATCGTCGAAATGTTTCCTCGTATTTTAAATACGAGGAAATCACTATAAAGATAGCTTGAGTCCAAGGACCATTAAACATATTGTTACCCACTGTTTGGTGACACGTGGACCTCCAGATCATAAAGATCATCAGATACCCATAAAGCCAGAGGATATCCCGAAAACAGCAATAGCCACACCATTCGGTCTCTTCGAGCTTTGTCAAATGCACAATCATTCCTAGTTCTTGGGAAAAACATCTGCAGCATTTAGATGTCGTTTTTAACAAGTGCGTATTCGCCAAACCGGAAGTATTATTTTTGGGTCATTTGGTGAACGATTGAGGTATTTTACCTTCACCAACAAGAGTTCAAGTCATTGAACAGTTCAAACGTCCAACAACGGTACAAACGTTAATTTGGCTCATCCTGGTATTAAGGCGACAGTTAAATTGTTGACCTACAAGGTAATATGGCCATCAATTAATAAGGACGTGAAATTATTGACTCAGGCATGCATAGCGTGCCAAAAATCAAAGATAAGTAGGCACACACCAAGTCACCTACAGGAGTTTATAAGTCCACTCCCGATTTCGAATGGTCAACGCTATTGCGTAACTTTAATTGACCGGTATACATGGTGGGCCGAGGCAGTCCCCGTGCCAGACATAACAGCGACCACAGTGGATTTTGCGGTGTATTCTCCATAGATTGCACATTTTGGTGTCCCATCATTTATAGTTACTGCACAGTTCGAATCTCAACTTTTATTTGGAGCTACAACCCGCGATGTAACCGGATGATGGAAAGGTGACAGGTCGAACTGGGTAACTATTTTACCTATAGTCCTCTTGGGATTGCGAACTCAGTTTCGTGACGAATTACAAGCTTCATCGTCCGATATCATATTATCAAAAACTTCTAGAGGACGCTGGATTTTGTAAATTGACTTTGCCAAGATTTGTGGCTCTTCACAAATATCCAAATTTAGACAGTCAACAGCCTTGCATATTTTAAAACCATATCCCGACATCGTCGAAGCTGTTCCTTTTTATCATATTCAATACGCACTGATTTACGACCAACGTATAATCGGCGACAAGGTCGAAAATTTGAATGCACATGTCCATCGTCTAAGCATAATACATATAAACGTAGATAGCGACAAAAAAACTTTAATAATTCTAAAAATAATTTGACACTTTTAACCTAGAATTTGTCCACCAAAACCTAAAAAAAAAATTTGTATGCTAAATTGTGATAATAATTCTAAAACTATAAATTCGAATTTATCATCTGGCATGACATGTGCTTCAATTTAGTTTCGTAATTTTAGAATATGTTTTGCATATTTTTTTGGTTATGGTCACCAGCACTTGAAATTCAAATTAAGATCAAAACCAACAAAAACAAAATCAATCGTTGAATTTGATCTTTTAACAATTTCAGCAGAAAGCAGTTGATCCATTCCAATTTTCCAACATATAATTATTCCTTTTAAGTTTCGAAGCGCTTTGCACGTGAAAAATTGTAAACTAGAATTAATTTCGGTTGATTTCTTTGATGACTATAAAAAAAAAAATACTGGTTAGCAAAGAAACAAAATAATGTTATCGACTATGAAGAATACGTATGCGGTTTGAGTCATCGCTTTGCTGAATAAAATACTGGTTAGTAAAGAAACAAAACTATGTTATCGACATATGGTATATGCATGCGGTTTGAGTTATCGAATAAATGGGTTTGCTGAATAGAATACTGGTTAGTACAGAAATAAACCGATGTGATGAAAATGACGCGTGATATGACACTATAAGTACAAGGAGATTGCCGTTCCAATATTTTTAACGCTGCATGCAGTTAGTTGGAAATATTTTTATGATTAGAGCTAAATTGTTCGGTAAAATTTAATTACCTTTATCAAAAGCCCTTGACATCAGTATAAATAAAGCTATAAAATATTCATACATTTTCTTAATTTATTTGTGAGCCTAAAAATTCGGACAGTGGAATGAAAAGTCAGTAGCACACGTAGTCGTGGTCTGATTATGGTGAATAATTGGTTAGGTTAGGTTTAGGTGGCCATCATTCAGGGACGTGGCATAGACACAAAAAAGGTGTAGCCCTACTACCGTAGCCCTACTACAAAGAATTTTCTTTTTCATCTCTAGCTACTGAAACCAATTCGAGCTCCTGATGAAGCAATAAATATCCCTAACACTCACTCTGCTGAGGTCTGTAAAATCGCACAGGATATGGGCTTCTAGAAACTTAAGGCTAGGATAGGTGCAAAGATAGTGGAGAATAGTTTCCTCTTCCACGTTATCCATGCAACCACGACAGTAATCATGAGAGAGAACACCAAGTCTACTTACATGCTTGCCAATGAGACAGTGTCCAGTGAAGACACCTACAATTTCACCAATGAGATGGATGTTAAACTGTTCAGCCATCTCGATAAGAGATGAGAGACAGTTCCGGGCTACTTTCGACGTGAGAAAGCCTGATTGTAGCACCTTAATTGCAGCCTGACTATCCGTAAAAATGCCAATATCCCTTACAGATAATACATGATTCTTCATCCATTCTATGGTATCCTTGATTGCTATAAGATCTGCCTGAAAAGTACTGCAATGATCAGGGAGGTGGAAAGAGAGAATTACATTTAGTTCTTCGCAGAAAACCCCTCCGCCGACCTTTCCGTCAATTTTCAAGCCATCTATAAAAAAAACTAATAAAACCTGACTTTAAAAATGTTCCATTCACCCAGTCCTCACTTCAGATGAAAGAGAATCTTCAGTGCTTGAGTAGGAGTGCTTTTAAGTGCACCACTAATATACAAGGTAGCAGTTCTTTGTACTTTCATTAGCAACTTTTGGTTTGCCACTGTATTTAAAGCGGGCCACCAAACTGTAACTCCATACATTAGAACTGGTCTAACTACTGAGGTAAAAAGCCAAAGCACAATGTGAGGCTTAAGCCTCCATCCTTTTCCAATGGCATTTTTACAGGAGTAGAGTACTATCGTAGCCTTTTTTACTGTTTCCAGAATATTAGGCTTCCAGCTTAGTTTACTATCCAAAATGAGACCCAAGAATTTCACTTTATCTGCGATGTTCAAAACAACTCCATTGAGAGTTGGAGGGTCAAAGCGAGGAAGTTTATACTTCCTGGAAAAAAGAACCAACTCAGTCTTCAGTAGGTTAACTCTAAGACCACAACAATTGGTCCATTGAGTTAGAATGCCAAGAACATTCCGCATAACATCTCTGAGGATACAAGGATATTTACCGAAAGCGCCAATAGCAACATCATCTGCATAAGCCACCACTTTAAAGCCAGTCCCTTACATGTTTAGTAACAAGTCATTTATGAACAAATTCTAAAGAAAGGGGGATAATACACCACCTTGCGGTGTACTCCTACTTACAAATCTACGAATGGATGATGTACCTAGATTCACCGTTATGATCCTGCCTTTGAACATTTCATCAATCCAGCTTCTAAGTGTCACATCCACCCCCAAATTTGAAAGTGCTTGCGTGATCGTCTCTGGTTTGACAATATTAAAGGCCCTCTCAATATCACCAAAAGTCACCAAAGAGAATTCCTTATATTCGAGAGACTTCTCTGTAGGACATAATAAGGAATGGAGAGCAGTTTCCACTGATTTTCCCTTACTATATGCCTGCTGAGATGCTGACAGCTTTGCAGGCTCGATTTAGCCTTTGAGGTAAGCCTCTATCATTCATTCTAGAATTTTCAAGAAATAAAAAGATAAGCTAATAGGCCTAAGGTCTTTGGGATTGCAATGAGAGCGTTTTCCCCCCCTTTGGTATACAAATTACATTTACTTCAGTCCATTCCTTTGGAATGTGATGTAGTTTGAGGCTACTTTTGAAAATTACCTCAAGCCAGGGAACAATTAAGTCAGCGGTTTTCTGAATATCGGCAGGAATAATACCGTCCAGGCCTGCAGACTTGAAAGGCTTGAAACTGTTTACTGCCAACAAGATAGTTCTCCTATTGACAATTTTCCCCGCTAGACCAGTAGCCTTATTTGCCTTTGACAAAATAAGAGGAGAATTGGAACAACCCGGAAAATGAGTTTCCAGAAGAAGCTCCAAGGATTCCCTACTTGTTGTAGTCCATTGTCCATCCGATCGTTGGAGATAACTTAGAATGACATGACAAGTGGATAATATCTTACGTAGCCTAGCTGCCTCAGAGAACTCCTGTATTTCATTACAAAAAGTCTCCAGGAATTGCTTTTGGCACTTCTTAGTTCATATTTATACGCTTTAAGAACCTCCTTAAAGGAGTCCTAGTCCATGTCAGTTTTTATTCTCTTCGCATTTTTAAAGAGCCGCTTGCATTTTAAGCGCGTTACTTGTAGTTCCTTCGACCACCATGGTGGACGAGGTTTATCCTTTGGCCTACTAATGGGACATGAACTTGAAATAGCTTCATTAAAAGCATCAGGCACCTGGTCTACCGTTGCATCCAGCTCCTGTGTTGATCCTGGAGTTTTAGGGAACAATGATGGTAGAGAGTGTTCCTCAGACTCTTTTCAATAATTAATCTATTCGACAAGAAATTCGAGACAAGGGTAATGTCTAGAAATTCCTGTCTATTACTTGTTATAAAAGTAGGCTTACAGCCTTCATTACAGATTGATAGGTTAGTACTTAGAATATAATCCAGAAGTGACTCACCTCTCTCATTTGTATCACTGCTTCCCCAGATCGTATGATGTGAGTTCGCATCACAACCAAGGATGACTCCAACTTTCCGTTTTTGAACATCCATAACAAGACTGCGCACATATGTAAGTAGGAGGCTTGCCTTACCGACCTCGATGCTGGTTTCTACTACATCTACATTGCTGTAATTTGCAAGTAGAAAGATATTTAGTTGGCTTTTTGCAACAATGCATGACCGAAACCTACCTTCTTGTTGTATAAACAGTAATTTTTAATTGGGAGCTCAGAATCTAAGAACTCGATTCTTATTGACCCATTCTTCTTGAACCAAGACAACATCAATGTCATCTTTTAATATTTGAAGCAACAAAGCAGCTGACGCTTCCTTACAGTGATGAAGATTGATTTGAATAATCTTAAGCATTAAGATTAGTTACAACTTCCACCACAGTGGAACCAGATTCTGTAGAATCAGATTCCAAACCCAGTCCGCAAAGTGACTACATTGATAAAGACAACTCAGTGTCCAAGGTCGTCTCAATTGGGCAACCGTCCTCAGATGAGGTTCCATGCATTGCGGATGTATCCTCTTCTGATTCTGGGGCCCCTGACTTAGCAGCCCCATACTTTTTAAAAACTTTTAAGGTGGCAGCACTAAAGCCGTAGCTTACCACACCACTTGTTTGGCTAGCACCACCAAAGACGGTGTGTTGATGATAATGGCAACCGATCTGTTGTCTTCTTTAGCTTCTTCCACTCTGGCTATCTTCCAGTTGGATGTTGGCAAATCCGGATTGCTAATCTGCAACAATTCAAAAATATCTTTGGGATTACTCTGTTCCACCGGAATCCACGCCCGAGCTCTCGGCCTACTGGGAATATCCTCCAACGAAATAACATCAAGCTAGGCTCCAGGCCAAACCTCCCCAAGGCTGCTAATCGCCTTTTTGTAGAGATCTAGAGATCTCTGATTGGCACAGGTTTTCAATTTGATATGGTTCCTGTACCAACCACCATCCCAGCATATACAAGCCACCCCAGGGTTATCCTTCATAATCTTGAGAAATGAAGAGGCTAAAGCCTTTTCCACGTTACTCCAATTAGAGGGAGTGAAGCTGTCATCCTCTTGAGCTCCATTAACCACCGCTATAACTAGTGAATCTTTTAGCACCTCACTTAAAGATCTACCTGCAGTTACTTGAAATATAGATCTTTTAGCAGCCTTCGGAGATTCATCCTGTGATCTCTGTCTTTTGGACAGAGATCATTCAGATAAAGGTCCTGGCATTGGTTTGATAATCTTAGTAGCCCACGAAAGCTTAGCTCCATGTTTATCCGTTCTCACATCCACCGGAATTTTCTCTATCCTTTTCAAGGCTTTCCATGCTTCTAGCATTTAAAGTTTGTTTGGAAGGACCTGCTTTGACGTTGCATAAATCCACTTCCTCACCTTTAGGTAGAGAGGGCTTACAGACCCGTTTCTCCTTAATTGGTTTGGAGGGACCTGCATTATTTTTGCATGTATTCCGTTCCCCAACTATAGGGAGAGAAGGCCTAAAGATCTTGCTTATTTGAATTTTCCGGTTTTTTAAGAGTTCTGGACTCTTTATTTTTTATTTTCAGATCCATGTTTGTCCCATGAGTAGGAGAAAAAAATGGTGTCCATCCTTGCAGAGATCCGCAATACAAGCATAAGGCTAAAAATAACTGGAGGTCGCCAGGTAACCAGAGGCTCTATTCCAGAGACTGGGCTATTTGAAAGGGCCCCCCGCCAGGTTGATCATCACCACGGGTTGCATGACACCTTAATCCAGCCCTTGTTTAATAGTGCTAGCACTGGCACTTAATATTTAGCCGACCAAAGTCGTTGCCCGGATGGAACCCCTAGGGGGTATATTAGATACAATTGGCACACTCCACATAGTTACAACAATGGGGAAAAAGCAGTAACAAGTTACGACCATTAAACCTATTGAGCCTACTCTATTGAGACTCACCCAAACCATCCTCAGTAGAAGATCCAAAGATTCCGCTCCCCTTGTAGTCCACATACTATCCGGACGTTGAAGATAACTTGAAATGGCAGGACAAGTTGATAAAACCTAACGAAGCCTAGCTGCCTCAGAAGACCCCTGTATATTTTCACAGAATTGCCTTCAGGATTTGATTTTGACATTCCTTAATTTATATTTATAATTTTGAAGAGTTCCTTAGACCACCACAGTGGGCGAGATTTATCCTTAGAACTGCTGTAAAGGCACGAATCTGAATATAATAGCTTCATTGAAAGTATTAGATATCCAGGACATCTAATTCCTGTAAAGATTTGGGAGATTCAGGAACCCAATCAATAATTTATGAAAATATTACTGTGAGAAAATTTTCGATTTTCATATGATCTCAAATTACTGTAGCTCCCTGTTGTTAGACAACTTCACTCAATTGTTGCAATGCGCTTTAGGATATCATAGAAATATTTTTAACTGCTCCAAACTCTTTTGAAGTTTTTGTAGCTTCCACATGAAACAGTCCAGAACAATATTTTATACTGCCAATTAATTCGGGACGGAATAATATTTATGCCGTATATAAAGTAAAAAATGCAGAGTGCCCTAGCTCGGTTATGTCCGCCATTGTATATGCCTCACATGTTAGCACGTAGGGTAAAAAATTGCTCTTCAGTGTAGATCTCAACTTGAATTATTCTGGATGTTCTCTTCGATGAAGCTAGTGGATTGAAGCTAGTGAACTGCCGAGGATGTCACCTCTCCAGTAATGAGTACGAAAGGCATTTTTATAAATAAAATTAAATAATTTATTATACTTCAATATCTACAAAATTATACTGACAAATAAATAAAATCATATATGTGCGCTGTAAACGGGTTCGATGTGTCTTAAAATTAAAGAATTGTAAATGTTACTCGAAATTTATCCGATTCCAAGAAATCGACGTATTTTTTGCAGGTACTCAAATCAATCAAAAATGATTTTTAATGTGATGAGCTAGACGATGAGCCGGCTGATGAACCAGAGCTGGACGAACCACTGCTCGATGGATAGTACGAATTATAAGCTAGATCTGATCCCGAAACACTCGACGATGGTGACCAGACGCGTGAATATGGTCCACCTGAATTTGGTTCCCAACTTGGATCGTACGACGATGCAGGTGCAGGTGATGGCGATGGAGCACCATATTGATCAGCTGGTGGGCCCATTGGTGTCATCATCATTGGCATATCCATTTGTTTCTTCTTGAGTAGTTGAACCAATACAAAACCTAATACGATTGTGATTGCAAGTTTCGATAGAATTAAAGCTTTCATTGCTTTGAAACCAATTATGGCGACCAAAATTGGCATTAAAGCTTTCATTTTCAATTTCATTAAAAGTAAAATTGGCAATAATAATTTCTTCTTGAGCATATCACCACGAGCTGAAATTTAAATTTATTTTCCTCTCAATATTTGAATCAAAAACAAAACAAAAAAAAACTCACCTTCATCTTGTTCATCTTGTGGCACATCGAAATCTAGTCCTCGATCGGCACGATACGATACAATCGTATTTTGGAATAAAGTTTTTGGCAATTGTACGGTAATTTCATTACCGGCTAAAATACGTGATACACGATCGAAAATAATACGATCAACATTTTCACTGTTAAACGAACGGGCTTGTTCCGATTTTAATCCTAACACTGTATCCAAATAGGTGAGCACTTTTCCTTTTAAACAGCTCATCGCGTTCCCGTCAAAGCATTCGTTCGCAATTGACATAATCAATTGGTCGCCACTATAAATTCGGGGTGTTTCCACAATCGAGGCACATTGTACGGCCGCAACAACGCAACCAAATGCAACAAATACTAGAGCAAGTCGAGAAACCATTTTTTATTTTTTTTTTGTTAAATTTTCGATTTTTAATTTAATTAAAATAATTAATTGATATATTTAATTATAATATGATGTGCACTGTTGAATATACAATGCGTTAATGATATTAAATAGTTTTAGGTACGAGTATTTTATACTGCTGCTCCCATTATACCAATGGGTTAACAGGCCGCGATGTCGTTTTGATTGTACAATCGAATTCGTCGTTATACACACTTAGATATTTTGATTCGTTCGTAATTGGTTTTGCATTAAAATTGACAATTTATTGCTATCGGTACTTATACGTACAATTTACAATACCAAAATGAAAATGTATTACAATTGGTAATACAAATTGGTAAGTGAGAAGGTAAACTGTTAAGTATTTTGTTGAATAGAAATTTTTTTAAAAACGAAAAAAAAAAATTAAAAATTCATCACTCGTCGTTAAAAAAAAATGTTTAATAAATTTTTTTAAACAGTATGGTGGTATACAGCTAGGTATGTGGTAGTATTTGAAACACGAATTATGGCAAAAAATTGTCATAAACCAAATTTACTTTTCAATGTTGAGGTTGTCGTGTTATCGGAACTACATTTTTCTGGTGGTTTAGTTTCATGGACAATTTTTTTACGGTGATGTTATGCAATGCGTATTCAACAGGTAAACTTTTTAACAGATCAATTTTTTTTAACATAATTTCATAATTTAGAATTCTGTGGGTTATGCTTAAAATTTTCACTCAGCATTTTAAAAATATACAAGGCTATAGACTATCTATATCTGAAATTTTCTAGAAAATATCAAAAAAAATTTAACAAAATTTTGTCTATCTAGACCTCTATAGACCATATTTTGGTTAAACATTTAAAAATTGACTCTCAGCTCATTATTCAAAATTTAAAATTTAAATTCAAAATTTTAACTCAGAATTTCGAAAATAAAAGAGGCTATCGACTGTCTAAATCTGAATTTATTTTGAAAATATCAAAAAAAATTTTAAAAAAATTTCGGCTTTCTAGAACTTTATAGACATGTGTTGCTTAAAAAGTTAAAAATTAACCACCAACTCATTATTCAAAATTTCATGTTACAATTCAAAATTTTAGCTCAAATTTTCGAAATTATGCAAGGCTATCGACTGTCGAAATTTGGATTTTTCTAAATTTCAAGAATTATTTTAACAGAATTTCGGCTATCTAGGCCTCGAATTCGAATTTTCGACCATGTTTTGGTTAAAAATTTGGAAAACATTGACTCCCAATATTTAAAATTTCAAATTAAAACTCAAAATTTTAACTCAGATTTTTGAATTTTGGCTATCGAGGCCTCTATAGACCATGTTTTGGTTAAACATTTTGAAAAAATTGACTCCCAATCCAATATTTAAAATTTCAAATTAAAACTCAAAATTTTAACTCAAATTTTTGAATATTTTCAAGGTTATCGACTGTCTAAATCTGGATTTTTCTCAAAAATATCAAGAATTTTTAATGAAATTTCGGCTATCTAGTCCTCTATAGACCATGTTTTAGTTAAAAATTTAAAAATTGACACCTAACTCATTATTCAAAATTTCAAATTAAAATTCAAAATTTTAACTCAGATTTTCGAAATTATGCAAGGCTATCGACTGTCTAAATCTGGAATTTTCTCAAAAATATCAAGAATTTTTAATGAAATTTCAGCTATCTAGACCTCTATAGACCATGTTTCGGTTAAAAAATTAAAAATTAACCCCCAACTCATTATTCAAAATTTCAAATTAAAATTCAAAATTTTAACTCAGATTTTCGAAATTATGCAGGGCTATCGACTGTCGAAATTTGGATTTTTCTAAATTTCAAAAATGATTTTAACAGAATTTCGGCTATCTAGGCCTCGAATTCGAATTTTCGACCATGTTTTGGTTAAAAATTTGGAAAACATTGACTCCCAATATTTAAAATTTCAAATTAAAACTCAAAATTTTAACTCAGATTTTTGAATTTTGGCTATCGAGGCCTCTATAGACCATGTTTTGGTTAAACATTTTGAAAAAATTGACTCCCAATCCAATATTTAAAATTTCAAATTAAAACTCAAAATTTTAACTCAGATTTTTGAATATTTTCAAGGTTATCGACTGTCTAAATCTGGATTTTTCTCAAAAATATCAAGAATTTTTAATGAAATTTCGGCTATCTAGACCTCTATAGACCATGTTTTGATTAAAAATTTAAAAATTGACACCCAACTCATTATTCAAAATTTCAAATTAAAATTCAAAATTTTAACTCAGATTTTCGAAATTATGCAAGGCTATCGACTGTCTAAATCTGGAATTTTCTCAAAAATATCAAGAATTTTTAATGAAATTTCAGCTATCTAGACCTCTATAGACCATGTTTCGGTTAAAAAATTAAAAATTAACCCCCAACTCATTATTCAAAATTTCAAATTAAAATTCAAAATTTTAACTCAGATTTTCGAAATTATGCAGGGCTATCGACTGTCGAAATTTGGATTTTTCTAAATTTCAAAAATGATTTTAACAGAATTTCGGCTATCTAGGCCTCGAATTCGAATTTTCGACCATGTTTTGGTTAAAAATTTGGAAAACATTGACTCCCAATATTTAAAATTTCAAATTAAAACTCAAAACTTTAACTCAGATTTTTGAATTTTGGCTATCGAGGCCTCTATAGACCATGTTTTGGTTAAACATTTTGAAAAAATTGACTCCCAATCCAATATTTAAAATTTCAAATTAAAACTCAAAATTTTAACTCAGATTTTTGAATATTTTCAAGGTTATCGACTGTCTAAATCTGGATTTTTCTCAAAAATATCAAGAATTTTTAATGAAATTTCGGCTATCTAGACCTCTATAGACCATGTTTTGATTAAAAATTTAAAAATTGACACCCAACTCATTATTCAAAATTTCAAATTAAAATTCAAAATTTTAACTCAGATTTTCGAAATTATGCAAGGCTATCTGTCGAAATTTGGATTTTTCTAAATTTCAAGAATGATTTTAACAGAATTTCGGTTTTCTAGGCCTCTATAGACCATACTTAAAATTTAAAAATTGAACCTTAACTTATTATTAATGGAGTTACAATCATTTATCATGGAATCCAAATTCAAAATTTTAGCTCAGAATTTCGAAAATATACAAGGCTATCGACTGTTTAAATTTGGATTTTTTCTCGAAAATATCAAGAAATTTTAACTCAATTTCGGCTATCTAGACCTCTCTAGACCATGCTGTAAATGTTTAACTGTTTTGTTTACGATTGAAAAGGACTTATTTGCACATTTTGAAAAATTGGTATCCACTGTAAAATTAAAAAAATAAATATTAAAATTCAACTTTCATAACCTAATAAATCGATCAAATTTTATAAATGAAATTATTCGATTCAGTTAACATTTAAAATTTCTCCCATTACATCAATTAACGTTCATACAGATTTTTAAATTTATTTACGAAAATAATGAATACCAACAAAATATTCGCACTCATTTTTCAAAATGCTAATTAAATTTTGGAAAAGCATAAATCAAATTATATTTTTATTTTTGGTATTTTCAAAAATGCATAAAACATTTTATATGGTTATGTTTTATATTATACGTCTATATGTTAATACTATGTGACCATTTAAAAAGTTACTCCCCGTATAACTCACAAGTAGACACAAGACATGTAGAAATTAGTTATTGTCATTGAAAGTAAACTATTGGTAGTATATATCAGTCTGACAAGTTTCAAGAGACGAATACCAGGTCGACCTATACATATACTCTAGGATTAACTCAACTAACCGGAGCTTGGACATACAGTTAAATATGATGTAAAGGGGTTTAATCCATCGAGTGCAATTGTTTACCAGCAAGTAAACTTTGCAGGGTATTACTCTAATCGAAATGTTTTGGCACAATTTCAAACAGCAGTCATATACAAAAATTTTATAATGTAAAATTTACATTTTGAGTTATTCTGGATGTATTTTTTCAATCAAGTTTAGGTGTATGTGGGTTGAATATTTGAAAATGGTAATTAGGTGTAGATCTTATTACATGAATATATAATACTGGTATTTTGATGGTTACCATCCCAATACAATTATTAATGTTACACTTTTTTAGGGTGGATAATTCTAATGGCTATATCAAAAATGTCAACAATCGACCAGCAAACCAGCAAAGTTGTATACGAAACGGATTATACTCTCCCGCACTCATCGTTAGGTGTCTTATCTAATTTTATTTTTAAAGATTAAAACTTTTTTTAATCCAAATATATCATCATCATATATATATCTTAAATTGGAAAATAATTACGACCGTTACAAAAACACGAATCAAATCACTAAAATTTTCTAATAATTAATCCGGTCTAAATTTATTTTGTTTTGTTAACAAATTAAATTAATTTTTGTACCGCACCACAGCACCATATACGCAATCGATTTGAATGAAAATTAAATTCTAATTCGCCCAAAATTGGAAAATCCAATTGTAAAATCGAAATATTTACTATACTCTTCATGAATGGTGTGTGCCGTTATTAGGTTGATTAGTGATTTAGTGTTGTATGGCATATGTCAAGTAATATTTATGCGTATATATATGGTGGCCATAAAGACAACAACTCAACGAGTACGATAAGAATTTTTTTTTTTAATGTTCAAGTGTCATTTTACCTATACGATGGGAAACTACTTTCATTTTCGTTGGTAAAATTGTTTTTTTATATCGGTGCCAGAATTTTCTATATATATCGTCTGTCTGCGGACTCCTTTAAATATGCACAATGGGTAGCGTGAAGAGAAATTTTTTTTTTGTGCAAAATAAATTTTATGCTAAATGAAAAGTGAAAATTGGTTTTGTTGCTTATCTTAATTTCCGTTATGCTTATGTGGAATACTAATTTAGATGGAACATTTTTAGCAATAATACACAAAATTTTGGAAACCTAAAAAAAAAACAAAATATGCGTTTTTACCTATTTCTTATTCCCAAATTATTATGTCGTAAAAGAAATAGCAAATGCTCTAATTATAAAAAATCTCAGCAAAAGAAAGCTCGCTAGGTTGCAGTCATTTCGTACGCCCAAATCTCTGCGTGTCAAGTTTGTGCTGGAAATCATAACGTGCGTGACATTTGAACAAGAGTCAACACTCGTTAGCGAACGGAGGTTATGTTTATAGATTATACCCGTTAATTTATACACTGTTGAAACTACTGTAACGCTACTAGGTCGTAGATCAGATTAATGTTGAAGAGCGCTACAAATCGTATCGTATTACGATTGAGAAAACCAACAGCACTTGCAATTCGGCATCTGCTCCAATTAAGAGCCCCTGTCTCGTTCAATTGTTTAATTTGTGTTACAATCACGAACCGATTCAACATTTTCTATCTCATTTAGAGCTCTTGTACTCGAAAAGATCACAGGAACACTGCAACCCTAACCGATTCACAAGCATAAAAGGCCACACTTGGATCATTTCAATACTCAGTGGTGCCCATCACTATTTTTCTAATCCGTTTGATATCTTGTTGCTCAAGGTAACTAACCAACTAATATATTCTAGGTGACAATTCGGAACTATAAAATTGAGGATGTTTGTTTACCTCAAAAACAAACGCACGATAAATAGATGAAAGATACACAGTCTTCGTGCCATTTAACGACAATATATCACTCATTGGAATTAGTTCACTAGACGGGGTAATTCTGAGATTACTACACATAGAATATCGGTTTTCCGCTAGAACTATCATCTCCGTGGAGAATACAACAGGTCCATGTGAGTTTACTTGGAATTGGGGCACATGGGGGAAGTGCTAAACTGGGACAATGACTTGCTTGGTCAAATGTGTTATCTTCCTCATCACGGCGTATTGTAGTGAAAGTTTTAGTATATTTAGCGATGCGCCCGTCTTTATTTTAAGGACCGCACCGTTACGTATCATGTGCCCATCACATCATTCTTGAAATCTTTACCTGTTTTTGCAAACATAAATTCGTGTTCATAGCACACGTCAAGCAGCTGTATCGGCCGATAGAAATGGAACCCAAGAACAACACTTATCAGAAAACTATATGGATGAATTCTCATATCATCTATCAGCTAGCACAAGAAAAACAGAAAATATTCTTAATAGCAGTGGAAGTCGCATCTATAGACATTTCATTAGTCTCCCTCAGCCGATTGATTCGGATTCAACATTACCTCAGCATCAGATATTATTGCATCAACTATACGAATAATATTGTCGCAACCATCATAGATCTTCGATCTGCTCGGCTGAGTATCATCCAGATGACTCAGGCTACAGAATCAATCACTCGATAAATCATTCAACAGACCACTCTTATGACGTTGGCAGGTGGATCTGTCAAATTACAATTCTAGCATCTTAAACAAAGATCACCCCACTGAAAACCACCAAAAACGTATCACAACCTCAAATGACCGCTTGAACCGATTCACAAGTTGTTCCCGTTCGGTTAAGAAATTCTTTCAATCTGTAAAAACCTTTGTTGTGAACCAGGTTTCACAAATTTTGAATAATCTTCAGTCGTTCCAAAGTTATGCTTTTGTGAGTCATCATCGGCATCGCAAGATATTTTAGTTGCTTCAAATAGCACATCAATTAAAACTTTTGGCATTAAATTATTGCAAATCGATTTAGGATTCCGCAGAACATTCACCCATGGGTTCATAATAGGTGAGATTAAACGTCCAAATGTAGGAACTGATTTTCTTACCAAATATAGAATTTTAGTCAGCCACAGAAATCACCGAAGACTGTTCACCACCAAAATTATTTTCTATCGACGGAAGATAAGGTGAGCTTCTCCCGCAATTTCCAAAACTAAGCCAAGAGCCAATATATGCATGATATTTAAGTGCAGTATAATATTGTTCATCAAATCGTTACCTTTGGACATCATCCATTTTCTCGCTCGAGACAACTCTTTTCCGAGAAACACAAAATCAAAAAAGATCTTTTTAATCATATGACTTTGGCGTACCAGAGTTTCTCAGTCACGCGTAATTGCCAAAGACGATACTTGGCCATCCGAGCATAGAATAAGAGAAATATGTGATTTCCCTCTACCAACGTCCATTAAACAAGTACTAAGAGATTCATCGGTATGGTGAACTGTTATCATCAGTATATTGAACACTTAGCTGAGAACATTGCTCCAATCAACGAGCATCGTGCTAAACTAAAAAAAATTAAGAAAACTCCATTTGATTGGCCTACGCAGAGTGTTCCCTTTTCCTTGATCAGATCAAAATAGCCCTAGTCAATGCAACTCTATTGGTTCATTCAAGTAGGCCGTCAAAAATATTTACAGGGATCACAAACCATTAACATACATACATACTAAAATCTGAAACATCAAGAGATTTCATGCAAGCTCGTCGGTTATCGTACATTTCGCGTTTCACGAATGACATTCAACATATAAAAGGATCTGGTAATTTAGTCGCAGACACATTGTCACGGCAAGAAGAAAATCAGGTACCCCCAATACTGCAAGAGTCTGATCCTGAGTTTTTTTTATCGATTATATTTTATTCCATCAGAGCTATCAGAGTACGATTTCTGAAAAATGGCACGGTTTATCTAATCCAGGTACCAAAGCAACGCGAAAGTTATTGACAACAAAATACTTTTGGCCCAGTATTAACCTGTATACGGGAAATTAGTGTCAAACTTGTGTTCAATGCCAGAAAGGTAAAGTTAAAAGTCAAGGCGATTTGAATATATCCACATGGATCTCTAGTTGAACCTCCTTCAAATGGGGACTTATATATTGTAATAATAATTAATAGGTTTGCACGGTGGCCCAAGGTTATTCCACTGCCGGATATGATAACATCCACGGTAGTACGTGCTTTTATTGACCAGTTCGTCTCTAGATATGGTGTTCTACAAGAGATAACGACCGACTGGCGGTCAAAGTAAAAGTAATTTATTTTCCAAAATCAGTAAATTACTTGGATATTACAAGGTACGGACGACTACTTATCATCCAATTTCAAATGGTATGCGGTAGCGCAATTACACCATATACTTTGAAATCGGCACTTTATGCCTCCCAAACTGAACTTCAGTGAAGAGCTACCATTGATTTTTTTGGTCTTCGTACAGCGACCAATTCTGATCTAGAATGCACTCCAGCAGAACTTGTGTAGGAACAAACACTTAAGGTCCCTGGAGAACTCATCATCTAGGTCACGTTAGGTTAAAACTGTTATATAGCATAAGCTTGTTATGGATCAAGAGTTCGGAGTGTTTCTCTATAGAAGCCAGTGCATTTTCCTGAATTTGATATATAATTCTTTTTTTATATGTTCCTTCCACCTTAGTTCCAACCAAGGTCATACCTAAGTATTTAGCCGTGTTTGCATACGGTACTTTTTGTGAATTGATCATTATTGGTGTGCGCTCAACTCTCAGATTAGTAAGTGTCCATTCAGTGTTTTAGCTCTTTTTGCATGCTCATCAATTTTGTCACCTGGAGATATCTTCCTGTGCAGATTATCTTGGATATAGTTGAAATGTCTGCTCTAGATGATTCGCAAACAGATCTGCATTTTGTTTGAGATTTCTAGCCCGGGTATCGTAGCTTTTAATTGGAGAGACTTGCAGGTTAGGTTTTTTCAGGGGCTTTTTGTCTTTTTGTTCTTATCCAAATCAGAATTCGGGTTCGAGTTCAAGCTAATTTTTATTTTTAAAAATAATTTCTTTGGATGATGAAAATAATTGCGACGTGTTAATGGCAGCTACACAAAGCGAAGAAAATGACAACGCCAACTGCATTGATTTTATTATAACGAAAGAGTTTGCTGCATCAACCTTTTCTCAGTGTTTTAAGGTAAAAAAAACATTTCGGAGCTCTGGGACAACCATAAATTGTATGATACCCTATTATTGTACGAAGTTGCTCAGATCGTGTTGCTATTCCAGCAAAATAGATCAGTGTCGAGCAACCTTTTTTTGCTCGTTAAATAATTTTAGCACCACAGAGTGTCCAATATATTCCCGAATCCAATATATTCTTGTGCAAGAACCTGAACCCGAATCTACAATTATCTGAGTACAAGCCCCTTATTTGTTTTTAGTGCTTCAAAAATAAAGAACTCCTTCCGCTGTCAATAAGGATCTTTTATATAGGATCAATTATATGATAAATCGTTCTACCATTGATTCTAAAGCATCCCAGCTCTTTTTACTCTGCGACTTTAACGTGATATCAGGATTAATTATAAAATCTATCGGCAAAATTTAATCTATCTGACTATCTTCTTTACCCCAAAAACTATCTTGCTATTTATTTTCGTTTGAGTCAATTGGAATTTTTGTCATCGCTGGACTCATTATTTGTTGGTTGAGGCACTGCACCTCAACCAACAAATAATGAGCCCAGCGATGGCAAAAATTAAAGAAAATCTCTTTTTTTTTATACTTTTACGAATGAACTTGCTTTTATTCCCAAAATACGGAAAACAGCTTTTGCTGCAAATTTAGCCACAATTTCTTTGTTTGAGAATCATTATTTGCATTCGTGATAGTCACAAATTTATCAAGTGTTGAGTATGATTTTGAACTGCCTGCAGTTGCATTCCAGACTACTATATTCTTAGCGTCTTTGTCATTTAATAATAATATTAAAATTTTCAACCAAACCGTCTATTTGCATTTAGTGTCGTCAAGTAAATTTTGAAGTACTTCTTCTTGTACATCTAATCACTTATTGAGAGCTTCTAGATTTCCCAATATATCTTGCACAAGTTTTTCTAGTATTTGATCCTTTGGTGGGCATTATTGCCTAGATCTTTTTGCTTGGCCTATTTCGGATTACGTGATTTATTTCTCTTTTTTGTAGTTACAACTTCGCATCCTCGATAGTAAGCGGGATGATCCCCTCCAAACATCTGGAGGTGAGGTTTTATTAATTTGGCAAGCATTGACTGAGTGCTTCCCTGGTATTCGACACATCTAGGTTCATGATTACAGTATTTTTGAGTATGGTTAAACTTTTAGCATTCCTCGCACTGTGGTATTAGTCTAGTAACTTTGCTCTTGGGCTCAATTTTTACTCTCAAGTAGAGAATTGCATTTATTTTATAGATTATTCCAATATTTTATATATTGTTGAAAGTTAACATGAATGGTGGAAGTCCTTTTCTGATAATTTCAGTGTTTCCGTCTCTGTTTTGCTTTTTCTTTTTTTAATAATATTGGCCGTGTTTTTTTTTTGATATCGGAGAAATCGGAGAGATCAGATAGATTATTTATCGGATATATCTGATAATTTTTTTCTCCGATTTTTATCTATCAGATCGAAAAAAATATTTTTTGTGTTATTTTTTAGTACCAAAAATAATAAATTATTTTATGAATTTCAGCATTAAACTCCCTAAATTAAAGTTTTATTTGTCACCTGATAGTTCAACATTAATCGGAGACGCCATTTTAGAATTTACTAAAAAATATAAAATAATCTGTACATTTTTTCAGAGTAAAAAGATCGTATCCGATAATTATCGGAACGTAAAAAAAAACGACACAGAGAGATAATTTTTTTCTCGGATATTAAAAAAAAACGCATATCGGAAAATTTGACAGTAAATTTATCTCTCCGATTTCTCCGATATCAAAAAAAAACAGACCCATTGACTGCGTCTTTAATTTGAAGAACTTTACGAGTTAGTTCTTCCATGATTAGGCCTTTGACTGAGCGATCATTTTTGTCCTTTCCATTCAACCCCGATTTCAGTAGTTGCTGGATGTCATTATATTCGTTCACTCCTATTATGTTAATTGGAGGTGGAAGTATCTTTTTCTCTTTATCTAGCACTTTTGGAACTGTTTGATTACTAGAATCGACTATATTTCCTGGTGTTGGTTCAACTTTAGGTGATGACTCAGCTTTCTTTTAGGTTTTTGTACTGTCTTTTCCCTCTTTTTTGTTTACTTTTGTTTCTTCTTTCGAGAATCCAATTGGTTTCTCGTTCTAGATCACTTTCATCAGAACATAATTCGTCTTCCATGCTGAGCGGTTAGAAGGGATTTTTATTTAAAACAGCAAACTGAATTGCATATTCCTTACTGGTGACCGAGGTATTAGGTCACTTTTATGGAATCCTCAGAATCCATGGACCTGACCTTTCCAGTAGAAAAGGTTATTTTCGAAGTTTTCTTTTCTTTTCCAGCCTTTTGTAAAATTTCTACCGCGATATACAAGGCAGCACATGCGCATTTTATACTTATTGCCAATCGTTTAGGCAGCCGCCCCTCCTGAGATACAGACAGCCGCTCAATATGGGAACAGACTATTCTGTAATTAAACATCACTTAAACATCCTCTGGCTGCAGCTCTGAACTAGCTTCTCTCAGGGATTCTCACCACATTATTTTGCTAGGTTGCTCGTGTTACCACCGACACGGTGTAGACGTAGCAAGTAGGAGTTAGAATGAAAAGGTTAAGACCAGTAGTTAGAACTACAAAAAACATCTCCTTAGTTCGGACCTTGATGAATTTCTCAGTAAAACTAGTGTAAAAAGTGATACAAATTTTGCCAGATAATTTCTGTTAATTTATTTAACAGGGTGCCGTTTAATCTATGTTACACTTCCACCCGACTGTTAATTTCAATATAGTAATAGTGATACCATCAATCATTATACCTACTACTAAAGTAGTTTATCTACTAAAACCAAAATTCCGACCAAAACTATCACGCTCCCTACTTTCAAAAATAAATAAAATTTCAAATTTGGCAAACACCCAAATTTTCAAGTGAAATTCTTTTCTCATCGAAAATTCTTTTGACCCCAATTTGTAAATGCGGTAGTGCTTAGTAGGTGAACCGTTTCCGTCTCCCACCCACTACTTGACAGCTAAACATTCAAATACGCCTCAAATTTAAATGCTTAGACTCAAGAATGCAAGCTTTCGATTTTGTTTGAACGCAACGTTTCTGGGCAAATAGAACAATTTCGTGACGATCGAATTAAAATTTTTTTTTTTTTTAATTTTCTTTTTTTTTATTATTATCATTATAACAATTTGTTTTTATTTTAATTTAAATAAATATAATTTACAGTTTTCTATTTTTATTTTTAAAATTTTGTATTATTTGGTAAATTTGTTCGTACACGCAAATTTTGCGTCCATATGGTTTACACATAAGCATTGTATGCCATAGCTTGGCCATTTTCGTTTTGTGGTACTTCATCGTCGAACGCACGTCGATCCCATGGTCCATGAGCCGAAATATGTGGTGGCCCATTATCAGCAAGTTTTTTACACAATTGGAAGACGGCTAGTCCAATCGAAATAACGAACGAGAAGAACGAGAGTTGAAGGGCATTCCATGCTTTAAGTCCTAAAACGCCAAGAGCGAGTGGAATCAATGTCATGGCTTTGAGTAGAACAAACACCATGATTGGAAGGATGATTTTCTTCAATTTTGATTTTTTGCCTAGCGTGGGAAATTAAATGAAACGAATTAGATTCAAAAAAAAATTGTGTTTTGTCAATATCTACCTTTTGCTTCAGCAACGTCGCTACCATCATCAGCAAACTTAAATTTAAGATTAAGTTCGTTGTCGTTAATATTTCTTGGTGAAATGGTTACTTTGGCACCGGCTACTGGAACTTTAAATGTTACATCGTGACTTTTAATAAATGTTTCTACTTTATCTGTGAATTCATCGTTCGATCTAGATGAAATTTCATTAGAATCTGTGTATCCATTACTTCGTACTTCAATATCTTCGCTGATCTAAATCGATTAATTTAAAATTTTAGTAAATTTAATTAAAGTAAAAAATTAATATTTGAAAATACCTGATAGCTATCTTTTTTAAATATTTGATCCAAAAATCCCATTACTTTAACTTTTAGACATTCGACAGCATCGTTACCATCGGTACACGCCGATCTCATTTCATTTTTCCATTGTTTATTGGTGGCTGGATTAGCTGCAGCTAGTCCAACAATTGCAAGCACCACTATACAATATTTAAAACTCATTTCTACTAAATTTTATTTCAATTTAAAATTAATAAATAAATAAATTGTGCGGTATTGTGTTGCCGAATTGATCGTGTAATTGTAATTGATAACTATTAATGTGCAGACAATGGGTTTTATACTTTTACCCAATTACCATACACAATCTACACAAAAATGTTATAAATTTAATTTATTCTTCGATGTACATTTACGTTTTTTTTTTTTTTTTGTTTTTTGTTTTTTATATATATGATTTTGATTTCTTTGGACGAAGACGACATATGTGCGTGTGCATACAAGAAATGGTAAGCTAATGGTAGAATTAAAATAAAAAAATAGTTTTGTCTTGCTTTACTTTGGGGTTATATTTATTTTTTGTACTTCCGGTCGGCCGAATTACTTTTTAGGTAAATATGTAAGATTTTAGTTTTGGATGGCAGGTGAAGTTCTTAGACGAATTATTGTCAACTTATGCTTAATCGATGCATATACTTATTTTAATACGCACTTTTCACTTTCCACTGAAAGTAATTTTATGGCAACATTTCAAAATATGTTTACCGCTCCTTATATTGAACGTCGACAACAACTTAATACGTTTTTGGTAAGCACAAAGTGTTTTCAGGGCGTATTTTCATTTTAAATGATTAGAAATTATTTGGACTTCTGAAATATTGATTAGGCTTACTATAGTAGATTTTTCTGTATATGATGTTAAGCTCTCAACGTCAAGTGTCATGCCTAGATATTTGGTTTGATTTGCATGTGGAATTAAGCCGCAATTTTTTGAATAATTTAAAAATAGTTGGAAGCAAAGAAATCGGCCTTTAGGATTTTTTGACAAAAAAACTGAACGCTGCATTAATTATTTGAAATATTTTTCGTAATCCTTTTTCAGGTAGTGCTTTAACTATTTGTCCTGTAATTAGATCATAGCTGCAATTTGTCTTGGAAAAGGTTTAATTATATCTCTAAAATATATCATTAATTGCAGGTACTTACGTTTTATGTCTTTCTTGACTTTTTTTACTTTCCAAAGCGAATAATCGGTATCTTTTTGACCAGTAAGACCCGTAAGGTAATTGTGAATCGAATTTAGTTTGATCAAAACTCTCAGTTTATTACTAAGATAGTTGAGTATCGTTTTAATTTATGGAGCCCAATTTCTCTTCCATGTTTTAAGTGCTTTACAATTTTTTCTAACTCACTCTCTAACTTCCAAAGAGAGTTTCTTTTTGACTACTAGGCGTACTATCCGAAGCTGCTTTTTGTATAATATTGCTAAGATGTTCTAATTGGTCCTCCAATTATGTCGAATTCGTAACTATGGCACTTGAGGACTGATATTGTGACTGACAAAGTTTTGGAACAGTTCCTATTTTTTTTTATTGTTTGACTGTTTTCAAACACCTTCACTGTCTTCTATGAATACGTAGTTTTAACCTTTTGTTACATAAAATCTATGATATCTGGAATTTTATTTGGATTCGTATGCGAGTATGTTGGTTCACCTATAAAGTAAAGTACATATTTTCTTGCTTGACCTGCGACAAGTAACTCCTTTTCTTTATGGGTTTTAGTCTGATCCCCAAAACGTGGTTTCAGTTTTAAAATCACCGCCAATAATGAAATTAAGCCCGAATGATTTAAACAACGAGATGTAGTCCGCTTTATTTAGATGGCGTGCACCATCAATATACCCAGACATTTTAGCAAATGAAGTTTTAGTAAAATGGCTGTCAGATATTAGGCATATATCTATTTTTCTGTATTTAAAAATATTTCTAGTTCTGGAATATATTGCACTAGCCCATTTGCACTTCAGATGACAATTCTAAGTGTTTGATTAATTCCCATATTTTGGTAAATCTAGGAAGTATTCACTGTACCTTAAATATTAAACTGCCTATTTAGAGCTTTTATGCTTTTTTCTTGTTTCACAAGCTGAATGTTTAAGGCTTCTACGCATTTTTGAAATCTTTTCGAGAATTGGGGTATCGGTACCATCTTTAGCAGGTTCTGTGTATGTATGTTTTTCTATTGTTTATCGAGTTTGCTTGAAATTTTTTTTCTCTAAATTTATAGTAGGCTTCCTTTTATAGTGCTTTGTTTAAAAAGTCAAACTTCTTTAGGCGAGATACAGCTAAAAATTTAGTATGGCATTAAAAACAAAAAAAAACAAATTTGGTCACAAAATCGCGTTACAAAAATGCGTTACGAAAATACAAAGCCTCCTATATTAAAAAACATATGAACACTATGAAGAAAAATTATAATTATATTAGTGTAAATTATTTATTGAAATTGTCATAGTAACGAAAAAATTCAAATTTTTATTCCGTGTGTTCTACGTTCTACGCGAGTTTAACTTTTACTATATACGGTTTTGTTTCATTTGTGCCGTGAAGATGTAATTGCTGAAAATGATAACCTAGAAAAAAATAATATAGTCACTGAATCCATTTTATCATTTATACAACAATCCAAATGCAAACGTTAATGATAATATTCGGTTGGCAACACTACTAGAAGTTATCACAAAAAGAAGAGAAAATTTAATGGCTAATGAGATTTTTATAATTTAATGAGAATGACAAACGAAAAACAAAAATGAGTTTTACTTTTATTTTACATCTTTTATCATCAAATCAGACACTTTTTCTAATATGTTTCACTGGTCCTGCTGGATGCGGTGCACTGCTCATATGCAGCTTTACAAATATCCTTATCGAGATTTCTTCCTTTATGCAATGAAACTGCTCAACAATACAGAACTCTGTTTAAGTATGTTAAAGTTATAAAGTTATCGATGAGCATCGATCAGATAAGCATGATTAGCGCTCAGTTATTATTAAAAATTGATTCCAGATTGAAACAAATAACTGGAAATGTTCAATTCAATTTTGGAAGATTAGATATTATTTTCATCGAAAATTTACGTACCACCAGTTCGCGCTACATCCATTCATAGACAAGCCAAACCGACTATTGTTGGACCCCTGTTATGGTGCAATCTAAAATTGTATGTACCGAATAATGTCATGTGAGATAGCTCTATTTAAATATCGTCGTGTCCGAAGGATTAGCGAATTATTATCACAATAATAATAAGAAACTAACATCAGTAGAATAACTGTACTAATTGTCAAAAAATCTTCCACTATTCCACTCAACAACAACAAAACTATATTTGTAAAACGTACCCATATACCACTATAGCCTGTGCTTGCGCTACGACAATCCATAAATCGCAAGGTAGCACATTTTCAAAAATCGTTTATGATTATGATCAACGTCACAATCAATCGTTGCTATATATTGCTTTATCCCGTGTAACGAGTTTGGAAGGATTACATTTAGCGACGCAGAATAATAAAAAATATTTCACCATGGTCGAAGAACATCGTCTATTGATTTACAAACGGAATTTAAACGGCTTTCACTAAGCAAACTAGAAACTATTCACTTTTAATTGCCAGTCTTAGAGCTCATGCTAATAATCTAAATGATTTAATTGTAAACAATTCAAATGTCTTAGTTTTATCAGAAACTTGACTAACCGATAAAGATGACCAATCAGTAAATAAATAAAATTATTTCTTCGCCATTTTAACATTTGCTCTAAAATATTATCCCATTTTTATAGGTATACAAATTTACATTTTGGTAGTTTCCCGTAATGGATCTTTATTTACAAAATGTTATGTATTCACATTATAAAATTATGACACTAAAAGTCAAAGGTATATCGATAAAAAATTTATTTACCGAAAAAGAAAGAGATACAAAATATTGTTGCCCAATATTAATTTTGTGTCTATGCTTAATTTGGAGTACGAAAAATAGTATGGAAAGCACGATTGTCGCACTTGTGACAAAACGCATATTGTGATATAGACATTATTAAAACATTGGTTTTCGAACTAGATAGTAGATAGTTGCGGAAATTTGAATAAACTTCTTTCCTAATTTAGCGAAAGATTTTGATACTTCATGCATTGTGGAGCATACAGTTGATTATATCAAAAACCTTACTGTATAAAATACGTCCAAACCCCCATAGTAAAGTTGTTTCCAGAAACATCACAATCCAGCGATTGTATTAGTTAATATATATATATATATATATATATATATATATATATATATATATATATATATATATATATATATATATATATATATATATATATATACATTTTATTTTACAATATTATAAATAAATAGTTGGTGTGGTTATAGCCAGTTAATTTTCTCAAAGGTTCTATTCTGACTCTCATGTTTGAATGGCTTTTATGTTGTATATATTTTCTAAATTTTTTTTAGGGCAACTTCTTTTTAGTGATTTTAACACCTTCTGCATTATCTATTTTTTCTCTTGAGCATATTTGCTGCATCTTCAATTTTTAAACCCTTGCATTTTAAGTTTCCTATTATATGCTTCTTTGAACAAGTTGAATGGAGACCGCTAGCCACAACTTTAATTAAGCAATGATTCTTATATGTATAAGCTTTGTGGTCAAAGCTCTATATGTCTTAGAATCAGATGAATGAATTGTCCATAAATCATTGTTAATTGATACAATTCTGTATTCATTGTCAGTGAGTCATTTGATTTTTGTTTGCACGAGGCATAATTGGATAAGCCAATAATTGGCTTATCCTTTTCTTGATTTTCCTTTTCGTTTTTAGGACCTTAACCGTTCAATTGTGTCTACCTCATTGCTAGTCTGAAGGAGCTCCTCAGATTTTTTAGCTTGTAAAAATCTTTTTAAATATTTGTTTTCCTTTTTAAGTAGCACCGAAGCGTTGCTTAGCTGCAACGTTACATTTTCAATTCCACTTAGTTTTTTCTTCTAAGTTCATTTTCGTTAAGTTTAAAAAAAATTTTTAGTTGAAGATGTTGGTGATCTCGTAAGCTTTGAAGTTTTTAAAAAAAGATTATCATTAAACATTAGTTGACCCTGCCCAGAACTATTTGGGCCAACCTTTGAAGAGGGTGGATTTTTCCAAAGATTTTTGTTCTAACGATTTTTGAAAAGTTCAATAATAAATTTTTTAATTAATTTCTCAAATTTACTATAAACAGTGAAGCTTGTACGTCTAAAATGTAATACCGCAAAATCCTTCGATCAAGTTTAAATTTTAATGTTATAAGTATGAGCATTTTTCAAACCAAAACAAAGCTTTCTGAAAAAATAAAAAAGGTCGCTTACGCAAAGATAGAATACTGGCGTCAAGGTGTTGTCAGTAAGTATTCTGACTTTAAAACCAAATGTTCGCCACAAATAAATTCATCATCACATTATTGAACATGATTTTTTTTTGGACAGCCCTAATTATCAATACTGTACAGTTTTTGTTTGTTACACATTTTTTTGGTCCACAACATGTTTATTTACATCGTAGACTTTATATACGCAAAATAACTTTGTAACGGGATAAATTATATCAAATTATTGTGTTCTAATTGCGATGCGACTAGTTGAAATTTAGCAGTTCAGTATGTTAAAAGTGTTTGTGTATGTTATCCGTGTTTTTATAGTGGTGGGTTAGTGTTTTTCAACTTTGAAACTATCTTGTAAACTATAAATATATGTGTACAATGATTTTATTGATTTTCTCTTAACATTGGGTTGATTTCCACGATGAGCTTTTGCAAGAAACCATCGACATCGAATAAAGGTACAGTGTCATTTTTTTATTAAACTTATATTCGAGAAACGAATTTCAAGAACAATCACAATATTTTGTTACAGCTACAAACAAGTGGATGGTAGTATTATTTAGTATTATGCGATATGCGTTTTGCCGATTTACTAAATGTGGTCCGTTTGATTATCAATCATGTTAGCAATTCTTTTTATGAACATGTCACAATATTTGGTCGTATTGTTTAGGAATTATGAGCAATCCTTTATCGAATTTTTGTATTTGAATTTTATCTACATGTAGTTTTGTTTTATACGCTGATGATGAAGCTCATGAAAATGAATACTAGAAGCAGCGCCGAGCTTGTAACTTGTTAATTTTTTTGTTAAATCTAGAATTGTTAAATGGAAGGTTGGCCTTCTAGAAACGTCTAAGTCAATTTCAAATACCTTAAAAGCTCGCCTTATTCTTCAGTTGGAATAAGACATAAACCAATTTATATATATATATATATATATATATATATATATATATATATATATATATATATATATATATATATATATATATATATATATATCTTTTTAGACTACTTGATCTGTTTGGTCCATTTGGATATTAAGACTGTCTAAATTTTGATATTGTTGTTCCTAAAATCAATAATATTTTGAATGTATGATTTACCTTCTAGAATCATCTAAGCTAATCACGACTACTATAGAACACATCCTGACCTATTGTAAATACAGTTAAAGCTAGGTGGAATAAGACAAAAATTCAATTTTAGTTTTTCTAAATTTTATAAAATCTTAAAGGCTTACTGTCTAAATTTTGATATTTTTTTTCCACAAAATTAAAATGTCTATGATTCGAATAGTTTAAGCTGATCTCGAGCAAATTAAAACTTATCCTGACCCATTATCAACGCAGTTACAGGCAATTAGTATAAAAGAAAACCTGACTTTTTTTTCTAAATTTTCTACAATCTTGAAGACTACCATTCGATTTCCACTCTAGATTATCTAAAATTAGATTAAAAAAAAATGAAGAACCTTTTAACCGATAGATTGACCTTCTAGAATTGCCAAAGCTAAGCACAAGAATCTTAAAACAAGTCCTGATCCATTGTCAATGCAGTTACGGATAGATGAAATTAAACAAAAATCGAATTTTCTTTTTTTTAATTTTTTAAATCTAGAACAGTATAAACTGTCAAATTTTTGATTAAAAAAAAGCAAGAAGTTTTTAAACGGCAGACTGGTCTTTCTTACTATTAAATTTGGATCTTTAAATAAAACTGTTTTGATAAAGAAACAACTGGAAAAGCTCTTTTGGAACAAAATCTACAGAGCTTAAGTTCTTTGAATATAAATACATTTTCTAATTTCGGCGAGCTTTTATTTTTAAATACCTCAAAATATTAGTTCACATACACAATAAAGCTTATATTTTTAAAGACTCATTTCAATTGAAATTTTAAAAGCGTTTATATATTCCAACCACTGAAAATTGGTTTTGCCACATATTAAGATTAAATTTAAAAAAGGTCAGTTCAGAACTAATTTAGAATTATTTTAAACTAACTTTTTAGTAAATACAGGATAACTTTAGGATACATAGTTTAATGAAAGCCTCTTTAGAATTTTGTAAAAGTTCCACTTACAAGTAAAGGTTGACTATCCAGTGTCATTATTTTATTATAATTTATGAGCTTTTTACAATTGATTTTAGAATTTAATAGAAAAACATCCTTTTTTAATTTTAAACTTGGGTATTTAGGGTTCTTATTTCTTTTTAAAAGCTCTTTATTTTTGAAGCTGCATCTCAAATATTAAAATAAAAGTGTTTTAACGTGTAAGCAAACAACTGGATATTTTAATAGCAACAAAGAAAAATTTTACCAAAAAACCTCAAAACTTGTTTCAAATTATTAAAGAAATGATTTAAACAAAGCTTAACAATTATAATACGAACTTACTCAATACGAATACCAATTAAACAATCAGCCAATAGCGTTTAAAAACAATTGTGATATCAAAAATGCCTAGAAATGTTGGAAAAAAACCTAACATAACACTGGAGCTTTACATTGTTGAAGTAATGAATTTTAGCATAGATTAAGATATATTAAAGATGTCCCATACACAAGCAACAAAAATGTATATACGAAAATAATAAAATAAAAAGTAAAAATAAAAAGAAGAAACTATTTTTCTTGGTTACTGTATAATGAAGGTTTATAAAATATGCATTCGACAATTTAAAGTATAAAATATAAAACCAAGTAGGCTTTGTATACAATGAAATTTTCTTTGTAGTTGAAAAATAAATTTTTGTACTTTGTACAGAAAACCAAAATAGCTAATTATGATGTAAGTGTTAAAAGTGATGTCTTATTTTATGAGAAGGGAAGTTTCAAACACAATACGAAGCGGGTGTCGCACCCCTTCGAACAAAATAAAAAACTTTGTTTTTGTTAATACAAAGTTTGCTTATAAATTTATTTCTATACAGCAAGCTATTCTTAGTTGTTTTCGGTTATAAAAATAGCATGCGTTGTTTAATCGTTATCATTTATACAACAAATGGAATTCGTATACATTTGACATATTTCAAATGAAATGGAAAATATTCCTGGAAACAAAGATGCAATTCCGGCTGAAATTGAAGAAGCGGCAAATATATGTATATATATATATATATATATATATATATATATATATATATATATATATATATATATTTAAATATATATATATATTTATATATATATATATATATATATATATATATATATATATATATATATATATATTTAAATATATATATATATATATATATATATAAATATATATATATATATATATATATATATATATATATATATATATATATATATATATATATAAATATTATGTATTTGTGATTTACTTTTAACACGCGTGTTAAAAGTAAATCAAATTTCAGGCTGGTGCCTTAAAACAACATTTTTAACTTTTGTAAACAAACGTGAAAAGCCTACTTAATACAGAGTTTGCAGAAAAAACGCTTTTAAATTTAACCCGCGGCTTGCTTTTATTTTTTGGAACATTTTTATATCTCAATCTATGGTTTTAGTTTACTAGAAATAGTTTTTAAAAGTTTTGTTTTGTAATATATTTTTGTAATCAATTAAAAAAATATTTTTACAAGCTTGTAAATTTCATATCTATGTGTTAAATGTTCTAACAATTGTTTTAACATGTAAATGAATATAGTTTTTATTTAAAAAAATAATTAAGTTTATGGAAAAAGCTTAAAATAAAATAATGCTAAATGTTACGAATTGGCGAATGTCATAAGTGGGTTGTCCAATTAACTTTGGTTTTGTTTTTTTTAATAGCAAGTATCATACCCAATACTGTGCCGTGGTAAGCAAGTATGTTAACCATGACGTTCCGGCATCCACTTCCATTGTAGCTTCTTGATTTTGTATTCGGAGTAAACATTCAGTAAGTTGCTTTAAAAGTTGGTTGATTTTAATAACTATTTTCTCCTTTCCTGCTTGTTTTTAGCTCTGAGAAATTTTTAAAATATGCCAATAATTACAATTACTTTAACATTCCTAATAATTTGCTGGTCACTATCATGGTGGCTGAATTTTTTACATTGAATTTAATAATTTAAGCACATACTGATTTTGTTGATCACGTAGCGAACTTTTAAAATAATTTAAAGCTAGGCTTTGACTATTATGATATCTCTTATGATATAACTCGGAATCTGTTATCACCACTTCTTCCCTGTCTACGGTGGTTTTGACCTCTATTATATGTTCTCGTTCTATCGGACTGACTTATATAATGTTATATATAATGTTCAAAGTTCGCAAGAGTGCGCTAGTGACTTTAACCTTATAATGAATACAAGCATGGATTCACTTTGTTCTTGTTTCGACTAGGAGAATTTGACCCGCTAAGCTATTTTGTTGATATTTGGTTTGAAGTGCGGCTTTAAAGTGTTAATAATTTCACCCCCATAACGTTGATGAAAATCGGCACTTTCTTGTTGAATCATGTACAAGAAAACATTGCATCACACGACCGTCATAAACTTTAAAATATTCCGCTGGGGCAAAGGCCTCTTATCAATATTTTTAATTAATAATCACCTACTTTTTAAGATTCCAGAGGATTATAAATTTTTTTGAAAGTGGTTTTTTAATTTTAGAGTTTTTATTTCCACAGTAAACAATCAAGCAGAGCTTAGATAATTACGAACTAAGGATCTGTGGGTTATGAGCCCAGCACGTCTCGGGTGCGCCTGGATTAGGTAAACTCATTTTTGGGAAACCTATTTGAAAGTGTGTCGAAATAGGTACAACAGTAACACCATGGTCGTGACAAAGAGGCTGTGAGTATAGGATTGCGTCAATTTCTACAACTAGTATGATGACTTCATTGATTTTTAAAATATTTTTCCTCACAACTCGATTTAGTTGAGTCTTGCAGCTCTTTACTGATCGGTACCTCCCGATCCAAACACCACAGCTTTAACTATTGCGACAATTTCTCGGTTTGATGATAATTGCAAGCTTTATAAAACTTTACCACCGCAGTAAAAATATTGAAGTTATTGATGTCACCTTTTATCAACAATGAAACCTTTTTGTGGAAAGCAGCTAGAAATTTAAAAAACCGGCAAACGTGTTTGCTAATAAGACTGCGAAGAGGAAAATGGGCGAGTAATGACTAAGAAAAAAAAAACGTATTCTCACTACACAGGGAAATTAACAACTATACATGCTACAATGCAAACTAAACGGTATCACTTTTCAACAGAATTCCTATTCTAAATAATTATAGGCTTACATCTGAGTATAAAATTGACATAAAATAAGATTAACATGATGATGAATCGAATATTAAATGAAACTGTCCCCGCATATTGGTCACCATCATTTTACTTTTAAGCTTCGAAAACATTTAAAACAGGATTATAACCAAATCATCAAATTATTAAACTAACAAAAATACTATTATGTTTTCCTATAGTAAAAATGTAAAAAAAATTCAACATAAAACATTAACATTCACAAACGGTTATCTATCCAATGCACACGGTCTAGTTCATGGTCAAAAATCTAATAATCGTTAAATTATTTCACAAAGTGATGTATAATCCGCCAAACAAAAATGTTATAATCTGCACATAAAATTAAGTAACATCGTATCGCACGACGTAGTTTGCAACAAAAATTCCACTAGCGTACATATAGTTTAGTACACGGACAACATATTTTATCCATGTTCTAATTTATATTTTAAAATGGTTTTGCAAAAAAAAAAATTAAAAAAAATTAAAAATCGAAATTTCTAATTAATTAAACATTTCAAAAGAAATTTGTGTCGCCGCAACTATAGAGCATTGTAATATGTAAATAATTCAATCATTTCGATAAGAAGACAATAAAATATTTATAGTTTTGAGTACGTGATCATGCAAAATAATTAGTTTGAAAAATTATAAAGTTAATAAAGTTAAAATGTTTAAAAAATGTATCTTAAGTTTCACTCTCGCGTTAAAATGTATATTTAATGTTGTTATACCCGCCAAATTCGGATGTATATCCGTTTTGTTGCGGCGCTTTGGTATTTCGATTGATTTATACTACATCGTTGACTTAACAAACACAATTTGATTGAAAACTAAAGAAAAAAGCAAAACTAATATGTTGACCTTGTGGTTAACCTTTAAAGTTGGTGTCAAGGTCATTTAGATTTTAAAAATTTATAAACTCATCATTTAACTCCAGGCCTGTCCATTAGCTTAAATTGCCTAATAATCGTTCGTATTATCCCTACACAAATGTGTAACCGATTTTTGGTTGCACTAGGGAAAGTTATTTGAAATTATTTATAGACTAAATTAAAACCAACTCACTCACATATACCGTTGAGTTCGGAATAATTAACTGTGTAAAATTAACAAATGTCTCTCACACGTTTGTGAAACTGCTAATTTTATGTTTTGGATTGCACTTTTTTTCTTATTCTTTAATATTGGCTTCTTACTGGCTTTTCAATGTCTGTCAAATGACGCCATATCATCTAAATCATCCTTCCTGGGATTACAGGGCTACAATATGTTTTAAAACCAAAGTAAAAAAAAACTAAAATTAAAAATATTTAACGTACACATTTGTGTATATTTATTTTTGTAGCTTTTAAGTTTTTTAATGTATCATTTTTTACGTACCTTTCTAGGGTTCGGCCATCTAACGATATTCACAAAAGAACCACTGTTAACGCATTCAATTGAAGTAAACCATTTTACAGCTACAAATTTGTGAACGTCGGTTAATTAAGCTTACACAATTATGTAAGAAACAATTATGTACTTGGGTATCCAGTATCCCCATATAAATTATAAATAAAATGTATTACAGTTGCAATGATGATAATATCTTTAAGCATTCAATTTGCAGGTAAAAAGAAAATGATTGATGACATAATATTCTTAGTCGTTGTGTGCAGTTGACAGTAAAGTAATGTTCCATATTTTAAAGTTTAGAACCAATGGTACAGAAAAAATAAGTTTTCCGTCGTAATATAATACAAGTTCATATACTACTCCACGGGACCGGTTCTCAATCGGCTGCAAGCTTAAATAAACTTGCACATGCAGTAAATAGTTTATTGTTGCATCGGCAATCGAAAAGATCCGAGTTTACTTGCAATAACCTGTAAATAACATAGTATACCTAGCGTTGGTCAATTTGCATTTTGTTTTTTTAAATGCATACCATACGTGTCTGAAAGCTACCAATTTATTAGTTTTGAGGCTTGTGATCTCGTACAAGAATTTCATTTTCGCCTGTGTCATACTATCACATTTTGTGGCATCACATTTTGTCTCAAAGGGGGCTAAAAAGGCCGCATTGTGTTTTCATCGCTCATTTGCTCTAATTGCTTTCTGCTTTGGAAGAATACACGACTTGTCTGAAACAATTTAAGAAGTTCGAAGACTTTATGTTTTTTGGTGGAAATGAAAGCTTAGATGGTTTTCACCAGAAAATCACGAAATTTTATATAACTATTTTGTTTTAGAGAATGTTTATCTTTCTTCTATTGTTACTTGAAGCAAAGCCACGAGCAAAGCTCATTGGATCTTCTGACATCTTTAAATAATTTATGGCCTTAAACATGTAAATGGAAAAGTTTTATCCCCTAGGAGATATTGAATGCGTGCACGACATAATAACAATTTCGTCGCTCGCATAATAAAACTTTCATTGGGAGCAGATGTAGCGCTTTAACTTATAAAATCTGTAATTAATGTCTGCGTTTTAGATATATCAAACTGTTTTTTCAATTTCGTAATATGGTGCCATGTTTATATCTACTTGAGACATGTCAATTCCGTCTTGCGATATGTTAGGTTGAAATGTTAGTGTCTCTTTAAAATTTAGTGTTGGTATCTCTTCAGATTCATTCTATTTCATTAAATTCTAGTTTGCAAGAAGATCTTGCTCACTTAAGTCTTTTTCTAATCTCATGTGTTCGTGCACCTCATTCAATGTGATATCATTAAATCTTTTACCTCCAACTGAATGTGCCAAAGCCACCACTTGGTTTAATTTAGCTTCTACCTCTGGTACAATATGAAAGACGTAAACTCCCACCGGTCATAATTTTTTCTAGGAACCTTGAAGTGTAATCTGTTTTAATTCCTTAATAGTTTTAGTGGTAAATCGTACACAATTCTGCATAGAGTATTCTTTTCTTATTTCAGTAACTGTTATATCTATAATACCATAGTATAAAGCTCGATGATTTATTGCTAAACGAATGAGCAAGGATTTGGTTACTAAATCCCCCGATGCATTATGGCATAGTAAAAGTGAAAGGCGATCTTTTGTAACTTTAATCCCTTGCACTTTTTTCATGCTTTCAAATGTATGTCCGATTCGACAGTTTTTTCCAAAATAAATGCCGACAGTGAATATTTGATCGGCAATATATCTACCCTCGAAGTTTAGATGGATATAATCTAGCAGTTTCTGCATTATCAGAAGCTATTTCTCCGGTTAATTTAAGATTAGGTAACGAACATATCTTTTTAAAATTTTCAAGCCAACCTTTGCTTCCAGTAAATTCTGTTAGCTGACTGGACGAAGTCGATGGTTCGGAATTTATATGATTAAAAATTCATCCCTTATTTTTTGCATCCCTTATTTTCTTTTCATTAGTAATAATCGGACGATTTGTGGATTCTCCTAATGCAAAATCAGTTCCAATTATTATTGGACCATCTCCTTTACGAAACCTTGAGATTCGCATATGGACGTTTAATGTATGGATGTATAGGGTTTTCCAATAAGAGGTTTCATTTTGATATTAAAGAAAAACGAGTATTTTTAAAGAGAAATCAATGAATGTTTATTTCATTGTAAAGAAGAAGATATGCCATTAACATTTGAAAACGATATCAGTCAAATGACCACCACGTCTACGCTTGCAGCACTATATCCTTTTCATGAAATTTTCCATGACCAATTTGCACATTTGCGGCTGCATGTCCTCCATAACTTCACGACTTCCATCTTTAAATCGATTGTGGATCATTAGCATAGACCTTATCTTTCAGGTGACCTTAAAGAAAAAAATCTAAAGGTGTTAAATCACAAGATCTCGGTGGCCAATTGTGATCACCTCTTCGAGAAATGCTTGCTAAAAATAAACGTCGTACACATTAATATCTTCCGATTCCGGCCATAAAAATCATTAGTCATAGCTCAATAGCGTAATCCATTCACCGTAACAGTTGCACCAGCCTCATTTTCGAAAAAGTAAGGTCCATTCACACCATCAGCCCAAAATCTGCACCAAACAGTGACGCGTTGAGGATGAAGAAGCTTTTTATCAATCATTCTTGGATTTTATGAGCCCCAAATGCGTCAATTCCGCTTATTACCGTAGCCTCCAAGGTGCAAATGGGCCTCATCACTAAAGATGATTTTTTCGATGATAATCCGGATTATTTTGATGGATTTGAAGGCCTCAATCCGCCAAGCTACGATGTTTATGGTGATCGACCGGTTTAAGTTCTTGTGTTAACTGTACTTTAAAAGTCTTAAGACCTGAGTCTTAAAAATACGGTATAATGTTGTTTGTGGAATGTCTAATTCCAAAGATCGACGAGGAATCGGCAAACCTGGGTTTTCTTCAACACTACGGGCTACAGCAGTAATATTCTCAGTAGTTCTTGAGCGATGCACACGGTTTCGATTCTTCACATCACAAACTTGTTCCAACAGCTAGTGAATTTTAACAATTTCAATGCGTTGTTGAAGCGTGTATCGTACCATTTTTAGTAATGGCGTAGTTTTTACTTGTCAAATGTCAAAAGATGACAGTTTCAAAAATGACAGCTGCACAAATACCAAGCTATTCAAAATGAAACTTCTTTCTGGGTAATCCTTTATAATAAAAGGAAGAAGCAAAATTGGAATCGCACTAAACAGAAATAAAAAAATCGCTTGATGTATATCGCTTGATGTATATATCAATTGCAGGTTTTCTTATAATTACAATGACTTTTTTGTTAATTTACCGATTATTTCATTTAATTTTTGTGTTAAATAATTTTATTATTGTCAAATGTTAAATCTACATCAAAAAAACGGAAATTTTGTCCTGACCCCTTTAGATTTTGATGAAACTTTTCAAAAATGTTCTCTATGTTTAAAAAATATGAAAAATGATTTTTATTTTTTTTTTTGCGGCACTGTACTTTCTGACAGTGGCGCACGGCGTTTTACGTTTTTCATGATTTTTCTTGAAAATGCTAATTTTTGGGGTCCTCTTTCTCAAAAACCACTTAACCGATTTGAATGTTTTGTATTTTAAATGAAAGGGAATAAATGGATCTTATAAGTAACGGTAAAATTACAATTTTTTAAAAATTGTTTATTAAAGAAAAACTGTGTTTTTTTTTTAAATGTCATTTCCCGTTATTTTAAACCCCAACGAGTTATCAATTTTCTTATTTTTTTCAAAGCTTATTCATTTATCAAACAAATAAAAAAATAAAAAAAATAGAGTTATCTTTAATTTTTAAAATATGATTTTTTGAATATTTCAGGATCTAAATATTTTAAACCAAAAATCTATCAAACTTTTTCTTTGATAATTTTTCTTGAATTGTTCACTAATTTACACTTTTAGGAATGCAATAAATCCCTTTATTGGTTGTAATTATAATCTTTATTAATCAATATCAAAAAGTTTTTGCTTTGAGCAAAATGAAAATTTTCTAATATCTAAAGATGTCTTATTAATTGGACAAAATCTATGATATTTATGAGTACCAGCTATTTGTTCTACTGAGCTTTATCTTTTTTTTAATTATTTTTCTATTACATTATAATCTTTATTAGTAAAAAAATAAATAGTTTACTTTTGATTCTTTTTCCACAGCCCATGAATAGAGTTCAAGTGGCGTAGTTATTTGGTTTTCAAATGGTCTTTGTAAACTCGCTATAGCAGCATTCCTCTTGAGAACTCCTCCTAATGCATTACAAGGTCCTTTTCAACTAGGTTTTTAACTAGGCAGGTAATAAACACTCTCACAGCTACATGATTATGTTTTGGTGCCACAGATATAGCTATCAAGCTTGTGAATTCCAAACTACTATCGTTTTCCATCGTATGACCTGTTTTCCAATGAAATCCTTGAACCGCATCCTGAACTACAAATTAATACTTTTCAGAAACGTCACATGTAACTATACATCCATCAGTTGCTGCATTTAATTTTCTATATTTCAGGTAATCTGCTTGTTGTTTTGCAATAAACGAATGTGGTACTATGTTGTGTAGTTGTCCACCCAGTTTATCTGTGAAAGCCAATGATGAAATGGTTACTGTTCCCATGGTGCATCGATCTACCTTCTGCCTCTGCTTGAATGTTGTTTCATCTATACAATTTTGTAGAAATTTTGCAGATAAATCTTTAAGAATATTATCAATTCCTGGACAGGTAGGACATTCGTTTAAATAGCATAATGTGCTTGGAGTAGCGCAAATAATCAGCGAAATAAGATCTTGATAACTTCCCACTTCGTGTGATAAAAGGTTCATAGATTTGATTTTATTAAACATAAGTTTAATATTTTGATGGTATATGCAGACGCAAATAGTATGTGTGCCGCCAGAGTTCACTAATACGCAGTGCCCTAGTCGAAGTGCAGCAAAACTAAAAAATCCAATTTTTGTATTTGGATAGATTTTTTTGAATATTTGATGAGCTTCCTTCAAATTACAAATAACCAATCTACGCTGATTTGTAATAATAACTCTGATGACATTGTCTCGAAATCTCGTTTTCCAGCACATACTCAACTTATTTCGTCATATTCATAAAATTTCTGCACCAACAATTCTATTTCTTGATTAAGAGTTGTTTATCCCATTTAAGTGTTCGGTCTTGACATGATACCTTTTTCTTTTTGAATCTGTTTGGCTCTATTTGCCATATAATGAGACACACCAAACTCATCTTGAATTTTCCGAACAAGCCACCTTTTTGGTACCGATGTAAAAATCATATACTTTTCATTTGTTGTTGTATCGGCATCTGACCGGAAGAATAAATATTTCCTCAGAAATTTAAGCTGTAACTTCTTGAAATTTTTGTTGTTTATAATTCTCATTTTCTTATGTACTAAAGGGGAACTGTGCATTGGTTTTAAAGTATCGTTGAATAATGAAATGTCCGGATGAATGTATTGCTCCCCATTTTATGAACTCACAGAAGAAGCAGGTGAACATTCTCGATCCAAACTAATATCTTGTGAACCAAAGGATCCTTCTTCATTATCACCACTTGATTTACTTTTATAAATCACCATATAGAATTTTTTTCAAATTGTGTGTTCTTGAAAAAGTTCAAAGAAAAAGTTTGATAGTTTTTTTTGATTTTTGATTTAGAATATTTAGATCCTGAAATGTTCAAAAAAACATATTTTAAAAATATGTTTGCTAAATAAATAAGCTTTGACAAAAAAATAAAATAATCGATAACTCGTTGGGGTCGAAAATAACGGGAAATGACATTTTTCCCGAAAAAACACATTTTTTCTATAATAAATTTGTTTTAAATTGTAATTGGACCGTTTACTTATAAGATCCATTCATTCTCTTTCATTTGAGATACAAAACATTCAAATCGGTTAAGTGGTTTTTGAGAAAGAGGACTTCAAAAATTAGCATTTTCAAGATAAATAAAAAACGTAAAACGCCCTGCGCCACTGTCAAAAAATTCAGTGCCGCAAAAAAAACAAAAATCATTTTTCATGTTTTTTAAACATAGAGAAAATTTTTGAAAAGTTTCATCAAAATCTAAAGGGGTCAGGACAACTCGTGATCAGTTTCGCATGGAATCGCTGTATATATATATATATATATATATATATATATATATATATATATATATATATATATTTATATATATATATATATATATATATATATATATATATATTTATATATATATATATATATATATATATATATATATATATATATATATATATATATATATATATATATATATATATATTTGCTCTTTAATTTTAAATTGAGGTTAACATATTGTGAATCCCATCAAATTTGTAATGTATAGGGATCAAATAACATTTTTATCACCATTTTTACAACGGCTTACTATTAACGCCAACCAACCATTTAAAGTAATTGATCTTCCAACGGCATCAATAGCTTTATATCCTTCTCTTAGAAATTGTTAAGCTTAACGAAACAATTATATGTCAAAATTTAAAAAAAAATGTAAATCAAATTTTATCAATTGTTCAACACTTTTTAATTACTGAATAAACATTGATATCACATATAATACGTGTGTACACAATCAATGTTAAAAAATTTAAAAAATTTCGAACTTTTTTAGCACGCACAATCCTCGTTAACATCAAATATACAGCCGGGCCCATTATCATAATAAAAAAAATTGTTCTACTATTCTACATACCATACCATACCATAATAATAGCTGGCCATAAAAAAATATTTTCTACACAAAAAAATTATTTTCACCACCCAAAACCCCTCCTTCGTTCACAATAATCAACACAACAGAAAAAACTTGACAGAATCAAATATTTAATTGAAAACTGAAAGCAGATCAAAAACATGTATACCAATATACGACGAACAAAAAAACTTTTAATTTTCTTTATGGTTCCGTATTTATGTATATAAATTATGCTGTGTAAATGAGGGTCTGTATTTTTCATCCCCACTTATGCTATATCGTATTGTTCTTGTTGTTGTTTACGATGCAATAAAGAAAATAAAATAGAAAAAAATATTTCCCTTGTAAGTACGTGATGCACACACAAAATGTTAACTTTCATTATTTTGTGTGACCGAATTGAACGAAATTATTTTTCCAGAATTTCTAATCGAATTTGGTTTTGACCCAGAAGAACATTAACAACAAAGTATTTGTTTATAATAAATATTGCTTTTATTGTATAATGTTATTGTAAATAAATAAATTATTAAATTATTAATAATAAATAACAAATCTGTGAAAATGGAAAACTTTTTTAAAAAGTTTTCGTTTTCGCCGTAACTTAGGTTCGAGTGTGTATATAAAGCTTTCGTATACGTGGTTTTATCGTTGGCCGGCATATGCTAAATTTTGTCCGTCAAATGTACGTCCCCAAACTGGTTGAGCATCCCAGCCATGGTGTGGTGGATGTTCGACATGATGTTCAACATGGTGGTGGTGTGGATGTGGATAATGAATGACTTCGTAGTGGGCAACCTGGAAAATAAATGATTTAGAATAAATTATCTGCTAGAAAATGGTTTACGAAATTTTACTTTTGGTTTGACGAGCTTGAAAATGAATAGAGCGCCCGAAAGAACAACTGACAATAGGCCTAATGTCATTGCTTTCCATGTTTTCAGTGCGATCAAGGCGAGAGCAAGTGGTACCATTACAGTGGTTTTGAATTTTAATCCAAGAATGAATGGTATGATGATTTTCTTAACTAATCCTCGACCTATAGTAAATAAAAATTTAATTAGAAATATTCTTTAACCCAAATTCACTATAATCTTACCTTCAGCTGGACTATCATCGCTCAATGGAACTGTTAAACCACTAGCTAATCCTCCTTTCATATATGCAGCCGGAATATATTTACCAGCTTCTTTCGTTTGTAAAAATTTAGGTACATCCATACGAAGTGAATGCGACGATAAAAAACCTTGAATCATTTCGAGCAGGCGTACACTAGGATTATCACTACGTCCGTCACTCGTTTCATCATCGCTAACCGTCCGAATAATTGATAATTCGTCCGTAATACGAATTTTATCATTTTTCACCGCCTCACTTAACCACGACAATGCTTTGGGTTTAACACAACCAATCGATAATTTACTCAAACATGTCGTGTACATATCGCCCAAAACATCGGTGGCCGATTTATCTGTTTGTCCAGCGCACGCTGCAACACCAGCCAACGCAATACAGAGTACAAAGAAAATTTTCATTTTTTCAGTTTGAATTTTTTTTAAATTATTTAAATTAATTAAATTAAATCAATCGTAAATGTTGTTAACAGTTAAACTAACAATTACGTTTTGTATGTTGGTTAATGATGTTTCATGGTTTTTATAGATCGCACATTGAAAATATAAAATCAAAAATATTTTTAGTAAAAGATTTGTGTGCCTTTGAAATTTTTTTTTATTTTTTTTTTTAGGTGGTGGCTAACTAAAACACTTTTTTGCTTAATACTAAATATGCGCGGGTGAAATTCTATAGAAACGTAAATGTTATACTTTAGGTAAAAATTCGCTGACCATTTTTGGTGTTGACTCGTCGAGAGTGAAAACGATCACTTTCTTTTTAATTGTTGATCATTTGTTTTTAGAAAATTATGCAACCAAATTTGAAGTATTTTTGTTTTAGTGATGTTTGTTATACTGTCCTTTGAAACACCGGTTTAGAGGAAAATATATGGCTGAAATCCCAACTTTAAATAAAATTCTAATAGGATTCAAAGTGTTTAAATTTACTCATAACTTGCAAATCAAATGCCAAACTAATATATCGATCAAAGCACTGAATTTGAATGTTGTATCCTCTAAATGCTGATCCTTTAAATATTACCAAAATTTTAAACTTTTGAACTACTTGCCGAATGTACAACTCTCCACAGAGATTTGGTTTATTGATTTTTTCACTGATAACTCTTGTATGCACAACATTTCTCTTCTTGGTATTAGTTCTACCTGATTAGTTTTCTTATAACTTGAAAATTTTGTCAAGAGATGACTCAGTATCATGTTATCGCTATTGTTCTTTTTTACTGTTTTCTCGGTGTCATGAATTGCTGCATTGCTGGATATCTTGGATGCTTTCTCTTCAATGTGTTCGGATATATCAATCTCTACCTTTATTAGTCAATACGTCCTGATTGGCTCAGATAATTTGGCGTTTTTCACCATAATGGGTAATTCTTTAATTCTTTTAGTGGTATTGCTGTTTGCTGGGTTAAAATGCGAAGATATATAGATCTAGAAACTTCCTTGGACCAAATATAATATTTTCCAAATGTCACCTTACTTCTAGGTTAGCTTTAAGAGCTTAAATTGCGACATGTAATTTATTTGCTTGATGATACGCAAAAAACTATATGGTTTAGTATGTCATCTCCTCGCGTAAAAATTCTTCCTCTCAAATTTTTAGTCTGAGTAACGGGTCCAACACTCGACTAACTTCAGAAAGGATTGATCGTGTGGTTTGCATTTTTCTGACTGGGATATGTGTCGCAAAGCGAAACTCGTTTTGAATTCGATTCCACTGGATTTTAAAGGTTTTGTTAGTAACTGCGTGTGCTCATCCAAACAGTCAATTTTTCGGTTTGTGACAGGTCATTGGAGTTCTGGGTGGTTGCTCAGAAACTTTTATAATTCCATAATGTACAAAGTTGATACGTGCATAGATTTTTCTCATAGTTCCTTCAAAAAATTAATTGGTACGGTTGGTCGAGCTCGTATACCACTGTCTGACAAAATATCTTCACAATGTCGGCTGAGAAGTTGGGCCTGTCATCAGTATGATGCTGAGCGACGGGTTTGGATCAACTTTATAGACGATGCGTTGAACACTAATCTGATTTTGGTGGTAGTATGTTGATCCTTTACTACCCCAGGATGTGGCAGGTATAATATTCATTAGAATTTATAGGATCATCAACTCTTTTCATGAGGCCAAGCTGAATGTATTCGGCCAAAAACTCTTTATTACGCCAATACAGCTGGGAATCACGTTTGAAACTTTTTGTCATGCATTTAACTGAGAAACGGCTGTATGATAATGGTTCAGAAACTTTGTTGGACCAAATTTGAATGCCAATCGCGTGATAAAAACCCTTGCTCAGACGTCTTAGTGGTTTCTTTGTAGTATTTAATGTAATTTTTTTCTTCCGTGGGCATTGGCTTTTGCTTAGTATCCTCAATTTTTTCTAACTATCAGAACCAGCACAGTGTACCGAGTATACCGAGTGCTTGAGTCTCTTTAAATTCGATGGTTGCAATTCCACCAACCATACCAACCCAAACCTTGTATTTTACGCATTCAAATTGTGATTATGAAGTATCAAAGTTTCAAAGTATCAAAGTATCAAAATATCAAAGTATTAAAGTATCAAAGTATCAAAGTATCAAAGTATCAAAGTATCAAAGTATCAAAGTATCAAAGTATCAAAGTATCAAAGTATCAAAGTATCAAAGTATCAAAGTATCAAAGTATCAAAGTATCAAAGTATCAAAGTATCAAAGTATCAAAGTATCAAAGTATCAAAGTATCAAAGTATCAAAGTATCAAAGTATCAAAGTATCAAAGTATCAAAGTATCAAAGTATCAAAGTATCAAAGTATCAAAGTATCAAAGTATCAAAGTATCAAAGTATCAAAGTATCAAAGTATCAAAGTATCAAAGTATCAAAGTATCAAAGTATCAAAGTATCAAAGTATCAAAGTATCAAAGTATCAAAGTATCAAAGTATCAAAGTATCAAAGTATCAAAGTATCAAAGTATCAAAGTATCAAAGTATCAAAGTATCAAAGTATCAAAGTATCAAAGTAATAAGTATCAGCGGCGAATATGGCCCTTTGTGTAGGATATTCATTGTCCTCAACTCGACGCCGATCGCAGCAACTGGCTATTAGTGGCATCAGCTTAAGAAGAAAACTGCAAAAAAAACTCGTATTACTTACCTACAAGGTCCAGATGACTAGGTGTTAAAAGCAAATGACCATCCGCTTCGATATCAGATCTTTGCGTGGATCTTAGTTTTTCCTATGGTTCTTCAGTTTTAAATTGGAGACTCTAACCTTCACAATTAAAAAAAGTTCTACAAAATATTGATATATTCTTATTTTATAGCGTTTTTATGAGCCTTGAACTTTTCCCTGGCAGCCAAACTGTTTAAAATGGTCAATGAATTAATCCACTTAGAAGATAACAGACTCTAAAATAGTCAGACTTCAAAAAAAGTACCTTAGTCGAAAACAACATTATTGAACTAATATATTTTGTACTATGATGGAATGTGTCAGAGAGTTTAATTTCTGTGGTAGTCTGCCAGAATTCTATAGTTTTTAAATTAGTGGTGTTAGAGGGCTTGCAATTGTAGATCTATCATCTTTGAATATTTTGGCGGTTAGTTTGTCTGTTCAGATTTCTGATATAGCAATGATATTCTTTAGTTTCTTTATGACATATTTACGGTCTTTATGACATATTTATCCATTTGTGGATATTCATCTTCTATCTTCCATCTTCTAACGATGCTGGTGATTTTGCCAGTAATTTTTTTTACACTGGTATAGTGATTTTCAGTGGCGCTTTGGTCTGACAATTTTCTACTAGCAGAGACCGAAACAAATGATAGTCAGATGAAGGTCTGGGCTATACATCAAAAACAACAGGATGCATCAACACAAGAGGCCGCGCATTGTCATGATGAAACACAAGTCCTATTCTATTGGCCAATTCTGGTCACTCTTTCTGGATTGCTTTGTTCAAACGGTCGACCAAACAGGGCCAAATTGATACAGGACCCAATTGACGGTTTTGCCACGTTGCTGCAGCTCTGTATTGATTCACTTCAAAAATGGTTTGATTTCGTTGCGTTTCAACAGCATTTCACTGAAGTCAATTCAGGTAATCAAATTTCTTTGCGTTAATTCATGTGCCTTTTCCAAATGATTCCAAACTGTCATGTGGTTGTTCTTTAATTCCTTCGCTATTACCTGAAAGCTTGCGTGCCGGTTTTGCTCCACCAGTTGCAAAATTTCATCGACTTTTTTAGTGACTGGAAAACCGCGGAGACTTTTTATATGACCTTATATATACTTGGTATCCGAATATGTCCAAGCTAGTCTTGATGTAATCTTCGTTAGTTTTGCTTTATCGTTGGTCTTTTCAGCTAGCTTCATTTCAATGGGGATTAAATTTGAGTGCTTCATTGAAGATGCTTCTTATTTTAATATATCTCAATCAGTTAGTAATAAATTTCATCCTATTTGTCGAAGTGTGGTTTATTAGGACCCTGCTTTGGTTTGTCCTATTCCAGATATGTTAAATTTTTATTTTTTATAATATGTGTAGTAAAGTTCAGCTCGGTGAATAGCTTGGTTATTTGGTTAACTATTTGTTGATAATGATAGTTGGCGTTTAGTAAATGATAGCTCTGATTAATGTGGACTGGTTATATGTGGTTTATTTGATGCTGAATGGTGTAAGACTGTATTCTGTTTCATGTTTCCTTTGATTAACACTCATTGATACCATATGGCATGAATAGATACAATGCACTCAAATAATTTGTGAGCACTAGATTACCCGATCGAATGGTACATTCAGTTTTAATCGTTTACAATCAGACACTTTATGAATTTTGAAAATATATATGAGCCCTGTCAACCACATCAACGACTTAAGCCAGCAATATTTTATGCTCTTTGTTCGTTTCCCACTGTAAACTGGAGATGGTTATGGGTGAAAAATGTACAATAATTGATTCATTTCCGAGTATATTTTATGCTCTTTGCATAAAATATACTCGGAAAATGTTTGTGAGAGTTTTTTTCAACATTTTAGAAAATGTTATATCGACTTCAACGGCAGGTAAACATCGATTCTGAGAAATTAGTTGGATTCTATACGATAACATGACAATAACATGGAATAGTAAATAGCTAACCAATTTTATACAAAATGTAACCCGTAAAATAGAAAAAGAAGACCGAACAAGTCGATAAAAACTATAAAGTGCGTTAATCGAAAGCATTGTATTGTAATAACCTATAATGGTGAGACTAATTTTAGAGAAAAATTATAGCTTCATCGCCGAATTGAACAATTTAGTTCGTAAGACTAATTGTGCTATGCGTAATAGGTTATTGTAGTTAATTGACTCTCGCAAGAGCTTTAGTATAGCCGCAATTAATATAGAAGTACAGAAAATTCCAACCTCAATAAAGCTCAGAAATGTCTATATTTAAAGAGATTGCTTAGGAATTCTCAAACGTTGGCTTGCCTAAAAAAATACACCGTCCAGTTTTTTATTAAAAATATCGTCAACATAAACATAGATACAAAGTCTAACATCACAACAACAAAAAACAGTTGTGGACACCGCTGATGAATTCGAAGCGAATTAGGAACTGCTGAACCTGAAGCTGAATCAAGAGACCTTTGGTTATTACATTTCCTACTAGAAAAATAAGGCGAATGAACCAGAAAACAATCGGTAAATGTTACCGTTACTATAGAATTTAAGACAGGGCAAACATTAATTGAATTTTAAACGTGAGCGTGGAGGTACTGAGTTCAGTAAAATGTTATCTACAAAAATTATCTACAAAAATATTGCATAGTGGCATTTACAAATGGCAAAATTAGTTTTCAAAACCTAAAATAACAGTTCACATAGCACCACATAGCCTGTTCATTTAAATACTTATATTTCAGCGTTTATTGTACCATCTATTTCCATAATCAGTCCAATACAGAATATCGATTGGTAGGAATGCAAATATCTAATATCGGAGCCGTTAACTTCGGATAAAATTAATCTCTAAAATACTTAAACCCGCACAGTCAAGAGACTCAATTTAGAATACGCCCACAATAAATACTTAGGATGGCTTTGGACGTGTAACATGCACATGAAACTATAGTCAATTGAACGAAAACGATTTGAAGAATGAAAAAAATGTTGTAATCCGTAATAGGAGGACACATCAAGTATAATGTGCCTAAATGACAAATCAAGCATATCCAAATTCGATGTAGCGATAGGTAGCCCTATGAAATATAATGAAACGATAATATTTGGCCAAGAAAAATTTCCTTTAAGGATGGCATGAAATACCTAGAATGAGAATTTAACTATAATATAAAATAATATTTTTGGAACAGATTGCGAAAAATGCATCATCAGATTCATACATGAATTACTTAAATCTAGAGCAGAATTTTGCAATGCAGAAGCTAATTTACAACAACTGTAAGTCATGCCATTTCATCATAATCGACATCCAACGAAAATATTTATGCCATTTGTGTTTGTAAATCCCTTGTGGAAATACTGCGTGACAAGAAGTGTCGGCGTTGGTGAAGAAAGCGACTGTCATATTTGTCGACTGTGTAATTCGCAAAAAAATTATGCGAATCAGAATGAATTTTTCTCTCATTTCTCATAAAAGTTTTCATTGGTAAATTGGCCTTCAAATCATATTTTCTCTTTCGATTCGATTTTTCTGAGCTTGGCAAATGAATTTAGATTTATTTCCTCTTTGCTCGTAATAACATATTCAGATGGATGACTACTAAAAATAAATTAAAAATATTTTATATAATATTTCAGGTGCCCGAACACTCTAAGAGTTTTATCTATTTCTCTACGTAAAAAACTCTAAAGAAGACACTAATTCACGTAGTACTGCAACAATTTGTCAGTTATTTTATAACCTTTTCACAACTGAAAAAGTATCTCTGCGCTTCTACGCTGGAAGGTTGTATTAAGTTAAGGTTAATAAAGTATTGATTTCCTTTAAGGATAAATTCATTGGTTGATCAATACTTTATTTAAAAAAAAAAGGTTGCTTTAACATCTACACAGATTTTTTTCACGATGTTCATTAATTTTAAGAAAAGCCAACACTTTTTTACACGTTGGTTTTAGATAGTGAAAACGACTTCCATTTTGAATTTTTCTATCCAGTTTTTGTTGCAGTGATATTTGAATTTATTTCAACCCCTGCATCATTTTCTAATTCAGATTCAGAAAACAGTCTACTTCCAAGTTGGTTGTGACGTGCCAATGACAATGACTAAAATCAATTTCTAGCTAGGTTTATAATATGTTAAGCCCTGACTTTTTATAACCTGCAGTTTCCATTTGTGCAACTATTTTCAAAATTATTAATAATAAACGAAATGATAGTATCAGTTGATACAGTAAAGTTGCATCACGGCAACATATTGCTTTAGCAGCTAACAAAATAAGTTCAAGGTCATATTTCGTCACCATTACACAGATTTCACTGATTGCTCTGGTTCACTTTGAAAACATTGCTACACTAGTCCTTTGCTTGTCGTAGGAGGTAACTAAACAAAGGTTCGTTCGCTAGGATTACGGATAGATAGTTTAGAATTGGAACATGAAATAAAAGCAACTAAAAAATACTGACGCGTTTGATGGCACTGTATATTTGTTTTAAATAGCACCGTTTGTAACTGGCTGGTCTACGTTGCTTTAGAGTGAGATAACCTCGAAAATCTTAGCATTGGGTTTCTTCTTGTGGCACAGATAAAAGGAACTCAAATCAGTCGATAACCATATGTTCAAGCTACGTTTACGAATGCGCCTAGCCAACCGGTTAATAAGTTGTAAGCCAACCCAAAGATTCATATAACAAAGAAAGATATAACATCTGTTTTGAAAATTAGAATAATTTCAGCTTCTTTTAATTTAAGAGGGAAAATGTCAGAAGAAAATCTGCAATTTTTAATATTTCATAAAAAATCCACTATAAAAATATTTATTAAGTGATATTTTTGTAACTATAAAATTACTAATCTGATCATTATTAGTTTTTTTGACTGGGTCCAGTTTGAAATCCGATCTGATGTTTAAAATGTTAACCTTAAATGCATGAACCTTTAATACTCGTGGAACCTTGAGGCACACCTACCATAATCTTTTTGAACTTGCTCCTTTTCCGTTTATTTGTACTTTTTGCATTCGGTTTGCCAAATAATCTTTGAAAAGGTTATAAAGTGAACTGCACATTCCCAATATTTTCAGCTTCAGAAGTAAGATTTCTTTATTTAAAGTATCAAATGCTTTTTAAAAAATCTAATACATGAAATACATGAACAAAATTTTTTATCTTTAAAACTTATCGTCAATTTATTAGTAAAGAAACTGCAAGCCGAAGTTGTATTAGTATTTTGTGTAAAACCAAATTACCTGTCTGAAATTATATTATTTGATTAACAAGATCTTCAGTCTGACTACTGAGTATTGTTCTTTCAAAACTTTTAGCTAAAATACCTAGTATAGATATAGGTCGAAAGTTATTAGTAACTGGCTCACTTCTAGATTTATAAATTGATGATACTCTTGCAGATTTAAGGCAATCACCAGCTATTTATTAAATTTGCATTGCATTACAACACCATTTTAAATATAGTGTTGAAATTATCACAGCACCAATGAATGCTTTAAGAACTGAGTCTTTTAAGTCGATTAGAGCGATTAAGCGATAGATTAAGCGAGTATATTAAATTGAGCATAGCAACTTATAACATTGTCACGAGTCACACTGTTACACAAACTGCACATATTTGATTATGACAGTAAGAAGTATCAAAAAATTATTGTTTAAAAATTAAAACAATTTTAAACTAAATGAGCAAAAGCAACACACGGTATTAACTAACAAAACAAAAAACGATAAATTACTTATAAAAAAGTTGTATGATTATTACAACGCGTACTTGATTCGATTCCGAATCAATTTTTATTTAAAAACAAAACTTCAATTGCTTCGTCACAAATTTTTTTTTTCGAGTAAAAGTTTTAACTTAATCTAGCAATCTGGTGCGTTACGAAAATACGATCATACATACAAATGAACCTAACAATGATGAATCAAAATTGATAATAAGCTCACTGAAATTTTGCTATCCGGTTTTTTCACCGCCCTAATTTAGGGGTTCCTGGGAACCGGTTTTGGATACATTTCTAGATACTGGACTTAAAGATTATGCTATCTCCGAAATGGACGCCTCCTTTGATTGGCTAAATAAATAGTTTTATTCAAAACATATTTAAAATGTCTACCTAAAAAAAATCGATACATTACGAATTTTTAATTTATTTAATTTTTAAAATTTTTATTAATTTGTAATGTTCACAAAATTGTTGTGATAAATATAAATTAATAATTTACAAATAAATAACTTAAAACTAACTTAATTGATATACATGTTAACCCATATTATCCCGTGTTCGATCCCAAATCATTTCATTAACTAAACTTAAAACTATTAAAAATATTTTTTTTTGATATTTACATAATATTATAGAATTAGACCGACCGCGTACAAATATTTTATTTAACTATATATATATAACTACCAAATAATCTTTGTAACTGCGCTCATTAAAAAATAAACTTTGATGAACTTAATTATTTTTAACCGTCCAACAAAACTAGGCTAATACGTTATACTTGTTTCTTAAGACCAAATTAATATACTAAAATTATTTAAAGAACCAATTATTTTAAATTGGAATTCATCTAAATAAATAAAAGATTAGATCGTACACTAACTGTCCATTTCTTAATTAATAATATAACTAATAATAAATAATTAATAAATAAATAAATTATTACATAAAATATATTCCTATCGTGTAAATTTTAAAATTATTTTTCGGTTGCTATCGAACACTGTTGATATATTCGTATACAGTCCTGTTGATCTTGGCCATCTCGTGCTGCTTGAATATATCGATAGAATCGTAAGACGGCGGCATTCGTTTGTTGTGGTTTTTGAAGTTCGGTTGAATCACTAAAAATATAATAAAGAGAAATGTAAAGCATTAATTATGACAATATTACTGCAAACAGTGTCAATCTCTTTAAATAAATATTTTGGTAAAACTGTTACCTTGTTAAAATGTGAATTTGGCAACACTGTAGTAAGCTTTGCTGTAATTTTGATATTATAAGCTGTTAAATAACGCAGTGTTAAAAATTAATGCTCTAACAGGAATCATATAAATTGGGTCCAATAAAATATTTTTTTTTCAAGCTTTTTAAAGAAAACACCTACCTGATTTTAAAATTGAGCTTTTATATTTACTAGATCTTTTCAAAATTTTTAACTTATTTGGAATTTTAAAAACATACTAATGAAAGGTCCAAAAGTTTTATCAAAAAATAAAAAAGCTGAACAAACTTAAACTTTTTTGAGCTTTTTGCGTTGGTAATGAAAAATATTTACTATGCTTTTTTTGATAAGTAGTAAGCTTTCAAAATTCGTAAAAAATATTATAAAGGTAATTTATTGAAAGCTTTCACTTATATTTGGGAAAAAAAACTTTTAATTTATTTAGGTTTTGTCAGAGTTCTGCCAAAAAAAGAGCTTTTAGTCAGTATGTACCAGTAACTTTAGATGATTTATAACCAAGATACAACTTTGTGTTTTTAAGTGCTACTTTCAGAATTTTTAAATATATTGGGACTTTATTTTTTGAGATAAAAGCTCTATTTTGAGATAAAGAAAGTGAAAAAGATTTTTTTATCTGCATATTGTTATCTAAACTGAACTTGCAAATAAAAATTCTAAGTAGATTTAAAAATTGTAAAATGGATTAAGCTTTTTAAAATGTTTGTATTATTTTTAACATTTTGAAATTTATATCATGATGAACATTAATTGTTTTGGCTTGTCAACATTTAAAACTTTCGATAATGTCTGCTTAGTATTCGAACAAAATTGCAAGTTTTATTTTAAAAGCTTTAAAATAAAAATCTATTTTGTTCTTATTTCAGTGTGCCAATGAATCAAAAACAGTTCAACATTTTCTCATGAAACTTTTATTGAATTTATAATAGAAAATATTAATTGAGCTTTCAGTAATAGGATACATGTAAATAGATGCATAAAGGATAAGTTTTGTGAACTTTAAAATGTTGATTTACCATTTCAAAAGGGTTTATCAAAATAAAATATTTACTTTTCTTCAGTATCTTTAAACTGAACTGCGTTTTAAAGTTTCAAATTAAAATCAGTCATTGAAAAAAACTATGCAAAAAGTCGAGCTTTAAAAATTTTAACACAATTGATCAAAATTTAGATATTCCCGATAGTGGTTATTCTACGAATTAAATAGCTTTCAAAATTAAGAGCTTTTAAAAATTATTTTTGAAAAACAAATCATGATTAAGTTTTGCTTTATGAGAGCTTTTATACATTGTTTGAAACTTGTTGATATACAATTTTTTTATTGATCTCTTAGCTTGAAATGTAAATAAATAATCTAAAAGTTTAAAAAAGTAGTAAAAGCTTTTAGCTTTTTAGAAATGTTTGATTGATATTTAATCAGGTTTCTCGTATTAATTTTTAAAGCTTTTAAATAAACCTAGTTTCAAATTGTTAATTACTTTTCAGTATTTTGAGCTTATCAATAAAATCGAGCTTTACTTTTCTTTCAAAATCAGCCATTTTTGATCAAATTTAGGGAGTTTGAGGCAATATTACCTGCGAAATGTGGTCAAATTAAAAACCATACCAAGCTTTTTTATGAGAAAGCAAATAAAAATTATAAATTATTATTTGTTTTAACAAGTGTTCATCTTGTTAAAGTGTGGAGTTACTAAAATGATAATTTTTTAACATTGGTGATAAACAGTTTAAAATAAAAATAGTTGAATTTAAACTGCCATTTTCAAAGTGTATTAATTTTAAAATTTTAAAATATAGATCATGATAAACAATAATTATAATCAAAAGCTTTCGATAATTAAGCTTTCGATAATGTTTGCTTTATAGTCCAATAAAATTTGAAAAGCTTTCAAACTCTCAAAGCTTTTACTCAAATCGGCTTTTAAAATAATAATTCATGTCCATAGATGTGCCCTTCAACTAAGCTTTTAATTTTCGAGCTTCCAAAAAATATTAAACAGCTTGTTAGAATTCAATTTTAAAATCATAAATGCGTTATACCTTTTTAATAGCTTTTTCAAATTTTTGTTATAAAACAAATCATTTTTCAGTTTCTTGTTATATACTTCAGTATATTTTAAACGATTTTTTAGTTTAAAAATAACAAAGCTTTTAATAAAATTGTCTCTATTATCAAACCAATTCTGAAATTGAATTTTCAAAGCATAAAAAATGGGTACAAGTTTTTCTGTTAAAACTTTTAATCGATTAAACGTTATGTTAAAAAATGGAAAAGTTAATATTTTGACATATTATAAAGTTTTCGTTTGCTTAAAGCTCTGAGAGGAAGTTTATTTAAAAATTTGATTGATTATGCTCTTTTTTAAAAACATTTGACAAACTTCCACAATTAAAGCTTATGGATGTTTTTTATTGCTTTTTTGATTGAAAAGCTTTACAAATTGTTAAGAGCTTTTTTTAAAAATTGTATACCTCCAAATTGTCAGTTTGTGGTATTGTTTTTAAAAGGTGAATGCTTGTTAAATTTCTATAAAAGCTAAAAATAATTATAAAAAAAACTGAGCTTTTAAATTCTGTGTTTAAAAATAAAATATTTGTTATGGAACTTCAAAAAAAACTTTTAACTGGAGTATTATTAGAACATATAAAGCTTTTATTTTACAAAATAAAATATAATATACTGATATTCTTTTAAAAACCGAGCTTTTGGTTTTTTTAAGATGAAATATTGAAATATTTTAATCTGTTGAGGACCAACAAATGTTCAATATTCATTCTGAATGATTTAAAATAAGTGGTGTAAAACAGTTTTGCAGATTATATATGAAAAGCTTTATTTTGGCACCCTTAAAACCTAAATTATTCAGTTGAGCTTTTTAAGTTTTTCTATCTTTTGAAAATGTAAATTATGATGAACAATTATTATAAAGCTTTACGAAAATAGTAAGCTTTTCATAATATTGGCTTAAAAGTCCAACAAAGATAAACCATTTTTTAAATTGGTATAAAATGTTAAAACATTAAAAATGTATTAGAATTTTATTTCAATACTTTTTATATCCCTTTTATGGAATTTATTATTGGAAGTATTAAATTGGCTTTTAAAAACATAATTGTCAATGGATGTGACCTATAACCGAGTTTTCAATTTTCGAGCTTCTAAAACTATTGACACAATTTTGGATTTAATTTTAATTATCCCGACGATGTTTTTTTTAAATATTAAAAACCTAATAGAGCTTTTATGAGCTTTTTTAAATTTTTGTCAATAAATAAATAATTTTGCAGTTTCTTCTTATATAAACATATAAAACCTTTAAAAATAATTAAGCTTTTAATAAAATATTCTATATAATCTAACCAATTCCAAGCTTATATTTTTAAAGTTCAACAAAAATGTGAACAAGTTTTTCAGTTAAAACTTTTAAATTTTATGTTAAAAAAAAATATAAAAGATGATATAATTATTTAAAAAATTGCTTAAAGCGCTGGATCTAATTGGATTAATTATGTTATTTTCTAAAAATATTTTAGAATTATTTTATTTTAGAATAAAATATTTCTACAATTAAAGCTTATTGATTTTTTTTATTTCTTTTTGATTTTATGATTGGAAAGCTTTAAAAATAGTTTAGAGCTTTTTGTAAACTTTTATATCACCAAAGTGTCAGTTTGTAGTATTATTTTTAAAAAGTGTCTGTTTGTTGAGTTCCTATAAAACCTAAAAATTACAATAAATTCAATGAAAACTGAGCTTTTAAATTCTGTGTTTAATAATAAAATATTTGTTATGGAAGTTCAAATAAACTTTTAATTGGAGTACTATTAGCACAAATGAAGCTTTTATTAAACATAATCTGATATTCTTTTAACAAACCGAGCTTTTAGATTTTTTTAAGATAAATAATTTAACTATTTTAAATTTTAATCTGTTGAAGACTAACAAATTTTCAATATTGATTCTGTATTTGATTGATTGATTGATTGATTTTGAATGTACTGCCAAGCATTAAGCAGGATATCCCGGAAAGCGCCGGGCCCACAGTACACCCGTTTTTACATATACTTGGAAGGATATGGAAGGATACTAGTTAAATTATTGAGATCGACCCGGTTACAGACACCTTGGCGGCCAATAGTTAGTAAATTTTTGTGGGTTAGGGAAAGGAAAAGTATGTTAGTTATGACTTAATTGGTCCGATTTCCCGGTATCCAATATTCAAACTACTGTTAGTGTAAGACAATCACATTTTTGTTGTACGCCTCTGCATTCTGCCATCTCTTATCAGCAACTCCAATGTGCCACCATTCATCTGTAATCTGCAGAGATTTCCTGAAAACAAAATCTATTAATTAACTAATTGCTCTTAGCCATAGGCTGGAAGAAATGGAATTAATTTCAATCTAAAATTATAGTTTAATTAATTATAATATTATAAAATAAAATAAATAAATAAATAATTCTGCTATCCATATGCTGTAATAAATTGGATTAGTTTCCATTGAAATTCGTTCCGTGGCATTTTTGCTAAAAATTAAGTGTTAATTTAGTACCGTACTATAGTGGTAATATAAATCATAATATAACAGTACAAAGATATGAAATTATATAACATACAATAATATAACAATATAAACACTAAAATTCAAATCTGATACGTAAGAATATACAGAATATAAAAATATAAAATATAAAGATATCGAAATTAATTAAATAACATCGGCATTTGTACGCAAATTAAATGCAGCAGCGATACTTGATTTGTCACTTATTATTTTATGGCCCTTAAGATCTTCGTTAAAACATGTAATTTGTAGGAGAAACCGGCATCCATCTTCTTCGAGATGATAGCTTTCAACAACGTCACGTATTTGAGCATACGGATATTCTTTTCGGTTCAACACAAAATCTTCAGAGCTTTTCTGGTACAGATATAATTTATATATCTGTATTTATATATCACCCAAATATTACGCACAGACAAAACAACTCTACACTCCAACAAAACTAAAAGATCCTAAGAATTACAAATTTCATCTTAAAAACTAATAAATTTAGAGGTATTAGTTAATTTAGAAATATTTTATCTATTTAATATATTTTATGTATTTAAATATAGATTAGAAAAATATTTGCAAAATACATTAATTTATTTGTTGCACTGCCCAAAATTCAACAATTCGAATTTTATTAAAATGATTTAACAACTGAATTCGATCGAATCCACCGTTTTTTAGCAATTTCACCATATAAATACATAAATATATATATATATATAAATATATAAATATATCAATATATAAATATATAAATATATAAATATATAAATATATAAATATATAAATATATAAATATATAAATATATAAATATATAAATATATAAATATATAAATATATAAATATATAAATATATAAATATATAAATATATAAATATATAAATATATAAATATATAAATATATAAATATATAAATATATAAATATATAAATATATAAATATATAAATATATAAATATATAAATATATAAATATATAAATATATAAATATATAAATATATAAATATATAAATATATAAATATATAAATATATAAATATATAAATATATAAATATATAAATATATAAATATATAAATATATAAATATATAAATATATAAATATATAAATATATAAATATATAAATATATAAATATATAAATATATAAATATATAAATATATAAATATATAAATATATAAATATATAAATATATAAATATATAAATATATAAATATATAAATATATAAATATATAAATGTATAAATATATAAATATATAAATATATAAATATATAAATATATAAATATATAAATATATAAATATATAAATATATAAATACATAAATATATAAATATATAAATATATAAATATATAAATATATAAATATATAAATATATAAATATATAAATATATAAATATATAAATATATAAATATATAAATATATAAATATATAAATATATAAATATATAAATATATAAATATATAAATATATAAATATATAAATATATAAATATATAAATATATAAATATATAAATATATAAATATATAAATATATAAATATATAAATATATAAATATATAAATATATAAATATATAAATATATAAATATATAAATATATAAATATATAAATACATAAATATATAAATATATAAATATATAAATATATAAATATATAAATATATAAATATATAAATATATAAATATATAAATATATAAATATATAAATATATAAATATATAAATATATAAATATATAAATATATAAATATATAAATATATAAATATATAAATATATAAATATATAAATATATAAATATATAAATATATAAATATATAAATATATAAATATATAAATATATAAATATATAAATATATAAATATATAAATATATAAATATATAAATATATAAATACATAAATATATAAATATATAAATATATAAATATATAAATATATAAATATATAAATATATAAATATATAAATACATAAATATATAAATACATAAATATATAAATTATAAATATATAAATATATAAATACATAAATATATAAATATATGAATATATAAATATATAAATATATAAATATATAAATATATAAATATATAAATATATTAATACATAAATATATAAATATATAAATATATAAATATATAAATATATAAATATATAAATATATAAATATATAAATATATAAATATATAAATATATAAATATATAAATACATAAATATATAAATATATAAATATATAAATGCATAAATATATAAATATATAAATACATAATTATATAAATACATAAACATATAAATATATAAATACATAAATACATAAATATATAAATATATTAATATATAAATATATTAATACATAAATATATAAATATATAAATACATAAATATATAAATACATAAATACATAAATATATAAATATATAAATATATAAATATATAAATATATAAATATATAAATATATAAATATATAAATATATAAATATATAAATATATAAATACATAAACATATAAATACATAAATACATAAATATATAAATATATAAATATATAAATATATAAATACATAAATATATAAATATATAAATATATAAATACATAAATATATAAATATATAAATATATAAATATATAAATATATAAATATATAAATATATAAATACATAAATATATAAATATATAAATATATAAATATATAAATATATAAATATATAAATGTATAAATATATAAATATATAAATATATAAATATATAAATATATAAATATATAAATATGTAAATATATAAATATATAAATATATAAATATATAAATATATAAATATATAAATATATAAATATATAAATATATAAATACATAAATATATAAATACATAAATATATAAATATATAAATATATAAATATATAAATATATAAATATATAAATATATAACTATATAAATATATAAATATATAAATATATAAATATATAAATATATAAATACATAAATACATAAATATATAAATATATAAATACATAAATATATAAATATATAAATATATAAATACATAAATATATAAATATATAAATATATAAATACATAAATATATAAATATATAAATACATAAATATATAAAAATATAAATACATAAATATATAAATATATAAATATATAAATATATAAATATATAAATATATAAATATATAAATATATAAATATATAAATATATAAATATATAAATATATAAATATATAAATATATAAATATATAAATATATAAATATATAAATATATAAATATATAAATATATAAATACATAAATATATAAATATATAAATATATAAATGCATAAATATATAAATATATAAATATATAATTATATAAATACATAAACATATAAATATATAAATACATAAATACATAAATATATAAATATATTAATATATAAATACATTAATACATAAATATATAAATACATAAATATATAAATATATAAATACATAAATACATAAATATATAAATATATAAATATATAAATATATAAATATATAAATATATAAATATATAAATATATAAATATATAAATATATAAATATATAAATACATAAACATATAAATACATAAATACATAAATATATAAATATATAAATATATAAATATATAAATATATAAATACATAAATACATAAATATATAAATACATAAATATATAAATATATTAATACATAAATATATAAATATATAAATACATAAATATATAAATATATAAATATATAAATATATAAATATATAAATATATAAATATATAAATATATAAATATATAAATATATAAATACATAAATATATAAATATATAAATATATAAATATATAAATATATAAATATATAAATATATAAATATATAAATATATAAATATATAAATATATAAATATATAAATATATAAATATATAAATATATAAATATATAAATATATAAATATATAAATATATAAATATATAAATATATAAATATATAAATATATAAATATATAAATATATAAATATATAAATATATAAATATATAAATATATAAATACATAAATATATAAATATATAAATATATAAATATATAAATGTATAAATATATAAATATATAAATATATAAATATATAAATATATAAATATATAAATATGTAAATATATAAATATATAAATATATAAATATATATATATATAAATATATAAATATATAAATATATAAATATATAAATATATAAATATATAAATATATAAATATATAAATATATAAATATATAAATATATAAATATATAAATATATAAATATATAAATACATAAATATATAAATACATAAATATATAAATACATAAATATATAAATATATAAATATATAAATATATAAATATATAAATATATAAATATATAACTATATAAATATATAAATATATAAATATATAAATATATAAATACATAAATATATAAATATATAAATATATAAATATATAAATATATAAATATATAAATATATAAATATATAAATATATAAATATATAAATATATAAATATATAAATATATAAATATATAAATATATAAATATATAAATACATAAATATATAAATATGTAAATATATAAATATATAAATATATAAATATATAAATATATAAATATATAAATATATAAATATATAAATATATAAATATATAAATATATAAATATATAAATATATAAATACATAAATATATAAATATATAAATATATAAATACATAAATATATAAATATATAAATATATAAATACATAAATATATAAATATATAAATATATAAATATATAAATATATAAATATATAAATATATAAATATATAAATATATAAATATATAAATACATAAATATATAATTATATAAATATATAAATACATAAATATATAAATATATAAATATATAAATACATAAATATATAAATATATAAATATATAAATATATAAATATATAAATATATAAATATATAAATATATAAATACATAAATATATAAATATATAAATATATAAATACATAAATATATAAATATATAAATATATAAATACATAAATACATAAATATATAAATATATATATATATAAATATATAAATACATAAATATATAAATATATAAATAAATAAATACATAAATATATAAATATATAAATATATAAATATATAAATATATACATACATAAATACATAAATACATAAATATATAAATATATAAATATATAAATATATAAATATATAAATATATAAATAAATAAATATATAAATATATAAATATATAAATATATAAATATATAAATATATAAATACATAAATATATAAATACATAAATATATAAATATATAAATACATAAATATATAAATATATAAATACATAAATATATAAATATATAAATATATAAATACATAAATATTTAAATATATAAACATATAAATAAATAAATACATAAATACATAAATATATAAATATATAAATATATAAATATATAAATATATAAATATATAAATATATAAATACATAAATACATAAATACATAAATATATAAATATATAAATATATAAATACATAAATAAATAAATATATAAATATATAAATATATAAATATATAAATACATAAATATATAAATATATAAATATATAAATATATAAATATATAAATATATAAACATATAAATATATAAATACATAAATATATAAATATATAAATATATTAATATATAAATATATAAATACATAAATATATAAATATATAAATACATAAATATATAAATACATAAATATATAAATATATAAATATATAAATACATAAATACATAAATATATAAATATATAAATATATAAATATATAAATATATAAATATATAAATATATAAATATATAAATAAAATTTTCAATATTGATTCTGTATGCTTCAAAATAAGTGTAAAATAGTTTTGCAGATTATATATGAAAAGCTTTACTTCGGTTTCTTTTAGAACTTAAATTATTCAAATGAGCTTTTTGGTTTTTCATTCTATTGAAAATGAAAATTATGATGAACAATTATTATAAAATTTTACGAAAATAGTAAGCTTTCGATATTGTTTGCTTCACAGTTCAACAAAGTTAAAAAAAAATTTGAAAAGCTTTTCAATTAATTGGTAAAACATGATAAGACATTATAAATATATTGGAATTTTATTTTTCTGGCACTCCCACAAAAAATATATAATAAGCTTTTTTAATTACCTTTAAACTTTAAGTTATGTGTATTGTAATATGTCTCAAAAATTGTATGTATGGAAAGTTTAACTTCCCTAGAAGATTTTGAACTAGATTATTAAAGTTAAATATTCCATTACAGCTCGTGAAATGTTGTGCTACTTAAAATATAGCATAGCTTTAAAAGTTTTTTACGATTTTTTATTAAAGTGTTTAACTTTAAAAGTTTCAAAAACTTATTTGTTAAAAATATTTCAACAGCCGAAGAGGCTGGCTATAAGGGTGTAAAGTAGAACGGAAAAAAGTAACTATGTGAGTGTTAGACTTGGCCCCGGTTTAAATAATGGTTTAAGTGAAAGATAATAATTTCATTATTATTTCATCTGACGTCAATGTATTTACCACCCATAACCTGAAGCACAGACATTACCCTATATGAGGTGAAAGAAAAATGAAAACTTTTTTTTATTTTATATTATTGAAGTCATTATCATAGTATGCTGATCATAATTTATGTTTCCGGATGATACACATAACAATTCAATATGTATTCATTCTCATACGAGTCGATCAAAAGTAAAATCGATGTGTACATATATCATAAATAGATAATTGCATTTTATTATCGCATGCATTGTGAAAGTACCAACAATTTATTCTGCGGAGAAAATATAAATTCTGATGACGACAGTGTAATTGTGTGTGTATAATCTACCGTATAAAAGTTTAAAGCGTATAAGTTTTATAACACGGAATATACATAATACCTATGATAATTAAACGAACATAATGTATGCGTAATAGTAGGTTAATGTATGATCATTTATACGCGTATGAGTGCGGAGAAATTATTTTATTATAATGGACTAAGTATTTGAAAATTCAAAGATGCTTAGTAAATACTAAAGAAGCACGCAAACATAAAAATGTTAACCGGTATTCAAAAATTTAACGAATAGATCATTTCTAGGGTAGATAACGCGGAATTTGTTTAACTACTTGTTTTAGTGTTTTACAGAATTTAAGAATATTTAAGATGTGCGATGAAATTTCATAATTAACACATTTTGTATCATCATTTTAGAAAATGTACTTGTATTGTATTTTTTTTACAAGAATCTTAGGTGAAAATTTAGAAAATGTGATGCTAATTAATAGATAAAAAATAATACATTTCAATATCCATAGATAAAGTTTAAGGTTATCGAAAGCGTGCGAGTAAATTCGCACATCTTTAATAATTTGTTGATATGTACTTTGATCTAATAATCCACATCTTGTGTATGCGATGTGATCAAAATATATTAAAGCAAGTGAAATCACAATCACGTGTGAATTTAGAAATGAATGTTCTAAAGAAGTTAATCGACTTTTCGAAATTATGCTATGTTTCATTATTAATTTCTATTAAATAATTTTTTAGCTATGATCGAATATGCGAAACGATTCATGTAATCTGGTTTGCACGATTTAATTCAATTGGATTATATATTAGGTTGTAATAACATAAAAGATGGACAATAATTGGCAATAATTTTATTTTAGAGTATTCCCCAGGGCAAATAGCAAACATTTTTGACCTTGAATACACTTGGTTTGATTTTAGTTTAAAATGCTCGATCGTATATAACATTTTGGTTAAATTTATTACGTTTACATCAAAAAACTTCATCTTTGTTTGCTTCTTTCAAATTTGATCTTTGGAAACTAGCAATAGTTTTAAGGCATAAATGCTCTTAATTTTGATGAGATCGCCGCTTGTTACGAATTTCCTGACCAAAATGGTTTTTCTGAGTAAGACAGATTCGACACTACAGATGGAAATTCTACACTACAGATGGACTACTAGTCAATATTCATTTTATGGATTTTGGAAATGTTCAATTTAAAGCATAAATTTTACAATTTTGAACGACATTTTGATTTTTTTGTACTTTGAAAATTACACCGTTTGTGGACCAAATGTTGTAGGTTTTGGTGGCATTTTATGAGGGGAACTTCATAAATTTGGAAAATTTCGATTAGTCGCTTTAATTTTTTGGATTTAGGGTAGAACATTTTCTAAAGTGGTTTGAAGATATAGAAGAGACCACTGAGTTGTCGGGCTGGTCCAATTAATAAAAAGATGACCGCAAGGAAAAACATTTGTCAAAACATCTTTAGCGTTATCTTAACGAACAACAATAATCAGGTAACAATGAACGCTTAAGGATTCCGTGATTTTTCAAAACTAAATCGATGGAATCAAATAAGCAGATATAATGGATACATCAACTGATGATTTTAAATAAAAACTGAAGTTGTGTAAGGAAAAGTCTTTAATGATGCTGAACAAATGTGTCTCAGTGTTAAATAAACTAGTGATTCATACTGCGATTGATTAACTAGTAACAAAGATATTGGAGCTACGGAAAGGAAAATACTAGTGATTCCGATGTGATAAATTTGGCTAATTGTTACCATCGTGTCCCAAACCGAAAAGATTACCAAAAATTGGAAAAATTGTTGAAACACATAACGATAATTGAAACAAATCGTTGTGGGCGGCCTAAAACTTATATCTATAACCGAGAGAAGGAGCGAGTTAGAAGTGTTTTTGAAAAGCAGATGCTAGATTAACTATTAAGTGACTAATTAGAGAATATGGATATCATTTCAGATTAAATAGACAAACCATCATAATATTTTTGGATTTTGTGAAATTTCATTTTGTGGCTTAAATTTTATCAAGTTGATGAGTTAACTATCATAAACTTTTGAACATTACGAATTTAGGCATATAACTACCGTTTTAATGGGCAAACCACTTGAATTTTCTGAATTTTAAAAATTAAATTTGACAGTTTTAATAGGCAACATGTTTTCTTTGGATTTTAAAGTTTATTTCTCTGGTTCTGTTCTTGTTTTATTCAAGGTTTCATCCTTGACTACTGTTCTCGTTCTGTCTCGTTGATTCGAAAGTTTTAATTGTTTTTTCTTAGTCGAACCCTAGTTCTATCGAAAAACTTATCTAGTTTTAACCTAGTTCAATTCTAGTTCTATTCTAGTTCTACCCAAGTTCAATCTTAGTTGTATTTAAGTTTTATAATAATTTTATCTCAGTTATATCCTGTTATATGCTATAGGGATTACCCTAATTCAATTCTAATTGTATCCTAATGCTATTTAAGTCTTTCCTATTTCAACCCTGGGTCTATCTTATTACAGTTCTATCATTGTTCTATCTCAATTATATCCTAATTGGATCGTTGTTTTATCTTAGTACTTTTCTAAGTTCTTTCAAAGTTCTATTGAAGTTTATCTAAGATCTATCTCTGTATTAGTTTTCTACCAAGATAACAAGTTCTATACAAGTTCCAACTGGAATTATCCTAGTTATATAAAAGTTATATCCGCTATACTAGTTCTTTTTTTTACTCTTGTTTTATCCTATTCTATCTTAATTCAAGCCGATCCAATTTTAGAGAGCATTAAAGAATTCCTAAACATACGTGGTAATGCCTTAAGTGATTGTAAACTTAAACGGTCAAAATAATATTACTGCAAAACTTTTGAGAATTGGAAAAAATTAAAATTTGCGAGTTACTAACGACCCTAAAAATCTGCGAGGCGCATTTTAATACAATTTGGAACCAAAACTATAACCAAAAAGCGCGGGAATAGCTACAACTAAAATTTACCAGTTTAGTCGTCCTGAGCTAAAGGTACCTTCCTGAAGATGCTGAGATAATAAAAACAATGTTTATTGTATCTATTGATAAAGCAAAAAAACATTGACAAGGCAAATGCGACCGACTGCTCAAAACGAAACGTTTAATTCACGATCAATCTACCTAATAATATATAAAACCCACCAACAAAACACTGGATTGGGACAGTGGCTTGCCAAATGATATCTCAAAAGTATGGGATTAATTAAAAGAAGTGAAATTTAACCGTTGAAGCCTAGAACTCAGATCGATTTCGAGTAAAATATTTATAAGATTTTAACAAAGCGAAATTTGAAACCAAAAATTTCACTTGAAATCTTGTTTTGAGTACTCAGATTACGAGCGAAAAATAAAAATGTATTCAAGTACATGGCATGTTCCAGAGATGGCGCGCATGAATTCTCCAATCTTTTTTCGCACGAAATTAATGTATCAACTCATTTTTTCGTGCGGAATTTTGACAGATCTAATTTTAAAAATAAAAATTATTTGTTTTCATGTTATTTGTATTCTTAAAATGTTTCTTGCTGTATTTTGTTGTTAATGTAAATTTAATTGACATTTTTTATGATAGATGTCGTGTCATTTTTATTACAGTTTTCTTTTTTTGTGTATTACATATTGTGTATTCTTAAAAATCATAATTATTAGTTTAATGTAGTTAATGACAATGTGTGCGGCGTCTATAATAAAAAAATTGGAGAAATTTTACTATACAATACCTAGCACGACAAAATTTATGAATGACAGATATAAAAATCGAGAATTGCATAATTTACATTTCTTTTTTTGTTGGTGTTATATGTCAAAAAATAATAATTCTCCAAAAAAATTTCGTTTCTATTTGATCTGAGTACTAGGCTTAAATAGCTAAACTTCCGGAAATATGTATACCATACGATAAAACTGTTAATGAACAAACCGTATTTAATTTTCTTAAATTTTGGATATATTTGATCTGTGAAATACACTTTAGAATGTAATTTTAACAGTTTTGAAATTTACGACTTAAGTGGTAACTAGATCATTGATAAAAAAGTAAGTTTTTCTCTATACATCAGAGATGGCGCGCAAAACTCTCCAAACCAATTTCACGCGAAAATAATAGTTTGAACATTCTTTTCGCGTGAAATTTTGACACTTTCATTGTTTAACACGTGACATTATGGATAGTATTTTTTTTTGTCCGCTTCGAAAAAAAAACAAACTATAGCTTGTCAAAAAAAGTATTTTCTCCAAAAATTATTTCGGTTCTATTTCACTAGAAAGAAGTGTAATTTTGAAACCGCTTAAAATTTGCATAAGGTGATAGATCTGCAAAGTAAACACACATCTATGTTGCATCCTCTGCCAGAGTAAAATACATGTGTGTCAGTGTAAATGTCAATGAAGAGTAAATATTTGTAAAAAACGTCATTAAATTTACCTCTATAAAATCCGACCTAGGTGTTGGTTTCTGACCAAAATTAAAATGTATACGTAATTGTAAATTTAATGTCAATTTAGGTTCAAGGTCTGAGTTTCAGTAACATCTCAGAAAATGCACTAAGCTTTTAGTTGCTATGATCCTTACGAATTCAGTTGCTATGATCCTTACGAAAAAATGATCCGAATTCTAGGCCGACGGAAGACGACTTAAAACAATGTGGTTATTTTATCGATCGACTACCTTTATTGGCTTAAGTAAAAAACTAGCTAAAGATATTAGGTTCTCAAGGTAGACATACATTTAACGGATATACCCTATCAAATTATAGAAGTGCTATGATGTAATGAAAAAACTCCTGCATTTTTTACGGAATAGTCTAAATTAAAATATTACCGATATGAGCATTTCTTCAACTGCATTCTAATGACCTAAACTTATTAGTGATACTTCCATATAATATTTGATTTAAACTTGATTCATATTAAATTTTGAGTTAATCAGCCAAATATGGGTTCCATAGGTAAACGTATAGCCAGCACACACATTCTTTTACGTGAAGGCCAAGAAAAAGAACTTCAAATAGATTGCCGGGTTTATTTTCACTTCAAACTTTTAGTGATACGTAGTCACCACAGGCTCACAGCGATCTAATCATTTAGTTACTTCGTGCGACAATCCAATATTTTTTTGTGAGGTCCTAAAGATTTCAAGCTCATTTAAACACTTGCGTACAATTTGAATCAACTTATTTAAATTTTCTACGTTTACTTGCTTGATTATAATTTGATTGTAAAAATACCACTTTGAGTAAATAAAATTTTTTTAAAAGATTCTATCAAGCAAATTTGATTAAAATTGGAATTTAAAAAATATTTGAGTTAAATTTAACTGAAATTTCATTTGTGATGCTAATCAAACTTAAGCTAAGAAATTTTAATAAAATAAAAACTTGATAAACTTTGAAAGAAATTTAGGTCAAGAAGAAGGTTTGAATACAATTATTTTTAATAACACTGGCAGTAAGATTAATTATTTTAAAGGAGCAGAATATCAGCCCCAAATATATTATTTAACCAATTTTAATTCAAATTTGCCTCGAATCTATCAAACAAGATTTGATTTGAATGGGATCCAAAATAATTAAATCAAACACGATTTTGAAAACTTTGAATATCTGAGTAATTTGATTGATATTGACTGCAACCCGGGTTAATATTTATTTAGTAGCTAGAATTAGAAGCACCTTATTTTTAAATTTGAATTATAGTTTGGGGTTTTTTATAAAATATTTTTATTTAAGTTTTCAAACTTATACCACAGATAACTATAGATAAACACCTTATATGGCTCAAATTTACAAAACTAAATGCTTACTTTGCAAATTAATGCAACCAAAATCTATCCATACATAAAATAATGTACATATAAAAACGAATATTTTCGTCCTTTTCTTTTTTTTTTTTACACCATTATTTTATTTTAAAAAAATAAAACAAAAATTTTCATATTTTCGTATACTATTTTGGTTTGGTGTTTTGTTTTATTTTTCTATATCAAGTAGTCTTGTGCAAAAAAAGAACAGGATGAAAATATTTGTTTTTATATGTTCATTTATTTTTTGTTTGGGTAGATTTCGGTTGCATTAATTTACGTAGAATGAATTTACTTGTATAAATTTGAACCATACAAGATGTTCATCTGGTATAATTATCTGTGTCTATACGGTCAAGTTTAGTTGCTTATCTGTTTAAGAATATAACAGGTATGGCAAAATAAATGAAAACAAACTAAAATCAAATTTGACTTTAATGTGTCAAACAAAATTTGATTGATATGAATTTTGACCTTTAAAGCATATGGCGTTCTAACGAAACATTACATATTGTCAAATTATATTTAAACCCTTTCCAAAAATCTGTAAGAATTAAGTTATTCAGTTATTTTAAGTTTGAAAATAAAGTATTACTTTGATTAAATTTAAAATAAATTTGAATTTGAATGTAAAAATCTAATTTATTTAATTTAATTTAATTTAAAAATTTCAAACCTAATTATTATTTATTCAAATTATTTTATATTTTTGTATTTCAATTAAAATTGGAAATTAGGATTGAATATTAGTTCTATCAGTAGTGTTTGCCAATTTTTTTCAAAATTGAGCAAAAAACTACTTTAACTAATTTGACCGCATCGAAAAATCTCCGGAGTCTAAAGTAACTAAATTATGATGTTTACAAAAAACGATATCATTTTCAATTACATTTTGTATGCTGTTTGAATGCAAAACGCATTAATTAGAGTAGAAATTTTTATCTAACGCTAATCGTGATTGAAAACATGTAATTCGAAAGTAAAAATAAAAATGTTATGTTCTAATTAGAATACTTAGAACAAAATGAAAGTGGTAAAAGTTCTATTGTATGAATATGTCTATATATGAACCGGGTAACGAGATTGGTGAGTGCATTTGTAATTTATTCTAGACTTTTCGGTAATCTGTAGTTTTTGAAGTCTGATACACTTGCATTAAATAATTTTACCATAGTTAGTATCTATAACGTAATGTCTATAAGGTCATTGTCACATACAAAATGCGTGAGAAAATTTTACATATTTTGTAACATTTATTTGGAAGGCGCACGAAACAATGAAGATTTTGTTATTGTTCGGTAATATTACGTTGGTTACTTTCAATTTTTATTTTTGTAATTGGGCTATAAAACTGAGATTTTGTATTGTGTTCTAAAAGATAAAGATTTTTTGTTCTAGATGTACTGGGATGATAAAAACCGTCGTTAAAACGTTTATCGGTATATGTCGAACGGTTAAATTATCATGTTATGCCGTTTATAAAGTTGATTTTCACAGGACACGTCTTTAACTTTACACATTAAAGCGATCGTGCAAAAAAAATTTGTAATTTAGCATCATCCAGCTTTACCCATGCTTAAAACCATCAAATGCATGATGCATGAAAAACAAATCTTTCGAATAGAAATTTCCAAAACAATTCAAATCAAAACGGATAGCAAACGCAAGAAGCCCTTACCAAGTAAATTTAATTATTAAGTCTTTTTTTAGCAGATCTTATATGTATCCCTCTAAGAGAAGAAAATTGAACAGGAGTGTAAATATCTAATTGTCCCTAGACCAGAATGAAAACATATTAAATTATTTTTAACAAACCTTACAACGGCTTAAACGACGTAGATCAATCTTTTACACATAACCGCTAACGGCTATTTAACTATAACAGAACTACGAGTAATATCACTTTCAAAAAAAAATCAAATTAGTGCTACACATCGTTATTAGCCATCAACATTCGGCACGTCATGATGATCGTATTATTCTCCATTTATTTAGTTCCAGACATTCACCATTCAAAAATAACAAATTGATAATAATGCAAATAAACTTACCGACTTAATTCCGCCGAAATATAATTACTGTGCGGACTATATCGTGACGGATTTTTATACATGCTGCACACTAATCGTTCTCGGCAACCCTCTTCATGTTCGCCCAGTCCCAGCGATACAAATACTTTATCGATTTTGGCCAGTATCGGACTATAAAATGGATCAATCATTGTCGTTGACTGTATTAAATTTTGTGATGTGTCAACGAGTCCACTACCATATTGTTGTTCGTTTAGTATCCGTTGCTGTTGTGCTATAATTTTTTGTTCCTGTTGTATCCGAAGCGCTTCTTGTGTTCGCTATAAATAAATCGTTACCAAAAATATAATGTTAATAACCTTCAAATGTACTTGACACCAACTCGAACCAATTATTCGCATACATTTAACATTTTTACTTTTCTTTACCAATATTTGTGTAAGTACACTAAAATAGCAAACAGTGTAAACAAAAAATGTAAAGAGAAATGATTGAGAATTGGAAAAAAAATATTCGAGACATTCCAATTGAATATAACAAATAACATAACAAAAAAAAGTGTGTCAAGACATAATTTTGTATAGAATCGTCTTTCTCTCTCTTTAATTTGATGAAGAGCAAATCAATTATTGTATTTACACAACGAAAACGACGCTGAGGTCATTGTCATGTACTCATATAGTTTAGTCATAAGTCGTGTTATGAGATAATCTTGGAAATTTTTATTTTTTTTACTTTTATTTTTTTGGATTTTATAAATTTAATCGCAACGATTTAATGTGTTTGGGGTCACCAATTACAAGTTTTAAGATTAAAGATGCCATTTATTTCTAGATCAATTAATTTTAAACTAAAGACATGACAATTTTGAGGAACCAAAAAATTATGAAAGTTTTAGGTGTGTATACGATCTTACTGGCTTTTTATGAAAGTTTTGACCCACCTTTGCGATAATTGATTTGATTTTACTTTTATGGTAACCTATTTAATGGTGTGGTTGCTGTTGTTAATTTAAAATGTGTTGGTGTATCAGAAAAATGTATAAAAAGGTTGTGGGTCAATAAAACTGAAAATGAAAGAGGTTATTGTGTGATAATTTATCACTTTCGTCAGGCAACACGTAATATGTTCAGCCAATCGGATCAGCAATAGAAAACGAAATTAATGATGTTAAGTGGGTATCAGCTGAGTATAGTAGACCGATAAATGGGACTAGTTCTAAACGTGATGAGTATGTAATTTATATATATATATATATATATATATATATATATATATATATATATATATATATATATATATATATATATATATATATATATATATATACATATATATATATATATATATATATATATATATATATATATATATATATATATATATATATATATAGGGTTACCCAATAGAAAGTTTTATTTTGAATAGCCTGCTATTTGGGCCGCTGTCAATTTTGAAGTTGTCATCTTTTGACATTTGACAAGTAAAAACTACGCCATTACTAAATGCTTCAACAATGCACTGAAATTGTTAAAATTCACTACAAAAATGGTGAAAATTTTGCAGTCACAGTTTGAAAAACTAAAGCACTTTTTGGTCATCGTGAAGCACCTTTACGGCCGGCAATAGTGCAACTGGTGGAAAAATTTGAGAGGTTGGGATAAGTTAGTGATGCGAAGAATTGAACCCGTGTGCGTCGCTCAAGAACAACTGGAAATATTGCTGCTGTCGTCCGTAGTGTTGAAGCAAACCCAGGTTTGTCGATTCCTCGTCGATTTTTAGAATTAAACATTCCACAAACGACATTACACCGTATTTTGCATAGAGTTAGGTCTTAAGTTTTTTAAAGTACAGTTAACACAAAAACTCAAGCCGGTCGATCACCATAATCAAAATGATCCGGATTTTCATTCAATTTGGACTAAGGTTTTTGTTCGTACAAAATTATGAAAGTAACGGACTCTGTCAGATATGAATTTAAGAAAATTGTAGGATGTTCAAGCCCCATTAAAACTACCAGCAGTTGTGACAATTTGAAGCTTTAGATCTATCGGTATAATGATGAACTACTTATTGGAGCAGAAGATACAGATTGTTTGATAATGGTTTCTAAATGACATAAGACCACATTATATCTGATTTAAAAATTTAAAGTTTTTTCCAAACTACAATTTTTAAAGGTTGATATTTTCATTTCGGCCAAATAATTTGAATGGTGGGCTTTCAGAACTCTTAAATGTTTATGTTATCTGACTGAAGATAAAATTCTGAAGTTAAAGGAAGAGTTATACAAATAATTTTCCAGTTAGTGGCAGAATGGCTTAAAACCAATTATATTTATGGAAATTTATCATTTTAAAATGTCGACTTGGAAAATTGTCGGTTGTTTATAGTAAGGCTAATGAAATGCAAAAAGGGCCAAAGATAATACTTGAAATAAATTGACATTTCCAATTGAAATTTTCATTTACGTGCACCCCTTAGTAATTAAATTTGAGCACTGGGCCCGTTCTAAAACTAACACTATCACAAAATAAGGCCCATAGAACGGCTCGTAAGCTAAATGCGAAATACTATCATTCTTAATTTTGGTAAGTGCATAACTTGAACTCGAATCCAGGTAAAGATTGAGAATGGACAGAATTTATGTAAATTAGGAACATAACGATACTTGTGGAATGCAATATTTCAACGTCAAACGGAGCACTGAAAGAGACCTAATATTAACTTTGATTGGAAACATTTAATTGGAACAACTTTTAGCACACATAAATAAAGTTTATGCAGGAGTAGATCGTAATCAACCATATTTAAGGCTCTTTCGTTGCCAACAAATATTTTATCGTTCATTCTAAAACTTAATCAATGCCAATTCTGTGCTATTTCCAGACTTAAAGTCATATTGACAATCACTGAAGATATTTGGCTGTAAAGCAATGATATTTGACTGTAAAGCAATGGACCTGCTGTTATCTTTTTGTAGTTTAATTGCAGCTATCAATATACAGCACGAACAGCTTATACTTTTTTAGAAGCCATTGTAGATATTTTTAGATACGGTTGATACTTTATAATTTTCAATTAATTCTAAAATTATGTTGCATACTTTAATACTTGGCTTGTGAAAAATATTTCGAAGTTCAAAGCACAAATGGCATTTACATGGCTTTCGAGTATTATGTAATGGTTTTACTTCAGTTTACAACACATAGATAAAAAATATTGCCACGCTTTGGGGACCTTGCAAAAAAAATTATAATTTATTTGGTTAATTAAAAAAAAATAAAAGTTAAAACTCCGTCTATATGAGTCTATGTCCATAGATGATGCAATAAAGCTGATATTTTATCTGGAAATTGATTCATCAGCAGCATTTATGATTTCATTGATTGCAACATTTCGAGATTGTAAATATCTACAGCGAACTGAACTATAGCTGAATATAAGATTTAAGCAAATTATGCTAAAAGTGAATTCGATGAAGCTAGAGCAATGAACATACAGAGTACTAGGAAGAGTTTCACAAATTATTGCTTGTACTCCATTAATAACACCTCCCATAACTGGTGCGCCATCATACTTGACCACGGAGTTTTTTTTATATGAATGCCTTGAGATGATAAAATTGAAATTAATGTTTGTGATAATCCTTGAGCAGTAACATCTGGTACTGGTATACATTTTAGAAAATTTACACATTCTTTTGGCTCGTTTTGAATGTTCGATTCCTGCAACATCCACTGTTTCATCAGCAATTAATGAGAAACACGGTGCTTTATTGTCTTCCATAACTATTTTGTTCATAAACATATTTCCAATTGTTTCTATTATTTCGTTCTGGAAACGAGAATTGAGGTAGTTGGTACTTTTCAGAGCTGAATAAAGCTTGATTTTAAAATTTTCACCGTACTTAGCACAAAATCTAAGAAGCGACCAAACATTTCCATCATTCTCATCAGGTTCACAATCAAGTGATATTTACCCGGAATCTCTATGCCCCCCAACGGAATGTTCTATTTTCCACATAAAAAAATATCTTCAATTATCGGAAACAAGAATTTTTTATTATTTTGTACTTGCTTACGGCGTTCGTTATCAATTTGAAAATTACTTGGGTCGGTTTTATTATTTTCGATATCGGATAATTGACTTCCATTATCACGTAAGCTTTGTGGTATGAGGCGTCATTATGTAACCAGAAACGTTCAAGAACGTGCTTCCACGAATCAAATTTAATTGTCACTAGCTGTCCTAATACTTGCTCACTTCTAGTTTGATCATTTTTGCGAAAATGCATTACCTTGTTTGCACTACCACAAATAAACATAATATACAAAATAGTTTGAAAAACTTCTATAATAGAAAGAATAATTATTCAAAATTTAAAGGGACAAATTGAACTTATCATTGTGTTGTCCTCTCTATTACAAGCCGTTTTGTAATTTTCGCTGACACAGATAAACAAAACCTAAGTACAGAATTGAGTGTATTAGTGCTATCAAAATCCATAAAAAAAATGTTTAATTTACTCATTCTTACTACCACTACTTAACATTTGTATCTCAAAATTACGCACACTATTTAATGTGTATAGATTGTGTATAGCCAACTTGTATTGTATTTATTTGTATTGTGATATTTTATTCTATTTTCAACCATTCTTTTGTTTTTTATTATGCGAATAATATTTTTCTTTTATTTTTAGGGAGCCATGAGAATGTGTTGTAAGTAAAAATCGTGTCGATATATGATTTAGAATGAAGCGTAAAATGAAATACACATTCCCATACTATAAAACAAAAGAGAGTAAAAAGTGTCAAAAAAATAATTTAATAGGCAAAATTGATGTTATCTCTTTCCTATACAAAACACAAATAACAAAAAATGAGACGAAAACCTTCTCAATTATCCATATACACATTGAATAGTGTGCGTAAGTTAAAGATAAAGTGGTCAATAGTGGGTGTAGAAAGAGAAAATTAAACATATTTGGTAGGGATTTTCATAGCACCAATACATTCAATTGTGTATATAAGTTTTGTTTATCTGTGTCAATGAACATTACAAGAATGCTTGTATAATAGAGAGGGTTTTGCTTAATAGCATATAGAGGGTTTTGGCTGACAAAATATTTTATTTCCTTTTTCGTTTTAGTTTATAATGTTTTTGTTTAGATGATTTGAGTACACCCCTGATATATATATATATATATATATATATATATATATATATATATATATATATACAGTTAAACCTTCTAATAAGGCCACTCTTTCATTGGACCAATTCCAAAACGGGCCACTCATACTATTGTAAAAATGCTTTGCCATACAATCGTTCTTCTGTAATCGATCTGCCTCGTATCAGGTGCATACAACCGAAATAAGTAAAAAGATAAGCAACAGTGGCGGATACACTTCTTTAAAATATCAAAAAATATTTGAAACGAAAAAGGATATTTCTGCAAGACTGTAAAGTAATTGTGGTAGAAAAACAATACATGTTGAAGGACACCTTAAGGTGTTTGCTATCGCTCTGCTTCAAGCTGACACTGTGGCAAATGACAAAGAAGTGCAAACAAATCTCAGAACATGTAGACTTAAGCCACTCGGTGAACATAATTCAACTGTCACTTAACATGGTAAATGCCCGTACCACTATTCCCAGAAATATCAAAAACAAATGATGTTTATCCTATTTTGGAGTTAACAAATTTTCAAATCACAAAGTTATCAAAAACACAGGATGGTAAAGCTTTCAAAATTGTATAGAATCTAGGAAATTTACACTTAAAGTTTAGAAATGTTAAAACATGAAAAGGGTTTAGACAAAATAGGAAACTGAACATTTCAAAGGAAAACCCTTTTTGTAAATAATATACCTTTATAATTAAGAAAGCTTTTTGCCAAAAATGATGGAACATCTAATTGGAAAAACAGCGTTGGCTTCCTTTGAAACATTGAGGAAATGTTTGAGAAATTACATGCCAAAATCTTCCAAAGTTCAAGCTTCCTTTCTACGATGTGACTTTTCCGGACCATGTTAACGTTTTATGGTGTTGTTGCAGTCACAGGTACAAATTAAAGGTTAATTTGTTTTAATGCAGTTTCAAGTAATTCAAGTAATTACTTTAATTGAATAACACTTGTTCAAGGTCATGTTGGTAAGGTGAATTAAATGAAGATGCATTTTTCCGAAAACAAAACTGAATAAATGCTTTTAGAAAAAATGGCAGTGCTACTAGAATTAAATAACAATTAACTTTTCTCTTAGATGTTTTAACAAATTATAATAAAATTCAGTTAAATTAAGACACGAAATGTCTCAAGTGTATAATTATGCAAAAAAAAAATACTTTCTTTTGATTGCATGACAGAATCCGTATAATCTATTGAATGATACAATTTTAAATGCCATGTACATAAATTTAGCTACATCAAATAAATTATCAATTTGCATGTAAGAATTGAGAACAAATCTACCTACGGCATGTGCAAATCATTTTTTTTCGTTTGACAACAATAAACACACACCATTAATCTTACGCTGTGTGCCCCTCGTTATTGTTTTGACGAAGATTAAAAAGAAAAGATTACCGCCTTATAATTGTTTTTTATAACTGACCAATTTACTAAAATTTACAGCATGAATCTGTAGTTTAAGTGTAAAACCGACATTCATAATATCACATAACCTCATTTTTTATTTTATTTGATAACGGAAATGCTATAAAATTTTTAAATCTTACCACGTTATATGATCAACGGATGAGTTTACGAAAAGAAATAAAAAATGTTTACTGTACTTGAGAAACGTATCAATCATTTTGCTATATATGTAGTTAGTTGACATGAGGTAAAGGTAACTTCGTATAAACGTTATGTTTAATTTTGTGTAGAGTTATATTATACTTACCAAATCGAGGGCTTGATTTGGATTAAATTGTGTTCCAATAGGGCCACCAACCTGCTGCTGTCGTTTATTTGGTGATACATAAACCGGACTTTGTGAGTTTGCTTGTGCTTTATGGTTTCTGTGGATGAAAAAATATTTTTAGAACTTTTAAAATTTTAAGTTATATATATATATATATATATATATATATATATATATATATATATATATATATATATATATATATATATAATGCAATATTGCAAAAGTGAAATAGATTTCCCCATTCAAATAAAATGAAAAAATGAAACAAAAGTGTGTAATGCGTAGACATTCCGTGACAACAAATTTTCCAAGTGAATGATGGAAATTTCATACTTTCTAATTCTCAAATATTGCTCAGACTATAAAATATTTTTATGGAAGGGAACAAAATCTAGTTTAATAAAGTTTTAACCAGCTATGTTACGAATTTAAATTAAAAATTCTAAAATTTCACTGCAATTAAGTTACCTGCCTGGAATAAAATCAAAAAATTTAGTAATCAAATTTTGATAATTTTGACTAAATTCTGAAAGTTTTGAAATCGAAGTTGCTCACATAATTAGAAATTGTTTTTTAATTTTTTAACGAAGCTGCTTTTAAATAAAATTAAAAGTTTAGTCAGGTCCTATTTTTGAAATTTTGAAATAATTCCGAAAAAGTCCAAATTGATTTAGGTAAATCTCAAACAAATTAAATGTTTTTTTACTACTACAAAATGTTTACTAAAATTTTAGAATTAAAAGTTATTAAATTATACTTTAATTATACTTGAAGTTTCTTAAAATACCAGTTGATTGAATAAGGGATTAGTTTAAATAAAAAATTTAAAATTTGTTTATTAATAATTTTAAAATTTATGAAATTTGTGTTTCCAGTTTTGAAATATTTTGAGACATATAACTAAATTGGTTAAATTTTGTATTTATTATTAATTTAATATTTTTAAATTGAAAATTAACTCAAATTTATTAAAACAGATAGAAGAAAATTTAAGGAAATTAAAATATAAAATTTCAAAATTAATCATGAAATTTTGAAACTTGCAAACATTTAATTATTTTCTTTAAGTCAATAATGATTTATTATGTAAAAATAACATTTTATGGAAATTATTAAGAAATTTTCTTTTGGAATACTACTTTCAAAATTTAATGAATTATTAAAGTTTCCAATTTTTCCAAATACTTTTGTAATTGTGAAATTGTAAAATTAGGAAATCAGAAGTCCTAATTTCAAAATATTAAATTTGATAAAATATAAAAATATAATATATTATTAAGAAACGCTGATGTCGTTTTAATATTAAAGGTTTAATTTTAAAAATTACAGGAAAACTTTGAGATTTCAGAATATAAAAAACTAAGTTTTTAAAATATAGGAATACATTTTTGGAAGGTGTTTAACAAAATTTATAAGCAGTCAATATTTTAAAAAATTTGAAAACCTTCTAAATTTTCCTACTTCATTAATTTCCACCCCAAATGCCAACAGATGCTGGGCTACTACTATTAAAATCGATCACCTTCGAATTCATTTTGCCTAATTCGTACTATTGATTTCAATGGCGTTCGTCACTGAACGATTCATTCGATATCTAGCAACTACTATTTTCTCATTGTTCATTTTTGACTATCATCGTTGGCAGTAAATTCATGGCAATCTTAAATCTCTTTTAAGAAAATTATAATACTCGTAGTGAGAGCGTATTGTTTTATATTTTATATTTAAAAAGAAACAGTTGAAATAAAACAAAAAAAAAATATAAGTTCGCTCATTTTTTTTCCTCTTTAGTTTGCTGTTTTGTTTTATTTTTCTACACTGTGTTTATAATCGTATATAAACGACGACATGATCTCACAAATACATTCAATATGTTACATTGCTCTCATTTTTTACATCTTATGTAAGATTACATTCGAATTTCCTATAAGGGAATGAAGACGGCTTTGAGTAATATACATACGAGTATACAAAAAAAAAAATAATGCATCTAAAATATTTTTTTGTTTTGAATATACATATACAAAAATTATGAAATATTAACGTACGGAGAGTACTAAAATGTGAGAAGAATACAAAGTTTGTATATTTAATGGTACTTACACATTGATAAAAAATAGTACTAAATTTAATTGATAATGAATCGATAGCTATCGGTTTCAATAGTAGAGGCCCTGTACTCTTAAATTTCTTACTTGCGTCAAAATAAAATAAGAATATTGAAGTAACTTTTTTAAGAGATCAAGACGATATGGCCCGATATACTTTGATATTTGAAGGTATAAAGAGAATTTATTGCCCCAATTCACAAAATGTAAAAAATTCTGTATCTATAACTTTACATAAATTGCTTACTGAGAAAAAGTTACAGTGTACTAAAAATTGGCCTTCACAAACTGTAATATTTTCCTCGCTGTAAATATGAACTTTGATGAATTCGTCGCTGTAAAACAAAAATGAAGTGTGTGTCTTTGCTAAATTTTAACTACAGAGCATTATTGACAGAAACTTATTTACATTTTGCGAGTACCTTTTTAGTACTTATTGAAAATATTACGGTTACAGAGCAAATTTACATTTTGTGAATAGGGGCATTAAATTGATTGATTTCATCACAAACACATTTGAAAAGTTTTAAAAATATTACTGATCAATTTTTAAAGTTGCAGAGCTTAGTCAAATGATAATTTATCAGGATTAATAACATGAAAAAAAATGTTAACGTTTACAATTTAAAATTGTAGACTATTTTTGGAAGTACTTGCTATTTCTTAAATTTTAAAATATTGGAAATGTGAATATGAAATTAATTTAGGGTAGTTCTAGAAAGCAGTTTTAAACAATTGAAGCGACCTCCACAAAATTTGGAATTTTTAAGAAGTTACTAAAATTAACATTTGATAAATATTGCGTCATGTATAGAACCCAGTTTTGAATTCGAAATTTTTAAAAATTAATGCGTGTATTTTACTGATTTGATTTATTTAGAAAAATTAATTTTCAAAATTTTTTAAAATTTCAGTTTAAATTTCGAAAGCTTGTAAAATTTGGAATTGTCGACATATTGACACTTACAATTTGAAATTTTTCAATTTTTGTCCCAAAACAAAATTGCACAATAGTATTTTTGAAAAAACTAAAAAAACTCCTACAAAATTTGCCAATTTTTATAAGCTATTTTAATATCAAATTTTTATAAATACTGAATAATGTTTAAAAATAAATTTTAAATTCCAAAATTTGACCAAATCCTTCTTGGAAGAAACTTGCGACTTCTTATATTTTCAAATTTTGAAAATGTGAATATGAAATTATATAAGAGTCCTTTTAAAAAACAGTTTTAAAAAAGTGAAGTGATCTCCAAAAAATTTTAAATTTTTTAAAATTTACATTTAAATAAAGTTTTGATAAATAGAGTACCATGTCTAAAAATTAGTTCTGAATTCAACATTTTGTGTTAAAATGATATTTTAAAAATTTGATTAATTTTGAAAATTTCACTTTCAAAATATTTTTAAATTTCAGTTTAAATTTTTTAAGCTTATTTATAAATGATGACCTAATAGAATTACTTATAAAAATATGTTGACATTTTTGACACTTAAAATTTTGGAAATTTTTTAAAATAATTGTTTACTTAAAATTTTAAATTTTAAAAATCCTTTGAGATTCAAATCAAAAATTTCACTATTATAGTTTTCAAAAGCAGTGTGAAAAATTAAAGAGACTTCCATCAAATTTTCTTTGAATTTTTTATATTTTAATTTTTGAAGTTTTAGGAAAGGAGGGAGTTGTTTGTCATGGAAATTATCTAGATTATATTAATTTATTGCTCTAAAATCTAAATTTAATTTTGATTAAAGAACAAAACACAAAATATAAGATATCATGTTAAATGTATAGCATAAATGGTACCTGCAAAGTGATAAACAAATAAAAAATCATAAAAGCTTGAGTGATGATGGCTTACCTGTTATTTTTATCGCTGAATGGATTTGCATTAAAATTATTATTATTATTTATATTACTATTGCTAGTTAGTGGTGCACTAGTCGACCCCAATCCCCATGAACTTATTTCATTTATATCATCTAGTTTTGGTTTAAAATTAGGATTTTTATATACCTGTGCATTTCTATGAACGTCACCAATATATCTGATGATCAAAAATGAATTTTTATTGCAAAATAAAAAAAAATTGTTTTAGTTATACGAATTTCCCGTGCTCGACTTATTTTAAATTGCAAACATAACGTTTTTGTATACTCACTCAGAGCCTAGACCGGGTCCTGAAAATTCATATTGATTGTGTTCGTGCGCATGTAACGAACCGTATGGCGGTGGTGGTCCACTATGAATGTATTCGCTTGGATGCCCCTTCGGTGGATGTGAATATATAATGTCGGAACTGTGCGGTGGCGATGAATGATGGAAATCGTCAATCGATGGTACAATCTGATCGTGAGAATTCTTTTATTTAATTTGCATATAAAACTGTTACAAAATTAAGATTTTAACTCGTTCAAAAGAAAGTTAACCACCATATAATTTTTAATGATTCCGAATTTCCGATAAATTTTTTTACTACTTTTAATGAACCTTATCCGAAACGATTAAGCTTCACTAAAAGTTAAGTCACATTTTCGACTTATGTACATAATCCGATCATGTAATTTTTTTTACTTCTTTCTTTTAAATGATCTAATTTAAAATGACCTTAAACTGCTAATACTCACCGAATGCAAATGATTTATGTGGTGCGAATGAAAATGATGTTTCGTTTGATGATAGCTGTGATGATACCATGAACATAGCTTAAAGATTTGTGCGAGTGCGGGGAATAGGAACAGCACAACTTTAAGTACAAGTTTTTTAGCGGTTGCAACACCCACGATCAACGGTAACACCCAAAATAGTTTTATTTTTATTATTTTAATAATTAGCACAATGGCGAAGAAGGCGAGTAGCAGTTTGTTCTTGAAGAATTTTTCTGAAAAGATGGAACAAAAAAATATGTTAAATGTTTGAGTTGCAAGGTTATGATATAACCTTTGACATAAGTGTTTTTTTTTACATCAGGAAGATTATTAATTTTGTTGTATTGTGAAATAACTTTGGTTTTGTGTTGATATCATCTTCTGTGTATATACACATAACGATGAGAGTCCATTGTATATTGTGATTGCATTATTAATTGTTAAGACATACATAAATAAACATTTGTAATTGAAAGTCGAAATTAAGATTGTTCACAGGGTGATAAAGTGAAAGATCGATTGAAAAAAAGTTATGGTAAAATTTAAATGCTCTAACCTTTTTGTCTGATCAGGCCTTGACACACTCTTTCATTTTATGATTTGTCAGTATCATAACGATCTCTTGAAAAAATTACATTTAAATAATGGCTCAAAAGAAAACCAATTTTTATGTCAAACCTTAATGAATCATTGCCCCATGTTATCTTGAATGGCTGCATTAGATGGACAACTAATTCACTTTTTGGAGCTCGATAGATTTTAAGTTACCTCAAAAACTTGGTGGAATCATTGCATAGCACAAATTCGTGTTCTAAGTAATTGTTGCAAAATATATTCCCAGCTTAATCACTGCTCTATTAGTGATCAAGCTATATTTTCACATAAGCCATTTTGCTTTTTACTAACGTATTTCTCATAAAACGGTTAATTCAATTGATTTGTAATGTAAATCAATTATTTTAAAATCTAATTTATATTAATTTTAAAGTTTTGGGTCAAATAAAGTGTGTATTAATTTAATTTTCAGCGAAAACATGACGTATTGGTCATAAAACGGTTAATTCAATTGATTTGTAATATTAATCAATTATTTTAAAATCTAATTTATATTAACTTTAAATTTTGTGTCAAATAAAGTGTATATCAATTAGATTTTCGCCAATTGCATGACGATTTTGTCATAAAACGGCAAATTCAATTGATTTGTAATGTTTAATTAATTTTTTTAAATCTAATTAGTATTATAAATTTTTTTAATTTTATATTTTTATTGATGTAATAAATTAATTATTTGTAAATTTTAGACAGAAGCTAATCCAATTTATTACGGCATACAGTAGGGAGAAATTTGCCCATTAATAGAGTTTTTTTCAGAGAAACATTGCAGATTACAGTTGAATGGTGGCACACTTGAAATGCTGTTAAGAATGAAGAGCAGTTCATTATTATTGTGATTGTCTTATGCTAACCGTAGTTTGAATATTGGCTACCGGGAAACTGAACCAATTCTGTCATTACAGACATACCTTTTCTTTCCCTACTCCAACATTAAATTTGCCCCACCATTTGCAATTGTCGATTTCAATGATTTAACTAGTATTTTGCCTCATCCTTCTAAGTATATGTAAAAAGTGGTGTACGGTCGGCCTGGTCAACTTTTAGGAGATCCTGCTTAATGCTTGGTCGTACATTTTAAATCAGTCAATCAAACAATCAATAAGCCATTTAGTATTTTCCAGTTTTCACATAAAAGATCCACTCTGACGTTATGCTCAGGTAAACTCCCATCAGAACAAAATTCTTAGCTTAATTTAATGGACGCATGAATAATAAGATCTTAATTGTCTAGGTTAACTCGATTGTAGAACTACCATATGATAGTTCGTATGATAGTTCGTTCAAAATATTCTAATTCTTCTTCATGGACAAAGCCTATTTGGCACGAATCAAATAAAATTAAAATATTCAATCCACAGACACATTATTATTCATGTCTGTTTATATCACATGTCTGACTTGTGACCTAAGACAAATACTTTCTATTTTACAGTACTTTGAAAATTTAAAGTAAATATTTACATCCATAATGACACTACTTTGCATTTTTAAAATCACTATCGCTGTATTTTGAACTTCTGAACCTTAAGTGTATTGATATCTTATCACGTTTACTAGGAATTTTTGAATTTCTGAGAAAATTACAAATACATTTTGTATCTTACAACAACAAAAAAAAAAGAAAATACTTAACAAAGACTAATGCTAAAATTATCAAAAAATCCCATCGACGAAGGTACACATAAACAAGAAACTCTATATCTACAAAACTAAAACCAGTTTGATTACGCATACACTTAGTTCGCCGCTTCGAACATACCGATTACCTCAAAAACGATTTTAAGTTCAAAGATTATCATACTCCAAAGACTAAAATAGTATGAACCACCCTGTGCAGTTGGTAGATTATTTTTTTTTCTTTTTGTATTTAACCAGATTTGATTACGTTTCGTCTTTTTTATATCTTGTCTTGGCAGAAACTATATTTAGTTTAACGACAACTCTCAACCAAGACAATAGTGTGTTGCTCGAAGACAGTTAAAAGTGAATTAAGATGAAATTGCATCTATTGTTTGTAGTTACGGTGCTAATTAGTAGTGCTTTGTGTAATGGATTTTTTGAATTTCGCAACAACTATTATGGTAACAGTAAAATTGGTGAACTAATCCTAAACGATATCGAGCGGAATGATAGTTCCATAATTAAAATATCAGAATATAAGCGATTTTTCGATGAAATGGTGAAATACGACGGCATGTATAGTATTGCAGGAACTATACTCGGCTATCAAGTGAGCCAGTTGCGTAAAAAGATTTTAGAAAATGAGGAATTAGATTCAATGGCGAAAAAATTATTACCTGAAATAAATGATATACCGTGGAATATGACGATCACACTGTACAATATTGGATTCAATAAGTATTTGTGCTCGAGTGATGAAACACATCCGACCGAACCGACATATTACAAAGTGTATACGCTTCGAAATGTAGACGAAAATTGTTATTGGAGTTTTAATGTTGAGGCAAACGGACGATATTTTACGATTCAGAATACGGTGAACGATCGTTATTTGTTTGCGGCAGCCAACTCGTTCGATTTGGATCATGAACGGCGAACTATTTACACGACGGCTAACACAAGCAATATTGTGTACACAAGCGATAAATGGCAAATAGAAGCGGCGCGCAATACAAAAAGTCAAGTGTTGCAGTACCGCATCAAAAATTTGTTCTGGGACGAATATATTTACAATTTTGATGATAATTCATTGGATCGTGAGGTGCTCGCCTGGAAACCATTAGGTTGTGATGGTGATGCATGCCGTTGGAAAATCACAAGAGGTATTGACATTCGTTTTGGGGCTAAAATGTAACCATTTCATATATAGAAATATAAATAAATAAATTTAAATAAATTTTTCAAATCCCACCTAAAATTTTTTGTTTTTATTTTAAGGACCTAATGAGCTTCCAATCGAACGCCAAAATTTCTTAACACAATTTTACAATCGATATCATGGAAATAATAAAATCGCTGAAATGATTTTAGACCAAGCGATCAATTCGCCGACAATGATCTCGGAATATCGTAATTTATACAAAATGATGATTCGTCACGATGGTCTGTTTTCGATTGCGGGCATGAGACTCGACTATAATATATTTAAATTGGTGGAAGAAAAACCATTCGACCTTGATTTAACATATATCGATGAAAATTTACGGAAGCATTGGAAAAAATTCCCCTGGAATAATCGAATTTTAATCAAGAACGAACAATACAAACGGTTTTTGTGTCCAACAAGTGAAACGTATAAGAACACCAGCTATGTAATGGCTTATGCGCTACGCGATAGTTCATCATGTCACTGGAAAATTGAAGCTGGCCCGAATGGTGAATGGTTCCGATTTAAAAGTTTGTCAAACGATGGATATTTATTTGCCGCGTCGAACGATTATAATTTTGATGCGTCACGACGACGCGTTTTTGTTACAAACGAAACCGAAGAGATTGTTGCCGATACGGATAAGTGGCAATTGGAACATGCACGTCGATCGGATCATATAATTCGCATTAAAAGTTTCTTCTGGGACGAGTATCTATATAATTTGAACGATGGTAAAATGGATCGAGATTTATTGACATGGCGTCAATATGGTTGTGATGGTGATGCGTGTTTGTGGCGTATTGTCGATGCGGATGCAACACATCGTGATAATTTATCGTTAAAACGATTTGGTAATTTGTAAATGAATGCCCAGTTCTACGAAATCTTATATAACATTTATGCTTTTTTATGTTTTTATTAGATAATCGAATAAAAAATTGTGCGTGCGACTTACGAGTCATTGTTTTGTCTTTATTGTATTTAAGTGTTTGGAATATTACCGTTTGCATTTAGAGGTTCCGCGTTCAAATCTCAAAGTGAGAGGGAGATAAGGTGAGCTTTAATCATTTGTTTTTGAAAAATGAGGACAATAAACACAACTTTCGACTCCTTTTATTGTTCAACTGTTATTTAAAAGTGTTTGAGTACAATTTTCAGTGAAAACAACTAATTAAAAATTAATGGAACAACTCTCGTTTATCCATAAGTGAAGTTTAAATAGAAAATCGAACTTTTGGGGTATTTGTCCACTCAATCTAGTGGGTTTTAATAGCAAAAAAGCAGCTTATAGAAACTCAGTGAAGTTTCAATCTTTGCTTTAAAGCAGAATCAAATTTTAATATAATTATTTTAGAAAGATTCTGAGTGAAATTTTGATTTGAAGATATGTTTGTTAAATTTTCATTATTTTTTAAATTTTAAGGTTATTTTCTATTTAAATGTAACATCTAAAATTTTAAAATTTCTAGAAAAATTTAATTATTGGATTGTTTTCAATTATACTTGAATTAGGACTTTTTGAATATTTTCCACTCAAAATGTAGTGATCTTCAATTTTAAAATTTGTGTTAAAATAAACTAATGAAGTCGCTTTTGTTAACAGTTCTAGAATGCCAGCAGTTCTAGAAAGCTTAAGTATTGATTTATAAAACCATCCTAAAAAATGTTTGAGTTAAATTTAAATTTGTAATAAAACATAAAATACGTATTTGCACTCAAACTTCCGAGATTTACAATTAACTTAGAAGCAATTATTGCAAAAAATTGCAGTTTTTAAAAAACTTATTTTTATTTTAGAAATAATTTTCACTTAAAGATTGCGTAGGACCTAAGCTTCCATCATAAAAATGCAAATATTAGTTATTGAGTATTTTTCCACTTCAAGTATTTTTATCTGCTCACACTGTTTTCAGTACGTTTGGGGTGTACTGTTGAATTGTTATTCTTAAATTTTTATGTGATAGTTAAAATTTAGCAATTTAAAAACTTTTAACTTTAAAAACTGGTTGAGTGATATTAAAATATTTCATTTTAACTCAAACTTGAGTGGTCTTCAAAAGTTTCATACTAAAGAACATTTTTTTAACTATCCTTTCAACTTTGTAAAACCATTTCAAAAAATGTTTGAGCTAAATTTAAATTTGTAATAAAACTTATAGGCTGAATAGAGTGCATATTCCATGATTATCAATAAATTTAGGAGTGATAATTGAAAAAATTACATTTGTTTGAGAATTAGTTTTATTATAAATTTCCAGTACAGTGATCATGATAGTTTCCACATAAAACATGCAAATACTATAGTTATGAAGTATTTTTCCACTCAATTATTTTTATCAGTTCGAGCTGATTTCAAAAGATTTTGAGAGTACTGTTAAACTATTGGACCCATATTTTGTTTGATCTAAACAAATTTTGATGTGAATGTTACCAATTCAAAAAAAGTTTAAAATAAAAACGGTTGAGTGAAATTTAGATAGCAAATTAAAATGTTTAATTTTCCACTCAAACTTGAGTGGTCTTGAATAAATTTAGAAATGATTATTCGAAAGATTGCAATGTCTGAAAACTCTGCATCACTCAAATTCTAAATTATCACTTAAACATTTTGAGTGAAATTCCATACAAAATAATTTTTTTTAATTTGATCATTTAACTGTGTAAAACGATTTAAAAAATTTTTTGAGTTAAATTTAAATTTATTTAAATTTCAATTGTTCAATTTAGCTGTGAATTTTAAAATAATTGCAGATAGGAAAGGTAGTTTTAATATTACTTTTTCGAAACTTTTTCAACTTTAAAGATGTTTGAGTGAAATTTAAATGAGAAACTAAAATATTTTATTTTCCACTCAAATTTGGGTTGTCTTGAATAAATTTAGCAATAATTGTTCAAATGATAGCAGTGTCTGTAAAATTTGGTTTCATTCAAATTCTCAATATTTCGAATCATTTTGAGTGAAGTTTTTTACTAAAGGGAAAAGCCCTTTCAATTTTATTTTTAAAACGATTTCAAAAAGTAAACTTTGAGTGGTATTTTAATTTGATGAATGACTTGGAATTTTCTCCGACCGATTCTAGAAAGGTTCTAGGTGGTCTAAAACTGTCTATTTTTTAATAAATTTTTAATGATTTTCTTTTATATGTTTGAGTGTAATTTTATTTTTAAGCTTAGTTTGTGGCCATTATATTACTCAATAAAGCTTATGGTTATAATGGTTTTATTAGATTTGAATATAAATGTTCCTATTTTAATAGTTTATTAAAATATTTAGTTTATTTTATTTTTAGAAAGTCTTTAATAATTTGAGTGCAATTTTCATTTGAAGTTGGTAGTGTATTTACTAATTAAATTATTTTAAATAGTACTAACTATGAGTTAAATATACAATTAGTTAGTTAACGTATTTAAAAGGAACACGTTTATTTTGAGAGATTCAGAAACCTTTTGAGTTAAATTTAAATTTGTAATATAACTTATATATTTCTTTTCACTCAAATTTTCGTGGACTTAAAATAATTACAGGTAGGAAAGGTAGTTGTAATGTTACTTTTTCGAAACCCCATCAACTTCAAAGATGATTGAGTGAAATTTAAATTTAAAGTTAAAATGTGTAATTTTCTACTGATCATTTTGAATGAAGTTTTATACTAAATAATGATTGTTTAGAAAATAGAGTTTAAATAACTTTGGCCTTTTAAAATGTAAGCCATTGGATTAAAACGTTTAAAAACGCTATTTTTAAAACAATTTGAAAAAAGTTTGAGTGGTATTTTCATTTGATGTATGACTTGGGTTTTTTTCGACCGACGCTAGGAAGCCTAAAAAAAAGATAAAAGCAAAATTATAAGGCAGTAATGTGGTCAAAAGCAGTCTATTTTTAATAAATTTTTAATGATTTTCTTCTAAATGTTTGAGTGAAATTTTAATTTTAAGCTTAATTTTTGGGCCAATAGCCAATAGTTTATTCAATTAATCTTTTGGTGAATGTTTTATTGGATTTGGGCAGTTAAATAAAATATTTTATTTTAAAAAGTTTTTAATAAATTGAGTGAAATTTCCATTTGAAGTGTATTTACTCATTAAATTATTAAAGTACTAACCGTGAGTTACATTTATAATTTGTTAGTTAACGTATTTAATATTTTGAGAGATTCAGAAACCTTTTGAGTGAAATTTAAATTATGTTTTTAATATTTTTTACTTCAATTAAAAATTGAATGTTTTTTTTAGAAGTAAAAGGGTTTGAAAAACTTAAAATTTTAGAAATTTCAAAAATTTCTTTCTTCTTTGGGTTTATCGGTGAAATAATTGAAGGTTATGTAAAAAAAACCCTTCTAAAATAAATTTCACTCAAAAATTTGAAATGTAATTCAGAATTTTAACTAATAGTTTTTCAAGAACGGATACTATTTTAACAAGCATACCTTAGTCTAACGACACTAAAGTTTGAGTGGAAAATTTTACAAAGTTAATTAAGTATTCAATTTGAGTAGTTTTTAGTGTAACTTCAATGGGATTTAAAACATTAAAATATAACTGTCAAATTGAAGCAGTTTAAAGAAAAATTCTTTATTAAACTTTTAAGTTAATTATCAAACTGTTTGAGTGAAGTTTGAATTTAATATAAAAATTGTTTTGTATTGTTATAACTCCATTTGCAAGTGATTTAAAAAAAACATTTTTTGAATAAAACACTTAACATAACTGTTTGGCCACTAAGCCAAATATTATTCCATTTTTAGTTCGATTCTAAAATATTTAAGGGACATTTTAATTGGATGAACAATTTTTGAAATATTTTTCCGTTAGACTTTTTTTTTAAATTTTATTTTGAAAAAAAATTGTGGTATTACTTCACTTAAGTAAAGAGTCATCAAAATATCAACTAGTGATAAACCGACTATATATTGGTAAATAATTTATTATACAGCTGTATAAAAGAGCTTGCACTAAAACACTTAATACATTTATCATGGACTAATTTAGATAACCGTTCTCACGTCACAAATAATCAATTTAGAGTACCGGTTTTTATATCACACATATAACTCGTACAACGATTTTTACGCATTCATAAAAATGAAATCATTACGATAGATCAATAAAATCTAAAACCAAATTTCTAATTTGACCTCCCCAATAAAATTATCTCACATGTAAAAAAATATACACCAAATTTACAATAACAACATTAAAAGATCATCTTGTAAACTTTCTCAAAAATTCCGCTATACATCTCGTAAATAAATTCATAAAGTTTTGATAATTGGCGTCTGACACAAAAAATCAACAAAAAAAAATGTAATACTTACTGATTTTCTTAAAAATGTGAAGTCTTGCGGTTCCCACCTCACGTGCCACATCCGTTATACCCTTTGGTAAAAATTCGATTTTAACCAAGGCACCATTACCTTCGATCGACCGAGGTTGAATGCGAAAGGTCGCCCCATCAAATAACATTTCTGGCATTTTCATTTCGATGTCATGTGTCATCATAAATTTAACACCTTTACCGTACAATGCATTTGTCACCTCTTCGATCGGCGAATCTAAAACAAACGTCAACAAATCGTCATTCAATTGACACCTAATTAACCTACATTTTTTTCGTATTTATTTACCCGATCGTCCTTCTTCTTCTTCTTCTTCTTCAACGATGTCATTTATTTTGTCACCATTGGTGACATACGGTTCATTTGCCTCTTTCGTATATTTTGTATAATCGATCGTGTTTTTCTTGAATAGAAAACGATCGGTCACATTAACATCGTTTAAATTTAATGTGTCATCCAGGTATGTGTACACATTTTTTTGTATACATGAAAATGATGGTTTGTCAAGGCATTCGTGGATCAGACCATCCCACAATTGATTACCGGTCATTCGTTGGAATTTTTTTTTATTTAACTTGATCGTTTTATTTGCATAACGATATGATTCGGTTTGTGATTTTATCGATGGTGGTTGGTCAATTGCGATCGGTATTAATTTTGTATCCACTATAATTTCACTTTTGGCCGAATTTGCATTTTGGCTAAGGCACACTAATACTGTCACAACTACACTTAACACTAACATTTTATAATTCGAATACATTTTTTTTTTTTTTTTTGGTTTCAATACACTATAGAATTACACTAAACCGCACTATATCGTCTATGTGGTCATAACACGTCGGCTCGAGTGACTGACTGACTGAAAAACAAAAATCAAAAACAAAAGTTATAATCAATAAAGACTTTTTATGGTTTATGCAAATGATGTTAGTTTGGTATGTGTGTTAAAAGGTGTATTAACTGAAGAAATGCCATTAGCACCGATAAATTTTACTTTTGTTCTCGACGCGCGCGTTATCTGTGTCAAGTTAATATTTAAATGTACAGACACATGACAATTTTTTTTTTAAATAATTTTAGAATTTAATTTATTTATTTAAATAAAATCTAAATAAAATTATATAAAAAGCGTATATATGTATAATAAAAAAAAAATTGTGTTAATTGATAGGCAGAAATTTAGTTTTTAGTTTTGTCCATCATATGGATATTGGAATTGAATACAATTTTCTCCGATTTTTTTTATGAATCGAACAATATAAAAAATAGTAATATATCGGATATAATATAGGTATGTAGGTAAGGTGAAGTAGGCGCAAGAAGTATGTTGGTTAATGAAAACAAAATTATTCAAAAATTTATGTATTCAGATATTTCTTGGTCATTAAAAGGTATAATGGATGGACCAGAATTTGAAATCAAATTTATATGTAAATTATATATTCTTGAAAAACCCGACATTTTTTAATTGTCATTTTTATGTTGACGGTTTAAAAATTGGAAGGAATAACATGTATGTTAATTATAATTGTAATTGAGAAAATTGAAAATTTACAGTGAGCCATCACTGATACGTATATCCTTCTGGGTTTAACAATCATACCAATACATGATAACTAGTCTGACACCTCCTATAACCACTTCCATACTAAACGCACTTCACTCCTTTAAAAGTGTGATCACTACTCCTAGGATAATCACTGCTAATGAATTTAGTAGTCGACCGATTTGGTCTCTCATTTTAGATAAACGAGAACGGCACTTAGGAATTAACACAATCATGGTCAATTTGACTTCGAAACATTTAACACGGGTATGTTTTAATGAGGAAAGAATACAAAGGCTACAATGAGATAATATGCTAGTCGCTTGCGTTATGGCTGTAAGATTAATTTATTACCAGGATTATCGAAGGCATCTCCACAGTTTTAATCGATATTTTTTCATGGCAGTGTTACGTTCCACGTGCTAGTTCTACAACACTTTTTCATAAAAGTGACCGGAGACCTGTTAAATATTTGCAGTATCCATTTTTTCCCCTTTTTGTTTTTATTTAGTCACCTACTACGACATGCAATGGGACTGTGAGGGTATTTAAAGTGTATAGAGCGCGTTTATAAATACATTATGAAATGTGCGGGTGCTTGCGATGATAATGGCAAACAAACAAAATAAAATGCAGCCTTCTACGTAATAACTGAAAAACTTGGATTACAAAATACAGAAAATAATGTTGCTTCGGCCATTAAAATTACTAGGTCAATGTCACAAAGGGTACACATTTAGCCAATTTGCCCACATTCGGTGGTCTTCGAAATATCATGTTGCACATATTCAATTAGCACGCGGTCTTAGATAAAAAGTTGTCCTCATAACTACAAGCCATTTGTCGCTAATAAGATTTTCAAAATGCAAGATCAATTAAATCTAGAACAAAGGTACCTTATATCTACCAAGGAAAATACCTGCTGATAGCGCTTCTAGAGGGGTTCAGCCAACACAGTTGAAATACCACAGTTTATTGGACGGGTCCAAAGTGGTTTCCTAAACCAACTAAGGATAAGGATGGTGCACAATCCATTTAAGTCAGTGACGATTAAAAAAATATTCAGAGATCAATAAAAAGGTGCTTCAAAGAATTTTTTCCACGCTTCATCAAGAATGGATTAAAGCTACATGATTTCAATATGTACTAAATCGCCGCACACAACAACGCCACACCGACAAGTTTGGAACTCAAGAAAATAAAAGAAGAATTAAATAGAAAAGAAATCTTTTATTGCTTAACAATATTGACGACCATAAAAGAGAAAACATCGCAAACAGCACTTTACATTTTGCAGCCAAGTATTAAATTATTTCACCTTCAAAGCACGGCTTAACCAACCTGCTAATAGTCAATGCACATATATAAACATTGCACGGTGGCAGCCAGCTAATTCAAGTCCCTTTTAAAAAAGGGCTTGGATATTAAACAGCAGAAGTCTAGTAAAGGCGAAAACAAATAATTGTATAAAATGTCATCGCTTCAAGTCCATCACCTAGTTACAGTTAATGGCAGATATACCGCAACGATGTGTACTATCGTCACGCCTTCAACAGGGGGTAAAATGGAACAGGGAACAACCAGAAGTCAAATTAGATGTTTCGGACTGAAAACAACAACCTGCCAGAAGTCAAATGGCCACTTTGAATAATTGTTAAATTAAATTCGGTTAAAGATCAGTCAATTAGAGTTGTGACAGTTACAAAAATTTGAAATTAACAATCTCGAAGATAAGCATTCTGCTCTTCAAACACAGAGATATTACTGACTCATGCTCATTGTAATAACAGGGCAACTCCTATAAATATGTTAACCCTCAATCAGTGAAATGAGATAATCTACCATGGCAAAAACTACTAGGGAAAAGGAGATGTAGTCGGTTTATTAAGTAAATATAGCAAACGAGCTATTTGGTACCCTAGATAACCATGTTGCAAAATATTAAGCTGATAATAAAAAAACAAATGAATATTAGGAGTATTTGCAAAGGCTCATACACCATCAAACCTCTCTTGCTGATGCAATCATCAGCCTACTCCGGAAAATCCAAGCAGAAATGATTCAGCATTGCAAACCGTTTTATAAACCAATTCACGACTATAACATTAATGTCTTTAAGAAGGTTCAACAAAAATCAATTGAATCCATGCTGGATCCTCACAATAAAGTAATTAGTACTGTTTTTTTAACACCACTAGAATAAATCAACAAAATTGCACCGCATGTGCCACCATATGTAGTTCTTCCAGGACATCATCTTGGTAAAGCTACCAAGATTAAGCTTCAAATGTTAACCCCAGCCAAGACAAATAGTTAAGTAGCGTCGTAACAAAGAGCTAACACGTCAAAACCCAACTGGATTTTACTTAGAAAAAATAACTGGTTATTTTCATTGCAACACCCACAACCAGCCATTAAACTTTGCGAGGGAGACTTGACTAAGTTAATTATTCCAATAAATGGAATAAGTTTACTTAAAGAAGGATGCACGTTGAAAGTTGGATTAGTTACACTTGAAAGTCATAAAATCATCAAAAGCAGAATTGATTTATTATTCCTACCAGCAGTCAAGTGATCAGCCAATCAGACGGCATTCCTCAATACAGCTATTTATATTTGTTTTGTATGAATTAATGACTTGTCACTTATCTACAATTTGAAAACTGGGATGCGGACTTTTTGAAATGTGATATTAAAAAATAAAACTAAATTGGAATCGAAAGGAAAAACCTCTAATCCTTCTTGGAAAAGAGTGGTTTACATTTTGGGTTGAATCAAATAACCGTAATATGCAAACATCATTCCAATACCAGTATTTCAGATTCCTCTTCTGGGAAATTAATCTTTGTTGATCTGGAATGTTTTAATGCATACTGCAAATACATGATTCTCCCATTAAAGTGGAGCAAGATTTGAAACTGTGCAATTTATGTCACAAATCAAAAATTTTATAGGAAATGGCAATTAAATTTGAACAAGACCAATTTTCGACTGTAGCATCCCAATATAAGATTACTGGGGCTCCGCAACATGCAGATTGTAAATAAGATAGTAATAAAAAATCAGACAATATAACCTACTATCTAAGTTTCTTATCTCGTTATCAAAGTTTAATAAAATTTTTCTTAGGTTTCATTCGACGATGAAATTAATTTTGAAAATACTAATACTGCGAAAGTTTAGCAAGTTTAAAATTTTGTATGTAACTGATGCCAAATATTAGTTTTAAAAAAAAATGTTTGTATAAGGGAGTAAATTAATACTTTTGGAAAAATTGGGGTTGCTAATTAAAAACTAAACTTTAGGTATCATGCACCAAAAATGAAAATCCATACAAATTTCCACCCGACAAAGGAAACAAAAGCAATTGTTTCACATACTAGAACGATGGTATCCATTATTACTAACCTTGTCATCAAACCAAAATTCAAATTAAGTTATTAAAACAAAAGTCCTCAACTCCTCTGAGGAGTCCTCAAATCTTTCTCCATGAAATTAAACCACACCCACCAATATAAAACAATAATGGAACCAAACTGAAGAAACTTACATCATACGTACTTCCGACGTACTAGTCTATCAAGAGTAAAATTGGTAATTTTGAAGAAGTGAAGATAAATAAAAAAATGCTGAGAAACGTAGATTACAAATGTACCAATAAAAATGGCAGAGGTGAAACGGAGGTACGAAAATACAGCAAAAAGGCAATCTAAGGAAATGAGAAATGAAAATGGTATTAAATCAGTAACTGGCTGTGGCAGAGATAACATCATCTCTATCCAAACCATTAAAGAACAATCTGATGCATGGAATTCTCCACTAAACCTGTTCTTTATTGGTTTTGAACACTGATAAAAGGAAGATGTGACGTGATAAATAGAAACGCAATATGGCAGATAATTTAAAAAATGGGCATTCCAAAGAATTTATTTGAACTCATACAAGAAATGTTTCTGGATAGAAGAAACCGAGTTCAATGCAAAGGTAAATTAAATGGAACATACTACATCACTTGACGAATAAGACAATGTTGTGGTTTCTTGTCAAAACTGTTCCTGATCGAATTAGGTGGTATCATGATAAAACTAGATAACACATCCCCTAACGACATTTAAAATGGAAAATCATTGCAAAAAATATAAAAGCTGTCAGATCTACCTATAACAAAGTTACTTTCAAGATAAACATCAGAATACCTAATATGAAGAGACTACACATTAATGAAGGCAAACTTTGGGTGAAAATAAAAACAGGTAGCCCTCTATAGAATTAGAAAATTTAGCCTAGGAGATTCCTTTTGCTCCTAAATTAAAGATATAAAACCATATTGATATAGGACTTCACCAGCCAAATTACAGACAACATTCGCTCAATTCATTTTCTGTGGTACCCGCCTACCTCGGATTGAAGGATAAGGCAGTCTCTAAAAAATCAATTACAGGAAATGAACCTTTATTTACGTACATCACAAAATCAAAGGCATAAATCACCCTTATGGTCGTATTTGCCAAATATATATAAGGCAATAGTGTAATTATCTACATAAAAGTAACAAACAAATTTTTGGAACCAGACTAAACCAATACAACTTTGTACTGTATTGCAACTGAGGATCGGTACACATCTAATCGGCACACCGGCAGAAAAGATCCTCAAGAAACTAGCACTAAAACTGGTTTTTAGTATATGACGGCTCATTCAATTGAAGATTTGAAGTGTCATTATATCAATAAAAAGGCCAAAGGCCTAAAACATGAAAACGGTTAATCAAAAATGGGACTACCGGTAGGTAACCATATAGACGGGGGCTTAGATCAATATGATTTTGTTATAGATTTTAAATATAAACCCTCAAAAGGGAAATATAGCAATGTTACAAATGAATTTAGCAGAAAAGCAAACTTCAATACCAAATTTAAAAATGTCACTTTCATTTTAAAAAGATATAGTCCTGGACGTACAATCTTACGGTGTGTGAGTGTACCACAAAACAGCTACATTATGTTATGTGGGATGAAACTAATACAAAACGAGGTCATTGAATCATGCCTGGTGTCATTTAAAAATTGCATCCCCCAACGAATATCGCAAATCATTTTTATAGGTTTTCTTGCCCAAAGCAAGACAAAAATAGCATTGTCACTTCTATGGTTGTATTTGTTACACGGATATAAATCGAGAAAATTTGACATAAATAATTTTCAGTGTCTTGAGCTTCTTTTATTTGTGACCACTTTTGATGTTCCATTGTAAAACCACATAGTAAACAAAAGAAAGAAGAAGTGGCTTTCCGGTCGATCTTTGCAAGATGTAATTTTTTGCTAAATTAATATTGCTACTCGTTTTTAATGAGCAACTACATAACCGCTAGGTACAGTAGTTCCAGGTTTAAACTGGAACAAGAAGTATTTTATTGAACAAGGAAGAATTAAATTTGTTTTTGTTTGTGAAAAAATGCACAGCCACAACGCAAGTATTACTTGTGTGTTAAAAACCTGAACTAGCTGCTTTCAACACCAAATTAAATTTCAGCGTCCTTAGACTTTAAACAGATAGTGTGAAATAATAAACATCAAACTCATTAGATCTCAAATTATTGAATGCAACTTCAATAGGCAAATTAACCGAGACATTTTAAAAATAAACTGCCAACATTAGTTGAAAATTTGAAAACAAATATGTTTTTAAAATTGATTGGGTCTGCACACCAATTAGCCTGATAAATGAAGCAACTCAGTAAACAACAAATGAAATTTGATCGTATTCCTATTAGAACCTAATCTAAGGATTAACACTTTGTTTAGTAAATTGTATTTGGAACCCACACTGTTCCATAAAACATATAATCGATTAATCAGTGAGTGGTCCCATAAATATAAAAAACAATATATCTTCAAATCGTTTATCAGCTGATCGATTAACGCGATTATAAGATCATGCTATTACATTGTTACTCACACAACCATAGTATTACGATTTTAGCAAACCGGTAATACTTTCTTTTTATTACTAATCGAAATCTATGCCATTTTAATTCGTAACAAAAAATTGATATCTTGAAAATATTCAAATCAAAATGCGATCAAACTATTGATCATCGTACACAATACACTTGATCAATTATTCAAATTGAAATTTTTAGTCAACAAAAAAAAAACCTTAAAATTGTGTCAAACATAACGGATTTTTATTAATTTTATTTTGTTGCTTTTCTTACTCGACTTACAACAAAATATCATAAAAACGCAAATAAGACAAACAACACAACACAAATAAATACGAAAACCCAATAAGATGATAGTTTTTTTTTTTTTTTCAAGGTGACCAATATACCAAAGTAGAATAGGAATCGATCGTTGAAAGTGAACTTATTTGAGATCAAAAATTAGGCCGTGTATTTTATGAGTCTCGATAATTTGTATTGTAAACAAGCTTTTAGTTTATAGTGTTATTGCCGCAAAGTAGTTTAATTGACGTGATGCGGTCAGTAAATGGTACAGGTATTTTTTTAAGTGCAGGTTGATTTTTTTTATTTAGAAAATAAAATTTCTTATGGTTTTGTATCCAATACTATAAAATTCTTAATTAATTATTAATTTTTTATTTTTTTTTTTTTTATCATTATTTTGTATAAACACTAACTAACCCAAATAATATTTAACACGGAACAACAATACTATAAACTTTTATTATTATTATTATTAAAAAATTAAACACATCACGTGTAGGTTTTTACTTCTTCTTCTTCTTCTACTTTTCTTTCGATTAATAAGAAATTTAACACACAAAATTATTAATTTGTATTTCACTTAATTATTAATATAACCACCACTGTGTATTGAATACCAACGAATGTATTTCGAATGAAAGAAAATTACGAAGAAATATTTCTCGTGGTAATGTCTTAAGAAGATATAATTTAACTTTGTAAATGTATTAAGACCACTCTCTTTTTGTGTGTAGACGGTTTGAGTTTAACAGCGATACTGAAGAGAATTTGTTAGTCACATGTAGTCTTATTATTTAAAGAAATTGTTGTTGTGGTTTTTTTTTAAAGAAAGGTATGCATAATTCTGAGTTTGTGCAGTGTGATTTAAAATTGGATAGGTAGATGGCTTGGCTAAGCTATAAGCTACAGACTGTAATAATAAATTATAAACGGTTATACATCAGATTTGATCCCGAGCTGACGCTTGTTTTGTTGTAGACGACTAAAAAACATGGAGGTTTTCACCTCCATATTAAGCAGTTTAGGACTAGTAAACTGCAATAGACCATAAATAATTTATAATTTATCTTATTTAGATTTAAAATATTTTAAATGTATAACCGCCTAAATGTCATATATTTATTCTTAATGTTTACGATAATCTATCGACCCGACATCTGGAACATCAATGGGTAAACTGGTTTTCTCTTATGAGAACTATATGTATTTATATTATGGATTATAGCACAAATACATGTAGAAGTACCATTATAAGAAATAAAAAGTTTACCCATTGAAGTTCCAGATGTCGGGTCGATAGGATATCTTCAATATTTAGGATAAATAAATGACATTTAGGCGATTATAAATATTATAATATTTTGATTGTTTTAAAACGATACCAGTAGCGACATCTAACGTCAATGGCCTAACATACCATAATAGTACTATGTGTATTTATACTATGAATAGACCCACTGCTGAAGGTATGATACGGTCCTTTAAATAAATTACATGAAATGCGCTCAGTGCTGAGTTTTTATACTCTTAAAATTTCAGCCTTCAATTTTAACATTCACGCTTTTTCCGTCTACAAAAATAGTGTTGTGGTTCTGCTAGCAAGCACCGTTAAGTACTCCCATGCGATCGTAAAATGGATTCGCGCTCCTTATTTGGTTTCATTTTTACTATAACTGAAGCCGCCTGAGCGGCACTTATTTCCGAAGTTTTCAAAGCCTCTTATACGAGAGGTTGTTGATGTATGATGATATAATCAGAACGGTGGTTGGTTGCTATATGAGGTATGGTTCTGATCAATGGCTCTAGTCTGTACCCCGATTCATTATTAAATGGCTCATGGTGATTTTACTAGCTCGAACAAGCAACCGAATGACTCAGTACGTGTGGACATGCTCCTTTATTTTTTTTTCCAAAGACAGAAAAAAGCTTGAAATTGAACAAAGGAAGCTTAAAATAAATACCAAAAGAAGTATCCTTTATTGAGGCACATTTTCATGTCATGATGTCGAAAAAATGCCATACAATATGATAACTGGCTTGGAAATAGAACAACAAAACATAAAAGGCCCCGAAAAGCAGCTAAAATAAAGTAGCAAAAAAAACGCTAAAAGGAGACTGTAATGAAAGTTACAGTGTGGCTTCAGAAGATTAAAAGCAACATTAAGATTGTTCCTCTTTCAATAATAGAAATCTGCAACGATTCATTATTTTAAGGAAGGTAGCTAGGACTAAAATTTTGAAATCTGCTTCCCTTGATTGTAAATTTGCTTATAATAACGTTCCAAGCCATTGTACATATCAAAAACTCAATTCCTTAATGCAACAATGAGGCTTGGCATCAGATCCAAATAATTTTGATATTTTCCGAAAATTCTACAATTGTAGAATTACCATTACCAACCAACAACAGATGCGCAATTTTTAAAAAAAACTCTAGAAATAGTCCAATAACTATTAGAAGAGCTCTTCCCGTCAATTAAAAAAAAAAACGGACAAAGCCATAAATGGACTAGAAAAATCAAAATTATCTTAATAATAGGTGACCAAGCTTAAAACGCGGTTATAACAAGTCAAAATAATAGTGCAAATTTTAAAGAGAAGAAATCTACAAACTAAAGGATCACAGGAAAGGCTAACATAGTTACCGCTATGTAGTCAGAAAAAAATCGGAAACCACCATCTTTTAATGGCAAATCTGCTATAATGAAAGCTCCAAGATAAACATATCCTAAACCCAGTCGAAAAATGCAATAATTGTTAAGGATCACAAGATATAACTGGTATTATTTAATGGAAGTTCAGTAATATACAGTGAGTAAAAGAAACTATGACTGGACGAATAAAAAAAAAGAAAACTAAAAATCGATTGCTATAAAAGAGGTGGAATATATTCGGGATGCTTAAAAGACTGTGCTAATAGCTCGATTGAAAAATACTAAACAATAACCTGACACTCACATCGGTTAAAGGAAGGCTTGCAACAGAATCATAATATTAAAAATAGAGCATACTAGAGCATCTACAATTCATTCGACGAGAATGCGAAACCAATTCTCATACTAGAGAGAAGGGGGGTCTGTATCGATTATTTTATTAGTAAATGGGGTGAGGATATCTAAAAATGAGTCCTGAATCTCAAATAATGTGAACAATACATTTGAAGTACTACTGAACCAACACTCCAATCTAGAACGAAATTTGAAATTAGACATACATCCGTATTTCTAAAAATTGAAGTACACCGTTCCACCTACTTGCAGACGGAATATTGAAAAGATTCATCAAATCACAGCAGATGCAAAAGGGGACCCAACAGGCGAAAGTAGTACTAATACCAATAAATAATGTCGATGACTTCATTTTTGGATGGAATGACCAGCAATCCCATTGATTCAGTAATTTTTGAGACAAAGGAACGGTTAAAATGTATTACAATATCGCTTCTTTTAACGTTTTTTGCTGTTTTATCTGACAGATAAAATTTTCTCATCGATTCTCGTATATCCTCGAATTATGTTCGAAGTCGAAGTGACTTATGTTTTACTTTATCTTAATTATGAATACATATATAGATGTTAGAAAATTGGATAATGCGAGTGATAGCATCCTGAAACTTAATGCAGTTCAAAGCTCAAGAATTCCAGAATCAATGTTTATTATGATGTCATGCCAAATAGCATTGTTTTCACTCCGCCTACTGGTGATTATCAATATGAATTAAATTTGTTATACTCCAGTTCGCCCCAAAGTTCCGTAATAACTATCATGGCCGAATATGTTCACCGTAAAATTCTCGCTACTGACAATCCTTATTTGAGGAACCACAGATATTCGAGTCGCCAACCAGTAATTTGAACTCAGTTTCCTTTTGCCTTGGTACTTGGAATGTTCGCGGGGTTAATGTCCTTTCAAAACGAGATGGCATTGATAGAATTTTGTGTTAGAATAAAATTTCCATATGTGGTCTCAAAGAGACAAACATGAGCACAGGTACCCGTTCTACCCTGGATAAAACATGGCACCGTGCGAACGATCCTAAAACAAAGCGAAAAGTATGGGCAAGTACCTGACGCTGAAATTCTTTTCATATCCGTGTATGTTGCACTCTACACCTCTCAATCGGCGGCAATCTTCAAAAATTTTCTCCGCTTTACCTTCATCTCGTGATATGGTTTTCTTTTGAGATTTTAATGCTCATTTGGGGCTTAATGATTCATGTTCGGAGAACGAGAATAAAGTTGCTCTAAAATCGCATACTCGTTCTTTCTCAGTATTTCAACAGATCTGTTAAGACCTCTTCATTTTTTTGGTACTTGAATGATCATCGCTTGCTCTGAATTTACAGTATTAATCGAAGAAAAACAACTTCTTGTCTCTTAAGGCCTTCTTCTGCGGCAAAGACGTTCGTTTCATCCTTAACCTACAGTTATAAACCATTAAATCTTTTGTTATTGCAAAATGAGGAAATCCGCGATCTCTTTAAAATTATTCTATCAACCACCTATTGCAGTACTATTTCAGAAACCAGCAATGGTGATCTTTAGTCATTGACCATTAACGGTAACAAAATTGCTTTGCAACAATCATTAACCACCACAACTACGCTGACACCCAATCGTAGGTGTGCGCTTGCTTTATTTAAACATGTTTAATACTATAAAAACTCCCACACTCTTGACCACATTGCTAACACTAGCCTAAAAAACGCTAGAAGGAGGATGTATGATGCAAATATCATTCATAGATCATGTCAACAATTCTTTAATAATTTGACTAGCGTTCAGCCATCTGAACGAATGCGTAAACCTTTTTAAAACAGTTTAAGCGGACTAGTAGTAAAAGTGCTGCACACTACATTCCCATTTGTTCTTGGACTAATGAACTTCGCAAATCTGATGGTGATTGGCGTGGTTTGTTAGAAGAAAGTCCTCGTTTTCCGTTAGGACCTCCTTTCACTAAGGAAAACATTTATTTTGCCATAAAATATTTTCGTTCCGAAACTGCTCTCGGACCTGATAAGGTTCCTATTGAGCTATTCAAAAATGTTAAAAATAAATCCATTTAAATGTACTACACTTATAAGAGATCCAGATCTATAATCTATTTCATCACTTATTTGACTTAAGGGTTGAGTCACTTCCTTTCTGTTCGCACTCGTTAGCCAAATATCTTGTCATGACACTTGATGTTAAATTAATCAGGAAAGATATTTGAAGATATTCAAAGAATCTAGTGTCAGACAAATAAGTTAAATTTCACCAAGAAAACCAACCTAAAGCACTTATCATTCTGGAAGCACTTGTTTATGTCAAAAAAGTGCCAAAAATGGTTTAAAAACGAATCGAAAGCTATAGCAAACCTACTAAAAAAGTTCAACGTTTAACGGTTACTGAACTGATTTAAAAAGTAAAAAAGAAAAGATGAAGAATAAGAGGAGAAAGGTATTAAAATCCAGTGTACTATTTTAGTAATTAGATGATACCATCAGTCGGGTGGGAATTAAGAAAAGCAATGTGATTATGAAAAAATAGAACTAGCACTGCTTAATGAAGTTCTTTGAATTAAAGAGACTAAAAAAGAATCATCTAGTGATTGAACGAAAAAACAAAAATAACTGACTATCGAGTACTACTCGTATAAAAAGGCGTAGTTCGGATGGTTGTACGAAAAGTTTTTTACAATTTTGGAAGTGTTTATATAACAAATAATCGCAAAGACAAATAGATCTGTAATCGCGATTGTTTTGTGGTGTCCTTCACAAAAGGTTTTGTGAAGGACAGCTTTTTCGCTATTAAAGTTAGATCATACATTACCAACATTGATAAAATGATGTATAGAATAATATCCAGTATCAATGTTAACTTACTGACTCGCTTCATTCTTATATTTATCCAATTCATATAATAAACGGGGCGAAAGTAGTTTACCAACAAATCAACAAAAAAAACTACCGAAAAGAAAAATACGAAGAAAAATTCTTGTTTAACTGCACATCACACTGTCAATAATTTGTTAATGTTTTTTTGGAGATTATATACCGAACTAATGAATAATTTTTTCGTTATGTAGTAGTATGTAGATTTTTTAACGATCGACGAGTGTATAACGACTTATTATTGCATTTGGTGCAGATGTTGCTTTACTTGGCATAACACCAAAGGGGAACTAACCAACTACAAATTATGAAGGTTCTTATAAAAAATATAGAATAAAATCTACCACAGCTTCCACTTAAATTACAAATGGTTTGTGATTAATCCACAATAACAGACAAAAAGTGTTAACAGGGGTTCATTGACATTTAATGATAAAATTAAAATTCAAATTAAGCAAAAAATAGAATTTTGACTAAGAAGTCGTATGCATACCGAAATTTAAATGATAAAATATAAACAGCAACAACTTCCATTTTGTCTTGAGACAGAAATATAAGATCTTTTATGGTCCGCTAATTGTACGACAAGTACTGCCTTTTTTATGCTAATATTTTTAAGCAAATGTTGTGGAAGCATTGAAGAACCTCCAGCGAACAACAAATTCGAAATTATAAAAATGGCTCTTATCGAAATTCTCGCCATTAGAAGAACGACGTTTAGAATCACTGTTGGATAAAACAGAAATGGATGACCAAAGGCCATCTAAAGTACTACGCCATATTAAGCGGCTAGCGAGTGATAATTACACACTGAGCTTAATCGAATCATTATGCTCTTAGACCAAATAACATGGCAGCAAACTGCTTCAGGTATAAACATCGGACTAAGACAAAAATTCACTCATGCGCTTTCATCTTAGCAGCAGTGAATCGTTCCGATTATTGGCGCCGATTTTTTAAGTAAATTTGGTCTTCTTGTCGATCTGAAACAAAAAAAACTGATTGACCCGAAGACTCAATTGTCAATTAGTGCTTCAATGGTTCGAAACACACCAACTCTATAATCAAATTCACAATCGACAACAGGAACGGTACGTTTATCAGGGCATTTTCATCACTGACAGCGGCACCAGATTATAACCGACCAATGAAACATAACGTGGTTCATCATATCGTCACTTCTGGTCGTCTACCAGTGTCAAAGCCACGAAGATTAGATCCCTTACGCCACAATTCTGGCTTTACAGAATTTCGACACAAGGTGGAATTAGGTATATGCCAGCCATCGGCATCTCCAGTATCGTGCCCATCGCACTTGGTAAAAAAGAAACACCTAGAATAGGGACCATGTGTCGATTATCGTAGATTAAACGTGGTCACAATTCTTGATCGTAATCCAATCCCACACATTCAAAATTTCTCTAAACACCTACGATGTTGTACAATTTTTAGTAAAGTTGATCTTGTCAGAACTTATCATATGATTCCTGTCGCACCCGAAGATGTTTACAAAACGACAATTACCACCCCATTTGGTCTATTCAGTAACGCCCATCAAACATTTAAACGATTTCTTTTTTGTCTCCATTGATGATATATTTGTGACATTACAAACTGAGGAACAACACAAACTGCGCTTAGAACAACTGTTCCAAAAATCAACACAGTTTCATGCTAACATCAAAGAGCTCAAAATGTATTTTTGGTGTAAGCACTCTTGACTTTCTCAGCCAGAAAATTACTCCAAATGGTATTCTGCCGTCAGAAGAACGAATTAATGCCATTACCAAATTCCCTGCTCTTAATTCAGTCAAACGAATTCAGCAATTTGTCGATATGGTGAACTACTACCACCGATTTATACCAAAGTTAGCAGAAGTACTAGCACTAATTCATTCACACCTGGCCGTACTACTCAAGTTGCCCAAGATAAGAATTTTACGTGGTCTGAGAAATGCAAAAACGCACTTACTCAATTAAAACATGAATTTGCTAAAACAACACATCGGGCCCGGGAACTCACATCGGAAATGATACAAAATTCAGTATTACAACTGACACATCAAACATGGCTGTAGGCACCGTTCTGCAACAGTTTAGTGAAGGATATTGGGAATTGCTAGGGTTTTTCTCAAAAAAATTATCAGACGCTGAACAGACATACTCGGCATTCGATAGGATGATTCGTTATTAGCTATCTACCGTGCTATTAAACAATTTCGATACTTTATTGTCTGATTCCGTACGCCACACTAGTTCCACCATGAAAATAGAACTTTTAAAATTACATAGTTTAGAAATTTACGGCGAAACATCGACCGGAAACAACCACCCTTATATTGTAGAATCATTGTGTTGGACCGTCTTCAATACTCAGCATATTCTGTCGCATCCAGGAATCCGGCCTACACGTAAATTGATTACAACTTGATATTTTTGGCCTCATATACATCAATACGTAACTCGGTGGGCAAAATCTTGTATATCCTGTCAAAAATGCAAAGTACAGAGATAAGTACCGTTTTACCCGATGGGCTGAAGCATACTGCTTAAAAGATATGTCTGCAGCAACCATTGCCACAACATTTGTTCACAATTACATATCCAGATTTGGGGCTCCAGCTTTTATAAATGCCGATCAAGATAGTCAATTCGGGTCTTAGCTCTTTTTGGAACTAACGAAAATGTTGGGCCCACAACAAATTCGCACAACTTCCTATCATCCCCAATCTAATGGCATGATCCAATGTTTTCATCGACAACTTAAATCTGCTTTTATGGCTAGATGTAACACGATACATTGGAACTACGAAATTCCAAATATTTTACTCAAAAATCCTCTTTCACAACCACCATGTAGCGAATCAATCATCGACCATCTTTGATCAGTTATGCAAAGTCTCATTCCTACATCTACACGGCAATCTAAACAAAATTACGTGTTTATCCCCAAATCATTAGATAACTGTGGTTTGGTTTTCGTGAGGGTAGATAAAGTTCGTACTGGTATGACTCCTCCATATGAAGGCCCATAAGAATCATAGCATTTCTATGGCAGATTAAAGCCAGCCTTTGGAATATTATGCTCAACCGATTTGGGTTCAAAATCTTACAAGACAGTACTTTTTTCTTCATAAAATTTTTCCTTAAGGGGAAATTATTCGATGGGGAGTATTGTAGTGGTAAGAATATTTTAGTTTGACTAAGACTGTGTCCGAAACCCATGATAAATATTTGTGAATACACTTTTTTGACATTTACTTGATAAGATCGAAGACACCCAAATTATCACGTTCAGTTGCTATGGTAGTTTTTGCAAATACCAGAACTTTCTATAATAAAACCCAAACTCATCGCATAGCACACTTGGATATATACTCGTTCAAAAACCATTTAAGAAAAATTTAAACTTTTTTGTTGCTATTCCAATTTCAATAAACCCTTTCGCGGACACACTTTTTTCAAAAATGTCCATCACTTCCTTCAAATTTTAGGAATTCAAGGCCGTACGTGTTCTTTCAAGGCCGTACGTGTCCTGTTAGAACAGAACAACGACTCGATTATTTATAAGTCACGAAAAAGGTCGTTTGTAATTTTAATTTAAATTTAATAAAGGAGCAGAATCAGCAATAAAAAGAAAATGTCAAAGTTCCAAAAATATCAAACATGATGATAAGATTCATTCCCTTTATTCGGACTACTCAAACTATGACCTTCTTGACTAAGCTTACAATGCACATCATGGCATCATACACCCAAATTGACTTGCGCCAACTCAGTTAGTGCAAGATTTAATTACCATCCCAGGACAAATAAATAGTTAAATATTATTAAAACTTGATTAATTTCAATGACAGCTTTATAGCATCAAATTAATAATTCTATTAACAATTTTGTGCAAAATCGTTTCTCACTTTAATTAACCCATTAACCTAGCTGAGTAGAATTTAATTATTAATTTAAAAAAAAAAAAAAGAAAATGAAAAAAAAAAATGTTCCCATTCATTTATTTTTTTTAACAAATGCACTTTTAATTGCATTCAAAATTTCTTCAGTCAATAATTTATGATCAAACCATTTATCACAGTTACACACGATAAGAATGTGTCAGTGTATGCATCTTCATTATCTAAATGATGATGACGTAAATAAATTGTTTTTTTAATTTGTATATTAAGAACAAATGAATGTTTTTTGTATGCCCTAAGATTATTACCAGCGTTTAATGGTGTAACATATGTGGTGTTAATTAATAATCATGAAATTACCCTGAAACGTGTGCTAGCTATTAGGATGTCTATAATTACAAGATTGTTGATGATCGGTGGATGCTTAGCGATTTTAAATTACTTTTCTAACAGTTTTTAACAATGACAGATCATATTTACGTTTAATCAAACACATATGCGTTTCATTTTTAGATTTTTAGCTAATGTCATATGACTGTTTATAACACTGGATTAAGGATTGTCTAATGTATTTAGCTCTAGGGCGCTTTATTAAAACCATCAGACACCACTTTTTACAGCCACCATTCGCAAAAATTTAAATTAAATTAACTAAACCCGAAAATCTAATTTATATACACTTTATTTTTCATAAAACTTTAAAACTAATATAAATTAGATTTTAAAACAATTGATTAAACATTACAAATCAATTGAATTAACCGTTCGAAATGAAATGTAATCGAACTGAAATCTTCACTTTCGACCGACAATGTTTTAATGTCATACGATGCAAATCTATCATTGGTGTTTATCTGTGATGTCACCACGAGATGATTTAATTGCGCTCTGTTTGTCTTTAAAGGCATTTTTTGGAGACATGACCTTTTTTCAGCATTCTTTCAGTGAGAGGAATGACAAATGCATGGTTATCTACCTTCAGACTACTATTAATGGGCTATTTTTGACTAATGTAATTTTACTTTTGCTCAAAAATGGTAAGGCGCAGAAAAGCAGGTGATTTTTTTGATATCCTTATTGCATTTTGAACTGGAGATTATTTCGTTGTCCTGCTTTTTGATACGATTCCAGTTTGAAAAAAATCCAACGAAGAACTGAGGAACTGAACATTTTCAGAAATTTCTAATGTCAAGATTTTAACATTGCAGCCAGTTTAACATAGATTCTGGTTACTGAAACAAAAACAAATGAATGTTTCATATCAAATTGAATTTAACCAGCAATCCAAATATCTAGTGGCCTTTTGTGGTAGCCAAAGGATATTGCGATCGATTTCAAATAAGACCATGTTTGTTTACGCTGAGTAGCAGCCAATCAAAACTTCTACGAAGCCATAACAATCGCTTCGGAAATATTATCAGGTTAAATATCTTATCATTCAATTATTTGGATCTGGGTATCATTTTTACCAAAGGTTCCAACTATTACATTTTGATCTCATTCAAATATGTCATCAAAATTTAAAAAGTAAAACCGCATGCCAATTAGTAGTGTGCATGAACCGCATACACAAAAATCCATTAATTCTAATTTTATAATTCTAGTTATCAAACAAATTGTCGATCTACCTTTCAATTTCTACGGTACAATTCGTGTCGGTTGCTAATCAGAATATTTTATATAAACCAAATTTGATTAACACCTTGATGTCGGTTAAAACGTTTATGGCAGCGTATCACCATATACTATAATTTCCAAAATTATGATACGAAATGATTTGGATCGTTGGTAAATATGATACTCGAACAAATCATTTCGTACTTTCAGTTTTTTAGTTCTGAAATTGTTTACCTTATATACGGAATTCTATATATGTTGGGGTGAATAAACTAATCTTTGACCTAAAGCACAAAAAATATATTTCTAAACCAAAATATAAAAACATAATTAGAAAACTATTTTCGGATACAAAATCAAGAAAAAATATGCTGGATAAATTATATCGTCTGAAACCAGTTTGTATTAATAAAGATACCACGAAATTGTGGGTCAAACTTGACTGTTTGCTTAGAAGATTTGGTTTAGGGTATTAAAAGTGTATCATAAAACCAATCTAAATTTTTGAGTTTTGAATTACGTTAATTTCAACAAATCTTAAAATAAATACTTTGCGAGTGAATAATAAACCAGGGTTTTGAAACTTTTCCCCAATCGGTTAAAAAACTTGTTCAAATTTATATACACTATAGAACCATAAAATTCACCCTCATTAATAACGAATTTACCTATTAAAACTTACGACTTCAAAGTGTCAAGAATTTTCTGAAGCATGAATATCTTTCCAAATTTTGACCATATTTTGAATATATATTTTAAAATAATTCTAACTTAGGCTTTTTAAAATAATTCTAACTGTAATTACAACTTTGGTGTAACAACCAACACAAATGTGTTGGTAAACAATAAGGTCAAACATTTATTTTCTATAAAACATTTCTCCCTAACAAAAATCCAAGTTGCACAATTGTGTAACGCTTGTAAATATTATTTATATTTTATTCAAACCATGATTTTCAAAGCATCTTACACAAATGTGTAAGTAAAAATGATTTTCAATTCGTATAATATTTTTTTGTTTGTACAGTGGCCGATCCCTTTAAAAGTAATTAAATATTTAATCATAAATAATATATTAAAAATCAATATACACAATTGTGTATGTTACAAAACAATTCCTTTTTTTAGCTTTAAAACCAAAGGAGAGTCTCTTTTAATCAAAGCGAATTAAATTTAATGTTAAATGATTCTGAGAATGTTTCTGATAAAGTTGACATCCTTTTCAACGCATGGTGCTCTTTAAAGCCAATGTTGAAAATGAGAAATTAATTTACAAATCCTGAAACGGTGAAAATACCCCTAATAAAAATTATGGAATGAAACTACAGTCCAAAATATGAAATGTGTGATCCTCAGGACAATGTTAATTGCATTACACAAATGTGTCAATTGGCTTTTAAATATTAAACTTTTGTGTCGAGCGAACTAGTTTAATGTTATACACAAATGTGTAAGTTGGTTTTTATTTAATTTATAAATAAGTTTTACGATTTCTCATGAGAGCACCCAACATTTGTTTACACATTTGTGTACGCAGATCAAGAAAGTGTTAAATCATAATTTTCGAAGGAAAAAATACTTTTCTCGAAATAGGAATCGATCCTAATGCTTGTTTGAAATATTAAACAGTTAACAACCACTGTTAAAACGATTAACGAATATATTTCATTTAAATTGTAATGCATTATAAAAAAAATCATTTCACTGGCAGTTTATTACTATCGATTCGTTACAGATAAGTAGATATACATATATATATACATTTTCTTGATTGCACGTGATACAGATTCAGATTTACTCAAATATCATTAATATCGAAGTACGTGGTGGATTAAAAATGAAAAGTGGTTTCTAAATAAATATTATATGAAAACTATGTCACACATACCGCAGATGATGAATTTTGAATGACCTCGATAAATTTTTACAGGAACTTTGTAACAAAATTCATATTATACCGGACTAATTAGCATATTGAAATGAAAACTCTATGTAAATAAATTACTGAATAGTCATCCGAATGTAAAACGGTACAGTGGTGTTACTATTAACTAAATATTTGTCAATTTTTTCGTTTGTTTTATGTTCGTTTGTTTTTTAATCTTGACAGTAGAAAAAATGCTGAAGGTGTTAAATTGGAATTTATGATTCAAAACCTTTTCAAAAATGTAATTTAATATTTTCGTGTTGTCAATATATGGCTTCTAAAATTCAGTGGTTACTTATTTGGTGGCAGGATGTTATCTTTAAACCAAAAAGTCATCCAATTTGAATTTGGTGATAATAGAGGGAGATGAATGATCAGCTTTGGTGCTAGTATTTTATCCAAAAATTAAGTAATTCATTTTTCGTTTGACAAATCGCTTTCTAGTGAAAAAAAATCTAGCGCATAACTTGTAAAATTAAGCAACTTTTAAGGTTTTTCGTGACACCTCCATTAAAATTTTCACCTACCTATATGTTTTTTTTAACTTCTGGATTTTTTTTGTACCGTTGTTTTTGAAGTATTTGCTTTTAAATTCTACTTTAGTAGCATTTGAAATAATCTTGTCGTCGTATCTACAATGTTGTTGAAAGATGCGTTCAGTACCGCATCTTCTAAATGTTTAACCACTTTTCTTGGGGGTTTGGAAAGAAACTGAGAATCTACCAAATTGTTTTATGTATTTTTCCAAGTTTCTGTAGTTCACATAGTGCCTTTTCCTTACTTTGTATTTAGTAACTTCTTCTTTTAATAATATATTACTCCGACAAAGACAGGAGCTTTTTCTATTGATACAGTTCTTTAAACTTGTCTAATATCAAGAAGAATTCCAATTTGTACCCTTACACTAAATTCATACTGAAGTGACATTTGTTTATGTCCCTCACTAAAGGAGGTTTTCAGTAATCGATCGATCCTTTGGTTCCTGACCTCAATAATCCACCACTCAAAATTTTATTATCAATATTTGAACATACCTATAATTTACTTTACTCGGACGTATTAATAATAAAATGGTTAATTCTATTAATTTGTAATATTAAATCAATTTTTTTAAATCTAATTTATATTAATTTTAAAATTAGATTGGAAATTTTTGAAAGCTCTATGTGAATTAAGCTCTTTAGAAGGTATTGAAATTTCGTTGTTCATTGCAATTCTATAAGGAAATAACTCATCAAGTTGGAAGCATCAGGATAACATCTTGCACCGTCAATTTTACTAGGTTCTGGTATTTTCGAGTGGTAACTGTGTATTTGAATTAAATGACAACGGTGTAAAATATCTACTAGATTGACTTTTTCATGTCTCAGCTCTTGTTGTTATCCAAGGCAAAATAAAATAAATGGTGATATATGTGTGGTCAAATGTCATAGGGCGTCATAAAAGCGTGTCATGCCGCTGTAAATCTTGTTTTTTACCCTCCGACCACTGTTTAATCCAGCAAATTTTTCAGTAAGTTCATATCCAGTAATTCTGGGAATCTGGTAGAGTTCCGTAAGTGCATCCAGTCTTAAGCGTACAGTTGATAATCCTACACTACGTGATCAACGGTTTCATAGCCATACTCACAATAACACAATTTAGCATCGTTGGCGATGTTGAATTTTTGAAGATGAGATTTGAGGCAGTAGTGATTAGATACAATTCGCAAAATTGTCATTACTTGCTCTTTGGTTCCAATTAATTCCTTTGACCAATATTTGTACGATACTCTGGGAAATATTGAGTAAGTCAACGGTCCCATTTTATCAATCTCTTCTTGTTTGCCATTGCTGTACAGAGTTGTGCAAAAAATCTGTAATCAGAAGTATATGTCAGAATATCGATATAATCTTCTCTATGCGATTCAGTAGCCCATCGGTCAGCTATTTTATTTCCATATATCAATAAGACAACGATTAGATAGATTCGGTGTTTTTTTAGGGCCTCAATTGCACTAAGGCTATCCGCGAAAATAAGATATTGTCCCTATTGAGACCCTCTAAACGCATATAGATGGCTGTCAGATTGGCAGTGAAGACACAGGTCAGTAGTGATAGGTTACTAAAGATGCCTTTCGCTGAAAAATAACTCTTCTAAATATTTTTCTTCGTCTGTCTGTGCCACGGAAGTGTTATCTTGACTAATGTTGCACCTGTAGTCGACGTGTTTTTTCGAGTGTTGAGTTTTTTTGTCACTCAGATTATTGTAGTAGATATTTAGGTATCTTTTCTCAAAGAGTTGTCAAACAAATTTTACTAACTTGGAAGAAGTGCCCAGTGTATCGAGTCCATATATGTCCAAGAAACAGGCTAATACTTCCTTCTTCTAATAAAATGATTTGTTAATGTCTGTCGTCAGAATGACCAAGCAACCTCTTGTACTTTTCAATTTGCTGAAACCATATTGAGATTCAGATATAATTTAATTATTTTAAGGCCAATCATGATAAAAAATTGATTAGCCGATATGAATCTGACTCATTTGGACTTTTATAAGGTTTAAGAATTGAGACTACCTTTGTTCTGTGCCATTCAGAGGGACACGCATTTTCTGAAAATCATTTATTGTAAATATTTGCAAGTAGTCGTTCTTTACCAAATACTGGTAAATTCTTTAGCACAGATGATTTAATACTTATAATCCTGGCTCTAATCCAAGTTTGAAGGATTTAAATAATTGATCATCCCACTTATAGCTTGGCCATCTTTTTGTCCTATTCTGTACCCGGGTTCATTATTCATGTTGTAATTTAAGACTTTCCATTGTATGGTCCTTTGTACTTTCATGTCCCCATACATAACTGTAAACATTAAAATCACCCAGCATTATTAAAGGGACCGACCAAAATGTTTAGTCTCTTGAGGTATTTAACTGACTTGAGTTATGACTACCAGCATCCAGAGAACTAATGCTCGGTACATTTTCTTCCTGAAGAAACGAGTCCATGCTCTCCGCAGTGAGCTTTTCTTCGTCTCATTCATTAATGAGGATATAATCATTATCCTCTGCTTGATTGTAACCGACATCAGATTCACATCGTAAAACATCTTTAACCGCGATACTAGAAAAACAATTGTCTGGTACACCAAATAATTAAAACTTACTATAGGCAACGAATACTTACGATGACTACAGCTATGGTCATGTCACTGTATTATTTTATCACAGATGTCTATCACACAAAAGAAGCCTTAATCCTATAATTCTGATATATTTTCAAACAAGTAGCTAAAAGTTATTAATTGGATGTCATCCTCAATGCTATTAGGGCAAAAATATTAAAAATGAGTGAAACTTCAATTAGCATACACGGCAAACTTTAGAAGTGTTTTCCACTCATTTGTCAATTTTAATGGCTGTCCTAGTAATCTAATTATTTTGTATTGTAATTACCAATTTCTGAAAACTACAATCAAAGTTATAATAGAAAACTATAACCAGGTGAATAGCGAAATATAGTGAACCATACATTAATTCGTTATGTTTTGAATTTATTCAGCCTAATGAAGATTAATTCAATTGCAACCATTGTTATCACCATAAGTGCAATGTAGCAAAATTTCCGGTTGCTTTTTTTAATTTATTGCTAACATTATAAACGAACACATGACATGAAAGGTTTATAAATTAGATAAAAGGTGAAATTTTTTTTTTTAATTATGGAATCTAAGAAAATGTTTTTCTGTTTTCTTTTTGTGTTAAGGCGTGTTATGTAATTATATAAAGCAACAAATCATAAAGGGTGAAATGTATTATACTTTACAATTAAAATAAATCGCATTATTTCAGGCCTATTAAATATATTGTGTGGTGGATTCAGTTCGATAACTCTCACTGTCAATGTGTCATGTTGTACATGCATTTTAAATGTTTATGTTGATCTTATAAAATTGTGTGTGGCTATATGTTTTTGTACTACTTAACCATTTTTCTAGTTTAATCGATTCAACAATTATCCTACATTTTACGTTTTTTTAATGACAAAAATTATTCTAATTTCTAATCAAGGTCTCAAACGACATTTTTTTTTGGGCATTTTTACATGAAAATTTGAATTTATAAAATTTTCAATTTGCATTTAAAATCAATAAAAAATTTTGTTTGATAATAATTTACGATTAGCATGGATAGTTAAATTATTCGAATTTAAAACTTTTCCGAATCTTTACCATGCAACTTAAAATGGATGTTGCATGCAACATTTATTTTTTATTGCCCATATATAAGTGACATTTAGGCAATAATCGAACTATTTAAATTATGTAAACTGTACGTTTTAGAACATAAAGTTTAACGCTAGTTTATAAAAACTCCAGTAGGTGAATAATGTATGTGTATAATAAACATTTAGGTGTAATGCTTTCATTTTTAATTTTAAAGTTTTGTAGTGTTGGAATATTGTTCAAATATTTAGTGATTGTTAAAGTAGTTATAGATTTAGTAATATTGCAACATTATAATAAGCATGATTGTACGATAACTCTCGAATAACCAAACGATACCCGAATTCTATCAGGAATGGTCAACTTCTATCGTGGGATCATTCAGTATAACGTTAAATTAGTGAATCCTCTACTACCGCTTTTAAGAATGGAAGACGGACATAGCGACCTCGCAGTGGTGGAGAACACATTAACCAGAGTGTCGATTTTTCAGTTAACGTTCATTTCCCTGTTACTGACCGAAATCGACGCTCAGGTTTATATCAAAATTTTGCATTATTTGAGTATATAAAGTCGGAATAATGAGACTACTGTCGGACTAATGAGCCCAAAACAGAAACACAAGTGTTAGTCATAACTCTTAGAAAGCACTGAGATTCACTTTTCACTTTACCAAATTTTTAATTTCAATCTGTAAAATATACATTTTATAAAGTGGCGTGTGGTAAATACTAGTATGTCCCGATAAAATCGAGCAAATCCCTGTATCAATCAATTTAAGCGAGGAAACAATCAGGTCATCAATAAGGGCAAATCCGTTAACGACGCGTCCAGAAATTATTGAAGCTATCCAATACACAGTTAGGAAGTTCATCTATAGTATAGTTCCCATAAAATCGTCATCCAGATGAATTCTCCCGCAAACTACAGATGGTCAGTTTCTTTTGTTAGCGGTAGAACGTCCCTTTTAATAAATTCTATAAATCCTTTAAAAATGTTAACATGACTACCGAATGGTAAAGTTCATGCTGCCACTCAAAATTACCTCACAAGAAGCCATAGTAAAATGCTTCTGACTGTAGCTGACAGTCTTTGTATTCCCTTCAGCCACTCTTAAAAAAGTTGATGATATTACGTTCAAATATTTATAATATGCCTATGACCTTGAACCCATTTTGCCGTTAAAAAATTATAAAGGAACCAAATCGATTGATTTTGATATTTTTATTTCCATATTTTGTTCCGTCAACTGCAAACCTACTGCCCAAAATCGTAACTATGAATATAGTTGATGCTTTGGCATTATATTTTTATCATTTTGGTCTTAAAATGACTTTTGAGATATTAATTGCAACCTGAGGTCTCTCGCATATGACATACTTAAATAGTATACCAGCCGTATCCAGTTAGCAGATTAAGCGGAAAAATCACATTTCCTATCTAACCATCAAGGTTGTACTTCTATCTAAAACCAATTCTTCTTTAGGTAAAATAGATATCTCTCATTAATTGCAGTTTAAATGCTAACAAAATATACGGGTTTGATCGATGCTTGGTTTTTCCACGGGTCTCCAGTAAAACAAAAAAATTTAGACTTGCTTTGCCAAACTTATCACATAAAATCAGCAAGATAGTTTTTTACAAAACATCTCCTCCAAATACCAAGAACTCGCAATACCTACAATGAACCCCAGAAGAACATTTTCTTTTTAATCTCTGTGTCAGTATGAGTTTCTCGTGTAAACTTTTACCTATACAACATTTGACCTAAGGATATTGAATATTGGAGAAGCTGGAGAAATGTTCTTTTCAAGTGTCAAGTACCGTATTGATATCAAACTCACTGAGCTGTTCTTCTATAACAAGGGACCATTTTGTTGTTCTATATATAAGATATTGAAACGGGTTTATGCTTTTCTATATAAGCTTGGTTTTGTTAGCATTACCCAACCAATCATTCCTGAACGTTTTTTCACTATACCTAAAGTCAAATTATGATTGTGGGTCAGTTGAAACGTAATGTGGAATATTTTTATGTGGGAAGAAGTTACAAGCCACAATGAAATCATTTCTGATCACTAAGTTTATCGCCCTTCCCTCAATTATCAGTCCCAATCAGCACTTAAGTTACCAATCACCATTCTGACGTCGTCCAGTTGATTTTTTTAAGCTGAAACTTTTAAATATTTCGGAAAATAAGCACTCTACGAACATAATATCTAAGATCAAAATTTAATCATTCTGTGGGGGAAATATATAAGTAATAAAATTAGTATCTCCCCCTGCTCCCCACCATGTAGGTGGGGTGGGAGTTTACTTTGAAATTAAAATAGGAACCTCTATTTTTATTGCAGATTCGGATTCTCTGGCTAAAAATAAGTACGAAGGTTAGTTAACTTTGGCAGAAATCGGCTAACCGGAAGTGGCTGCGTTCATAAGAAGCTTTTGAGTTTTGTAAATATTTCAAGAAGTACAATACTCGTTATTAGAAAACTGTTTGGTGCAAAAATATTGTATTAAAACCAAAAAAATATAAAAATAAAAAAAAAAATAAAAGAAAATCCTGCCACTTACGGTTAGCCAATTTCCGCCAAAATTAACTAACCTACGTACTTATTTTTGGCCAGATAATCCGAATCTGCAATAATAAGTATAGGTCCCTATTTTAATTTCAATATTTATTTAAGTTACCCCTGCCCTACCTACAAGGAGGGGTGCTAATTTTAGCATTAATGTGTTCCTTCCGCGGAATGATTAAATTTAGAACTAGGACTATTTGTTCGTAGAGGGCTTATTTCCTAGAAGAAAGTTAAGTTTTTGCAATCAAATCTCATAAATTGGTTTCAACTTCCAAACGAAACTTTTTCTATGCTGATATGACTGCACGTTCCAGGTTAAATTTTCCGTTTAAATTTGGCTGGTGTATGATAATTATTTTATTTTTGTTGATATTTTTAACAGCAAATTTTGTTAAGGATGTAGGTGGCCACCTCTTACGATAAGCCGATAATATACCGTGTTGAAATTGTTAACATATTATGCTGAAAGTGGATATAAGAACGAATGTAGGTTGGAACTGTTCCAAAGTAAAAATCTGCATTGAAATTGGGTTCAATTATCATAAAAGTGAAAAAGATTACCACAAAAATTATTGGGGTGAGAATTGGCATTCATCATTTCCCTTTCGAACCTATTTACTCTAAAAAACATCGAAATTACTTAAAATTTGTATCATTTTAAGAACTAACTTGATAATTTCATTAAATTAACACACAACTACACACATTGATATTAAACATTTGTCGTTATACCGCCTATGTTCCGCTAAAAAAATTCGTTAAGTTAAGGTAATTTGTTAAGTAAATTATACCCAATAATTTTCTTCAAATAGAACATTTTTTTTTGTCTATTCTTCCAATTATAGACCGAACACATTCTAAAATCATATGTATAATTTCGTTAAATTATTACATAAAGTAGAGCAACACATATCTTGCAGTAACGAGGTAAAAGTGATGTTAACATTTGATTTAGATTATAGTAATATATTATTAAATAAATAGAACTTATATAAATATTAAAATAAATTAAATTAATCACGTGTTTCGATTTACAAATTTTTATCTAAATTTTGTGGTAGATCAAAAGTTAATGGATGCCCTTGTCCACTGTGTCCGTATCCAATATGAATGTCTTCGTAGCGCGGCGAATAAGATTTGGATTTAGTATAAACCGGTTTGCTTCGTATTTCGTATGTGACTGGCTTTTGTCCAACAATCAGTGTTGTAAAACCTATGATTGACGAAACCAGAAGTGCTAAAAAGGCAGCCAGTAATGCTTTACTTGCTACAAAACCCAGAACACCAAAGGCCACGACACCTAGTACACCTATATATTGTAAGTAGATTTGATTATTATTTATATTTTAATAAATTTTGTAAATTTGTCTACCGATAATCACCACGACTGCCAATATAAGTCCTTTAAAAATCCATTTTTTACCATCCATTTTTCCATCGCTGCTTATTAATATGATAAACGCCTCTTTTAAAGCTTTCGCATCCAATAATTTTATACTAAGTGCATGAGAGTGTAAAAAACTATCCAATTTCGCCTCCAAAAATCCGTCTAAACGTTTTTCCTTATCGGTTGGAAAATTTCTAGCCATTTCCGAAACAATTTCCTCATTTTTTACTACACTCACATTTAAATCACGCACAACACGAACACCAGGCAATAAATTATATTCGTTACCGGTTGAAAGTTTTTCCAACATTTTAATTGCATCTAATTTAAAACACGTTAACGTATATCCAGTATCACATTTAGTCGCTGTACCATTTCCATTCAATAAATCGAATGTGGACGAGCTCTTTTCTTTTAGTACGGCCGCATAACTATGACCGAATATTAAAATCGATATGAATCGAACAAAAACTGTCACACACATTACTTAAATTAATAAAATTATTTTTGATGAACTGCGACAATTGTAATCCAAAATTAGACTAATGTCAAACACAACAAGTGTTTTTGTATTTATATAACTTCACAGATTTTTGTAATTTTTTTTTTGTTTTAAGTTACTTTTGTGTATTGCACCAGTTATCATTGTTATTGTGTTCTTCGTATAGTTAGTTCGATTAGGTTGCACAGTTATAATGACATATGTCGTAGAACACAATCATATGTTTATTTAAATTATAATTTATTAGCTCATTTCTAATTTAAGCTTTTGGTTTTAATTTGACAATAAATTTATTAAACTATTGTTAAAAATTAGAAGTTAGGTTATTGAAACTGGAATTAAATGTACCGGATTCGAAATTTATAAGAGGTGGAAAAAGTATCGGTTCTAGTTTCCTCTGTTATCCACATGCAAAATACCTTCGAGGTATATAATGTAGTATAATAATGTAGTTATCTTGTACCCGCAATAGAGTAAAAGTTAATTCCAGAAATTGCTTAAAATGGTTTACAGTCTATTTAATAATCCTTTAAAAAGTTGCATTGTGTGCTAGAATCCGATGTATAGCCTGGTTCACTTTTGGCATCAAATTAATGAGAAGACACCGCAAAATGTAAGTCGAGAAGCTGTAACAAAATAGTATGGAAATACCTTAGTTGTTCATATAAATGATGTGGGTTGCATTTTGGCCTCAACATGAATAAAACCGAAAGCCTACAATCCTTTTCCATTTGCAGAGAAATCAGAGATCGTATTATTGATAAATTGTCAAAAGGCTTCCACAAAGCTGTACCATTCCGATGCAGGTTTTCTTATTTAAAAAATCAAAAAAAAGTCTTAAGTTTTAAGTCTTAAGTCTTAAGTCTTAAGTCTTAAGTCTTAAGTCTTAAGTCTTAAGTCTTAAGTCTTAAGTCTTAAGTCTTAAGTCTTAAGTCTTAAGTCTTAAGTCTTAAGTCTTAAGTCTTAAGTCTTAAGTCTTAAGTCTTAAGTCTTAAGTCTTAAGTCTTAAGTCTTAAGTCTTAAGTCTTAAGTCTTAAGTCTTAAGTCTTAAGTCTTAAGTCTTAAGTCTTAAGTCTTAAGTCTTAAGTCTTAAGTCTTAAGTCTTAAGTCTTAAGTCTTAAGTCTTAAGTCTTAAGTCTTAAGTCTTATGTCTTATGTCTTATGTCTTAAGTCTTAAGTCTTAACAATACTCAAATCATTTTACTTTACATCCTTACAGTCAACACTCAAAAATATTTTATTTTTTAAATCAGGTTCGTCGCTTACTCATTTTGATTCTATATAAAATTTGATTTGAAGTCTTTTGTTATTTACTATGAACACACTTTTTGTATTGCGGTTTTAAGGAATAATAGTAAACTCTAAGAAAGGTACATGACGCGATTACAAAATATATTTCCTTCAACCGTGTTTTTCCAAAACTAAAGTATTATTGCATAATGAGACGAAAGTAGTTAACACTATAGTGAATAGCTTGGTAGTGCTATTTGTAGAAGTATTTGTTCCAGGTTGATGGCTGACACTGAATTGTATACCTCAATAAAAAATACAATAATGTTTCCATCAAGATGCCATTAAACTCTTATCAAGTTGCAGCCCCACTACAAATATAAATAAATAAGAATAAGGTTAAAATTAAGAATTTTAAAATTTTGCAGGTTCTGTGCATGTTGTATTTGATCTACATTGCCTATTAAGTGCCATATTTTCATTTTCTGGAAATGTCTGCACAATGATTAACATTTTTCGATATATTTCCGATATTCAGCCAATTACTTTACACTTTTTGGTCTGCCATTCATAAATGTAGCGCTTCTTTCCTCTAATTTACTTGCGGACGTGACAGTTTATTTGATTATTATATTATTATATTATTATATTATTATATTATTATATTATTATATTATTATATTATTATATTATTATATTATTATATTATTATATTATTATATTATTATATTATTATATTATTATATTATTATATTATTATATTATTATATTATTATATTATTATATTATTATATTATTATATTATTATATTATTATATTATTATATTATTATATTATTATATTATTATATTATTATATTATTATATTATTATATTATTATATTATTATATTATTATATTATTATATTATTATATTATTATATTATTATATTATTATATTATTATATTATTATATTATTATATTATTATATTATTATATTATTATATTATTATATTATTATATTATTATATTATTATATTATTATATTATTATATTATTATATTATTATATTATTATATTATTATATTATTATATTATTATATTATTATATTATTATATTATTATATTATTATATTATTATATTATTATATTATTATATTATTATATTATTATATTATTATATTATTATATTATTATATTATTATATTATTATATTATTATATTATTATATTATTATATTATTATATTATTATATTATTATATTATTATATTATTATATTATTATATTATTATATTATTATATTATTATATTATTATATTATTATATTATTATATTATTATATTATTATATTATTATATTATTATATTATTATATTATTATATTATTATATTATTATATTATTATATTATTATATTATTATATTATTATATTATTATATTATTATATTATTATATTATTATATTATTATATTATTATATTATTATATTATTATATTATTATATTATTATATTATTATATTATTATATTATTATATTATTATATTATTATATTATTATATTATTATATTATTATATTATTATATTATTATATTATTATATTATTATATTATTATATTATTATATTATTATATTATTATATTATTATATTATTATATTATTATATTATTATATTATTATATTATTATATTATTATATTATTATATTATTATATTATTATATTATTATATTATTATATTATTATATTATTATATTATTATATTATTATATTATTATATTATTATATTATTATATTATTATATTATTATATTATTATATTATTATATTATTATATTATTATATTATTATATTATTATATTATTATATTATTATATTATTATATTATTATATTATTATATTATTATATTATTATATTATTATATTATTATATTATTATATTATTATATTATTATATTATTATATTATTATATTATTATATTATTATATTATTATATTATTATATTATTATATTATTATATTATTATATTATTATATTATTATATTATTATATTATTATATTATTATATTATTATATTATTATATTATTATATTATTATATTATTATATTATTATATTATTATATTATTATATTATTATATTATTATATTATTATATTATTATATTATTATATTATTATATTATTATATTATTATATTATTATATTATTATATTATTATATTATTATATTATTATATTATTATATTATTATATTATTATATTATTATATTATTATATTATTATATTATTATATTATTATATTATTATATTATTATATTATTATATTATTATATTATTATATTATTATATTATTATATTATTATATTATTATATTATTATATTATTATATTATTATATTATTATATTATTATATTATTATATTATTATATTATTATATTATTATATTATTATATTATTATATTATTATATTATTATATTATTATATTATTATATTATTATATTATTATATTATTATATTATTATATTATTATATTATTATATTATTATATTATTATATTATTATATTATTATATTATTATATTATTATATTATTATATTATTATATTATTATATTATTATATTATTATATTAGAATTAACTACTATACTAAAAAACGTAATACTCTTGGGAAAACTGGTTCAATTTATTAGAGAAATAATCTTTAGAGGAATTGGTCCATCAATCGATTTTTTTCCGGAGAAACAATCCAGATTACAGATGATGGTTGCACAATAGAAATGCTGATAAAATATGGCAGAATGCAGAGTTACTGATTATATGTGTGACGAACTTGAGCTAACTAAGGGAAACATGCTCAATATATAGTCACTACTGACATACCTTTCTTAAGGTGTACCTTTCAAAATTGAAAATAAATTAGCTATCAATCGCTTGGGTGTCAGTAACCGGGTCGAGTCTGTCATATCTTTTATTTCTCTCCAACCTTTAGATTTTGTTATTTATAACACAGATTTACGGTATTGCACGGCGTTCTTTGAGATCCTGGTTAATATCAGACACTGTAATCAATTAATCAATCAATAATAATATTGGTTCTGAGAATAAAAGCTTTTAATAAATTACTATTGATTATTTATGCCAGTTTTTGTGTAAATGTAAGTTTGGTATAGGCACACAGATCACTGTCGATGACAATAATGATTAGCTCTAAGACTTAGTTTCTATATTGTATCAAATTACAGATTATATACTTAAAAGGCCTTAACCTAAGTTTATCATGATTAAAACACTTTGAGTTAATTTTGACAGTTTATTTTGATAAATTATAACAGTTTAAATATTTTTTTTAAATTAAAATTAGCAACGTTAGTTAAGAGGAATAGAATTTAAAATATTTTAAATTAAATAAATTTATAAAATCATCACAGAAATAGTTTTTGCTTCAGTAAACCTCGTTTGATTGTGGTTTAACACTGAAATTAAATATCTATATAAAGTTACAGAAGAAATGTTAGTTATAAATAGGTTAGAATAGTTTTAAAATAGAGTATAATATAGTGAATAGTTTTTAGGAAATATTTAAAAATAAATTATGAATATTAATAAATTAAATAAATAATTTTGATCTATGTATAAACCCATCGGTTTACTAGTTCTTGGTTAAATGTTCTGGAAGTTCAAAAGTTAATGAACGACCATAACTTCCATGTCCATAGCTACTATGTCCACCGCCACCACCACCACTATGTACATCTTCATGGCTCGATGAGTGTGTATTCGATTGAGAGTATACTGGTTTTGCAACAATTTCGTATGTTGTTTGTTTATGTCCACCCGTTAATGATTTTAATCCAATTATTGCTGATAGCATAAGAGCTAGTAAGGCGGTCATTAATGCTTTACCGGCGAGTAAAGCTAATGCACCAAGGGCGAGAGCTCCCATCATACCTTTATAGACAATCGTATCGAATTATTACATTTATTCGATTTAAATATTTATTTATTGTGTATTTACCTTTCATCATCATGGCAGCCGCCATAATTCCTCCGAGACCACCTTTTTTATGTCCAATCTTCCCTTTGCGACCAGTAAATGCTGACCGTGCCTCTTCCACCGCTTTTGTGTCTAACAATTTTAAACGAAGTGTATGCGATTGTAAGAAATTTGTTAATTTCGACACTAAAAATCCGTCTAAACGTTTTTCCGGATCGGTTGGAAAATTTCGTGCCATTTCCGATACAATTTCTTCATTTTTCACATCACTAGCATTTAACTCTCGCACAACACTTACACCGGGCAACACATTATATTCATGATTTGTCGAAAATTTATCCAAAAATTGTACAACATCCAATTTAAAACATGTTATACTATAACCACTATCACAATCGGCCACAAATCCACGTCCTTTCAGCGTATCCAATGAGAGCGGGATTTTATTTTGTATTGCCGCATAACTATGGCCGATTAATGTAATCGATAAAAATCCAATAACAATTTTAGAGTGCATTTTAATGTTTTAATTTAAATAAATAATTTTTTGTTGCTGGTGACTGCTGTACCAGACAAGTAGTTGAATTATAATCCAAGAGTGAACTGATTTTAATATAACAAGTGTTTTAGTATTTATAGTTCGTATAACATTAGATCGTCCAATCTAATTTTTGTCTGTATACAATTTTTTTTTTAATCGTCCGATCAAATTTCTATAACAAATCTAATGTTAGGTTTAATATGGATCAACCGTCTCTTTTTGCCGGTATAAGAAAATCGAATTGGTCGTTGGGTATGAAGAGAAAAAGTTTTTTTTTATGTTTACATTTTGGTTTTTTCCTATTCTCGTTTCTAATTAAAGAGAAAGAATTGAAAGCTCAAAAAAATTGGTAAAATTTAAATGGTAAAATTGAAATGAAATAAAAAAAATTCTCAAATTCGTCACTTTTTGTCTAATCATCTTAGTACAGAGCACAGCAAGTACATAATCTCAACTTTATGTAGACTATGTTTTTTTTGTTTTAGTTGTTGTTTTGTTTTGTTGTTGTTGTTGGATGCTAAGAAGAAATGGAGCATACATTTTTCTACTTTCAATATTTTTTAGAAGACATTTTTTTGTAAGTTTTTTGGAACTAAAACCTTGATTAGATTTTGTTGATTTTTAAACGAATAAAATCAACATGACGTACATTATTCGGTTTGTGTTGGAAATATGTTTGCCACATCTGCCAAAAACACTATATAATTCTAATTCATATCTTATAGAGACGGGAATAGTTTTTCAAATATTCCTTTTAAAACCCTTATTTTTAAGCCACAAAAATAAAATGAAATTAAATGTGTGTTAAATTACATGTACGTTAAAAAAGTTAAATCGATTCTATCATGACCAAGTGAATTGAATTTCACGAGATATACGTCGCTTTGATAATATCTAATTCGTTCACAAAATTCGTTTACAAAAGCCAGATAAATATGCTCAGTACTGTAATAACCATAAACCAGGCGCTTATATATCCTGCTAGCTCAGGCGAGGGTATGGTTTCCAAAGGGTTATCCAAAGGCTGGAAAAAGGAATTGTTAAACTAAATGGATTAAGTTTTTCTGTCATGATTTCAACGTGCAATGAGCATTCATAACCTAACTATATAGGTGAGCCTCATTACTTTGATAATCACAGATAGAAAAACTTAATTAGGAAGCCCGTATACTGCATTCAAAATTTCTTATTGACTGAGTCAGATTGTTCTTGTACCTAAAAATCACTCACCCCTCGTTCCATTTCTTACATTCAAATACCACTTTTTGGCAGAAAAAATGTCGATCACAAAAGCATTTAACAGCAAACTGTAACAACATGATAAATTGTTTCACCTATAAAAAGGACACCATTCGTTACTACACCTAAGACATCTTCAACAAAAGACATCAGCAACAAGACAGAACAAAGGGAAAAAGGACTAATCAACCTACGGTCACAAGCTTCTTTTACAACATTTGGGTCCGCTAAAAACAAGTGTCATAGCAGTATTTTCAGTAATTACAGCATCATACCACCAAGTTACAGTTGACATACACTCCAGCCTTTCAACGCTATTTAAAACACCGACAAGACTGATTACATTGACTAAAATTTAACGTTAGACCTTTCATGTACCTACGACATACCGGATCATACCTTTACGAAATCAAACAGCAAAAGTAACAGTATACGATTTTACTGCTGATGTCGAGAAAATGTTCCGGCAGATCAACTTAGCCGAACCCGATTCAAATTTTCAATTAATATTATGGCGACCTTTTGAGAACCAAAAAATGTTAACGTATAGATTTAATACTGTAACATATGGAACAGCTTCCGCAACGTATCGGGCAACAAAAAATCTGAAACAACTAGCTCAAATCGAGCAAAAATTGGCTTAGTTACAAAGATGAACTACCAGATCTCGAAAAGATTACCATTCATCACTGGATAAACTAAACGAAACACTCAAAGATGGAGCTTTATGGGTTGAGCGACGCATCAACCCAGGTTTATGCTGCTATAAAGTTTATACCAACTCTAAAAACACAACGCGAATAGTTACTGCCCTTATATTAGAACCCTAAGATCACAGTAGTGTGACTTGTTGGCTTCCTTGGCATAATGCCACCGTTTCTTATCACACCTATAAAACAAAAGTAAGCGATCAATCTGAAATCAGAGGAATCAAAAAAGGAGTTCCATAGATTAGAAAGTCAATTAATTGCAAAGGGATATTCAAGGTTGGAGGAAGAGTAGACATAATGCATTTGATAAGAAATATCCAGTAATATTACCCATAATTCATCAATTATCGAAATTGATCATCAAAGAAGCACCCCACAAAACACTGCATGGAGGAATTCAGCTCACTTAAGCCTACTTAGGACTGAATTACTGGATAATTATCGCAAAAAACTCGATCCGTTATATATGCCATAATTGTTTCAATGCAGTAGAGTAAAAAGGGCAACATCATAATAATTAATGGTAATATTACCAACCAAAAGAGTCCTTCTTTCATATAAGGTCAGAAATTTGAAGTTATATACATAGATTGCTGCAACAAAATTTGCAAGAGGGGCGATTTAACAATAGAAAGCTTTCTTGACGCTTTTAAAAGTTTCACACCTATAAGAAGAGGTGTATTCCTTAAATTATTCGGCGATTACGGTACAAATTGTGTTCTAGTAAAATATTAACAAAGCAAGCTCACCAAAAGAGTAAAAAAATTAAGGAAGGCCGGTGTGAAATCGTTAAAAAAACATATGAAAAAGATCCTTGGGAGTAATACCCTAACTTTTGAAGACCTTTCAACCGTATTAACGCAAATACAATCGTATCTCAACTCAAGATTAGTTCCGCTAAGCAATGTCATAGATGATAATTAAGTATAAACTCCCGGCTACACTCCCGGCTACTTTTTAATAGGCACTCTTCCCATATGATCAATTTACAATTTTTCAACACTTTTGCCATGGCTGATTGATTTGAAATGTTGCAAACAGGATTTTCGTTGATTTGCAGGTTTAATGGAAGCTTCAGTGCTGAATGTGCCGTTTTGCTATTCATTCAACAGTGGAACATTTGTTTGTACTTGTTGTTGCAAAGTTGTTGTATCGTAGCACGTTCGGGTTCCATTTTACGATTCAAAACATTCCTATAGTTGACAATTTGACGCTGGCATATGCGACTTTCAGTCAATAGTTTGCCACTCATAAGCAAACATAAATCTTAAATCAGCACCTACGCTTCATTGTAGATGTCTTCGTTCATTTGCAATTTAAAATTCCCTGTGGCGACTTGAAAGCGATGCAAAATATCTTCTGCAATATCATCTTTGTACGTATATCATAATTGACGTTGGTTTGAAGGCTGACATGTTGAAATGATCATTCATTTCACTCACCGTCCACAATGACTCAAATGAAGTTGAAACGCGCACATTAACCAACTGAAACCGAAGGTATAAGCAATCGTCGTTCTTTGGATGGATTGTGTAAATTCGTATCAATGTTTCAGTAGAAAACACACCTGGATATCCATCTACTGGTTGGCCTTGCTTTCTGCTTAACCATTTCTTCGATGATGCATTCCACTCTTCCACTCTTTGGCCATTCTACAAATGAACTGCTATAGAAACACAGCAGTCGGATGACGTTTCTTGAATCGCAAATGAAAATATCCCCCAGAGTGCTGGGAATATTTCGTTGCACTTCACATATCGGCCTATTTGAAACTTGCTGATTTCATCTTGTTCAATGCCAATAACCACCATATCGCTTCTTTTGGTCAAGTATTTCCAAACATACCTAATCCATTTCATCGAACAGCAATATTCAATATTGATATGTGTGTTAAATGGCTTAGACAATATTAGCGAATATGGCACGATCCATGTGTTATCAACCACGATATCCACTCCTTTCAATTGAGTGATGAATATTCTGTTCAATTGAGTGATCCAATGTTCGGCGTTTGATGACTATATCATGCGATTACAAATTGTCACCAACAACAACAATTGTAATTTCACTAACGCATTGTATTGTCGTATCTGAGTTCCTGCTAGTCGTTTGTCTGCTTTTATGACAATGCTGTGATCATCGGATGGCATCTGTTCCAATGAAGTCATAAACAGTTTGGTGAGTTCATTGTGTTCATGTAACATTTGCTGCAATTGCTGGACTATTTCTCTTTTCGTTTTATTGAAGATAGCACAACGCCGATTTACAAATCACCAAGAAAGTTTATTTGCAGATATTTGTATTTTTTTATCTGGATGCGGCAATGTTCCAGCAAGATGAAAAATTTGCCCATAAATCTGTATAGTTGGAGGCAACTTTTGTAATTTTTATCTTTTGTTGGCAAGATAAGTGTATGTTTATGTATTTTGTGTTAGTGTATATTATACGGCGTTAGTGTTGGTGTATTAGCATTCATTGCTTATGTTGGTGAAATGTCCTTGAAATTTGGATTGTAATTTCGTTTATTTACAATTTCACCACTGAAACGATGTGATTTAAAAACTTTCGTTGTCTTGATGTGATGCAAGAAATGGTTCGAATTACAACTCTGGAAATTTTCCAGAAATTGCCACTCGCACAACACAATCCAAGTATTGAAGCGCACTGTATTAAATGTTTGGCTCATATCAAAAGGCTGCACATATTCAATGTTTATCGGAATAATTTGTTGTTGTCGACGTTGTTGTTCAATAGGCGCACGGTGGGATTTTGTTCATCACTTTGCCGAGTACGAACATCTCTTCTTTTCAATCGTTGTTGCTCATTGTAAGCTTCGTTAATCTTTTCTGACTGTCGCGCACGATTTTCAATAATTAACGCCAATGTCATGGTAACCAATATTACCATGACCTCTTCCTGCCATCATTACTAACATCTAACTGTAAATGATCATAACTTTGTATAAATCTGACATATAGTTTTCACTCATCAATAATTTACCTTTGGAATAGCCAAAATGAAGAAAGCAAACGAACGAAAAAGATGCAATTTAAATTTTTGAAATCAACTGGAAAAACAAAACAAATCAATTACCGATCTATTCCAATAGAAATGGGGTTAGATTTTCACCGACAAACAGAAACAATGAACTCACTTTTTTTGCGATCGAAATATCAATAGTATCACTCAGAAATTGATAACCCACAGATTCGCAATGTTATATTACGTAAATGTAAACTATTTCACTCAAAAAATTAATGAAGAATGATAAAAATATCGGAATGTCATTTAACAGTGACCGCACAGTTCACATTATCAAATCAGAAAGAACAGACAATATGCTAAGGGGTCAAAGGGAATGACCACCTGCAGCATTGAACCACCTGTTTAAATGTGATTGAATTGAACTAAAAATGAAATCATTTTTTTGAGAATTTCAACCTTTGTGTAGCAATTATGAACAAACCCGCAGAAGGAAGTATCCAATTTGGTTCAGTCATTTTCAAGTTTTGATCGGATGCTAAAACCACTATCCATTTTTATATATAAGATATATATATATATATATATATATATATATATATATATATATATATATATATATATATATTTATATATATATATATATATATATATATATATATATATATATATATTTATATATATATAAATATGTATATATATATATATATATATATATATATATATATATATATATATATATATATATATATATATATATATATATATATACAGGAGTATGAGAAATCTGTAACACCCCAGTGGGTCGATTCTTGTTTTCCTTAGGAATAGGGGAAGGAAAAAAATGCTTATAACTATTTCCACAAAACATTCGAAAGCAAAATGAAAGAGATAATCCATTGATGTGCTCAAATTATCCCCACAACGTAATCAACATTTCGGCGGAAATTTAAAAATAGGAAATGGCTTCGATGACGGATGCATATGGGAATACAATTGTATTACGAAAATATTATCGCCTTCGCTAAAATTCACTAAAATGTTTAGGCTGAGCGATAAAATTTGGATGAAAATCAGATGTAACAATTTGATGGAAGAATGTAGTGAACGTTGACAGTTAATCATAATTGGATCAAAAACTTCTGCATATTTTAACTCTAGGTAATTAATCTCACAAGTTTCATAGAGTTACCCAAAATTTAACTAAACTAAATCCGTGTTTACATAATCATAACCGTATAGAATTTTGTCGGAGGATAAATAATAATCCTCTTGTTATATCGCGCATAAATTTGACAGATGAAGCAACATTCACTCGTGGAGTCGTGACGGCTTTAATAATACTCACAACTCTCACGTATAGTCAGAAGTAAATCCCCATGCAACAGTCTAAAATAATTTTCAACATAAATTTTCGGTAAACGTGTGGTATGCTTGATTGTTATTTAATTGGCCCTTTCATTTTGGAAGGCATATGTACTACCAACAAGATGGAGCTCCTGCGCATTTTACTCGTCAGGTCAAAGCAACATTTGGACGAAAGGTTTCAGGACGTTGAATTGGTCGCGGTGGTCCTATTAGTTGGCCTGCCAGATCTCCAGACTCGATTATTATTTATAGGGCTGGTTCAAAGATGAAGTGTAAAAACTAAAAGTGGTCACTCGAGATGCACTGATTCATCGTATAAGAAATGTTGCAGCCGATATTAAACAAAGACAAGACTCAATCAGGAGAGCAACAGGTGCCCTTCGTAGATGAAGCAGAAAATGTTTAGAGGTGAATGGCAGTATCTTTGAACATTTATTATCATAATTATTAATTTTTTAGTAATGTATGAAATTTGGTTAATTTTTAATTAGGCTATAACTTAAAAACAAATGAAAATCGAATAACAAAATTTAGGGTTTTTGTTATTATTTTCACGTGTACAATACATTCCTGGAGTATTACAGATTCCTCCCGACTCACCCTATATATATATATATATATATATATATATATATATATATATATATATATATATATATATATATATATATATATATATATATATTTATATATATATATATATATATATATATATATATATATATATATATATATATATATATATATATCGTGCATGTTTTTCTCCCTAAATTCAGAATCAGTTCGTTACAGAAACCTAATAAGGTAAATTGAATAGTATGCTAGGACGCTTGAGCGTATCAGGAGTGTGGCGCTATATTTTAACATAAATCAGCGACCCACATAACCTCTTGTACATAACCAGGAAATACGAGGTTTGTACTAATGTGGAGCCTTAATTTAATTAGTTTAAGAACAATATACAAATTTTGTAAAGTACAAATAGTTTTGTTATAGACTGTAACCTTTCTCATGGATTTCCCTTCAGGCTACATGCACACATGATTTGCTAATTATATGATTTAATTCTAGGTTAGCTATCGTACAGGTAGTCCAAAAAAATGTATGTTACTCCAAAAATCGTTTTTTTTCTCTCTCAATTATCTGAAAGTACAAAAACACTCAAAATATAAACAACCGCATATAACATGACAGGTAATCAAATCGACCATTTCTTTGGAATGGTTTGTACAATAATTAAAGCAAAAGTTATATATATTTTAGTTGTGAACCAAACATTCCCAAATTTATATTCACTCATAAATTATGATTTGTGTTAAATTCGATTCTATAAAAAAAAATTCTAAGACTTTCAAATTTGTTTAGAGTTAGAATTATAAAAAAAAAAATGCCATTAGAAGCATATATATATTCTATTAGATACCATCTAATAAAAATTATCGCAATTTAAAATATTAGAATGTGTTTTAACAATTTGTTAAATGTCTGCTATAAACAAATTCAAATACTTGCCGACCTTAAACGTAATATTTTAATTATAATAATTGAAAATGAAATTGAATTTTATGCTTTCTCTGCGACCAAAATGTTCTAAATACCAGTAAATAGATCAACTAAAATTTAAAATATACTTTCGAACCAATCAAGAATATTATAATAGAATATAACCATTTCACGCCATTCACTTGTAACCAGGTGAGTATGACATGGGCGTTTTACTCTTAACTATAATAATTTTGTTTAATGCACACAAGAGCGGCTCCATCATCTGTTGACTAGTTTATATATACATTATAGGTACATAAATATTGATTACTATATATATTTCATTCATCGATCGTATTTCGATAGTTAACTTGGAACTGAAAAATAGAAAGTATATAAAAAAAAAATGTAAATCACGTTTTTGTACCAATCTTAATTCTTTTTGGTTCAAGTTCAATGCAGCAGCTTAAAATTATATATTTTTGTTTTTAAGTAGCTTAACGAATCATAATAATATATTAAAGTGTTAATGATATGTTGAGACAGATAAATAACAAGGTGATAATACTAATAAATCTACAATGGTTCCACTTAACACGTTTTTACAGTATCTGTGATATCTTAAACGTAAGATTACCTGCATGGAACGATACAATAAATATTTGACACTTTTTATATTAAAATTATGGTCGAAGGTGTATCGTAATTAGATTAATGCCAAAAAAATTTTAAATGTACAAAAAGGGAGTGGAGCAAGGTCAAAGTTCTTTGAATTCAAGAAAAAATGAGTGCAGTTTACGTAATTCAGACTTAAGTGTATTACCAACAATGCGGTATAAAAGTTATCAACAGAAAGTGGAGAAATCTTGCAGAGACCGGTCAAGTCCGTTTTACGTTTTTTAATTAGCCATGCTGTATTTATCCCAAATGATGATTTTACATTTTTTAAGGATTGTGGCAATTCAGAAATTTTTCTCATGGTACATTTTGCTGTTTCACAATAGTGCAAATTCAATGGTAGTGTGAGTGCTGAATGCGCTGTTCGTTCACCATCGAGTAGAGTTGATGCAATCCCCAATGATGATATTCTATTCAGCATTCGAACCGATACCAGTATTAAATTGATCAGAAAAATATTTGCCGGTGCCGTCTAGACGGTTAAAGAAAAAAATTCCCCCATTTCCATTGTCACCCTTTACTTGATTTGTCGTATTTTTTGATCAGCAATTAAAAGTTTTGTTTGTGTTTCCAGGATATGTCGTTTTGGTGGTTTACATCGAATTGCAGTTCTTGCCCAAGATATCTGTTTTGCATGTCATTTCTGGATTTGTTAGCCCTAATACGAGCATGTCAAATTTTATTTATCCAACGGTTTTGTATATTGTAAGTATTTATGATAGTGTAAAGTAAAACTTACATTGACTGCATCAAATGCTGCTTTATTGATTTGTTCAGCACGAGATGTTCTCTTTGAAATGTCAAACCACAGAATTGAAATTTGTTGTAATTAAATTCAACCCTGTTGGCCCCATTCCATTTTAGAATTGTATTGTGATCTTGCGTAAGGTAATCCTTCTTAGCCATTATTTCTACGAGAACGTCGTTTCGCGATGAAGATAAAGATAAACATTAATAAGTGGAAAGTGAGCTTTCACCGGCTTAGGAGTATATTGGATAAAGAGTTGCTGATAGAAGATTTTTGATGAAAACTAGAAAATGAGTCGAAGAAAAGAAGAAGTGGTGCCATCCACCATTTGGATTTTGCGGCAAAAATATAATTCGGAAATTAAAGAACCATGAAGGCCAACTGCCATCCGTTGTGACACACGCAATCAAATATCTTCGAGATATCGAAAACATTGACATGTGAGTGACCAGATTGATGAATGCACCTGTTCCGTTATTCAGTGACAACAGTAATTAATTCAACTGCTAAAAAACCATCCACGAAGAATATATTTATCTTCCAAATATCTGCTGGAAACTAATTATGGTCTCAAGTACTTTAGAAAGCACCAGGACGATAGCGATTGGTCGATAGTTCAAAGGTTGATAGTCCGATTTGCCATCTTTTTGCGACACAAGATAAAAGTTAGCCGTTTTTGATATGGAACATCTGGACCCGCTCATTAATTAGTATTGATTTTTGCAAGGACTTTAAGGACAACTATAGCCTGAATTTAATGTGGCACATCGATAAGCTGGCTAGAGAAATAATTGGGTGTGTTAAGGTAAAAGCTAAATTAGTGTTCTTAGGCAGGAGAAAAAATATTGTTTAGAGGTACTGTGACTGTTCAATTTCTGTGAGACCAACAGTCAAAACTAAAATGGCTGCACTGTCAGTATTACCGTTAAATTACAGTAAAAACCCGCAGAGACTTTTCTCTTTCGAATTCTACGCAAATCCAATTCATTCTTTTACAGGTACCAACATTTACAGGTAACCCACATACGTGGCTACTACCTATATTACACCAAACATTCATCATCATTTGCATGAATTACAAATTCCTGACCACCCATCTCTGGATCATCTATAAAGCAAATTTTCGTTAATTTTTTATTTTCCCTCTCACTCTATTGAATTTGTCCCATACATCTTTTGTTGAAGACATATTTGCCATTTATTCGCTCATTCATAAATCATTCTTCAGTCGCAACTAATATACCTATTCACTCAACGCTATATCCGTTTCCTATCATACCAATACTGCATTTTTTTGTTCACCACCCATGCTCGTTATATTCACTTTTACTTACATTCGTATGCTGCACACATCATTCACTCTCTCTATTTCACACTCAAGTTGGTTTCCATCCACTATACTTCGTTTGCTGTGAGAATCTCATTCATACACCTAACCCATCTCTAACTGTTAAGACCTTTCTCTCTGTATCCACGTGACGTTGATCTACAGTCCACTACACACTAGAGTAAAATCTATTGCACTGACTCAGGTCCTCACATTTGCCATCTTTGTTGGCCATCGTTCAAGAATGCTAGGTCGTAATAATCATTTATGCATCCTCATATATGTGACTGTGCATTCATATAACCCCCTGCAATTACATGTCTTTTACTATTCACCCAATCAAAAAACATATTGCCCTGAAAACATTGATCCTGGGCTTAGAGAGCAAACTATAACCATTCATTTAATACGTCCTTATACAAATTCGAGTTTGGCGTGTGTTGGTAACTCGATCGTGTTAAATGGTACGATATGAAGTCGTGTATCATATAATTCATTACTTACTTTTCTTTTGATCCTTTCTAATTTTGTAACCTTTTGAATCTCTGGTTTCTTGGCAATTTCCTCTTCTTTAACCATTAGCAAGTCGCGGCTGTATAGATGACACCTTTGCCCAAACGTAATATTTAACCTTTATTTGCATCTCAGCCAATTTCATTGATCTCATTAGTTTGTTGTATCCATCCGCTTTGTTTGTAAGAACCAAAGCGCATCGCGAGAAACGATGAGACTCAAGAGAAATTTTTTTCTGGCACATCCTTTTAATTACCAAATATTTTTGTTCTTTGTTTTCATCAAAAAAATTTCTTCGCCTTTTAAATTTATTGTCTTCAATACGTGCCGCAAACCTGAATTAGAGCTCATTTCCATCATTCTGTCCGCAAGCATCAGCCATACACCAAGTATACGGTACATTTTATTAAATATATACACTGTCTTTTGTTACTGGTGGGAGAGCGGTTTATAAAACTACACTTAATCACCCTTTGACAAATTTACCTTTATAATTTTCTTTTTTAATCACTCCTGTTTGAATTGTTTATTAATAATCACATTTTTCCTTTATCTTGATTTTTCTTACACCAAACAATAAAAACTTTAGTCTTGAAAAAAAAAACAAATTCTTTTTTTGACGCTTGAAAAATCCCGGTGTACTTCGATTGAAATTTCGAAGAAGAATGTATGCATAATAACTTGTTATTTATAATTCTTCAATAATCGTCACATCCGTACACTCGACCATAATATATTCAAAAAACATCACGATTTTGTGGGCTTTAGTAGCATGAATGGTAGATGCATTAGGCAGCAAATGGCATTCCATTAAGTTCGATTCGAACCAAATTCGATTTTGTTTATTTTATGCATTTTATTGAATGCATGGCAATGCTTGATTGAAAAATAAAAATTTTTGTATGTATAACTTGTAAACCACATTTAGGCTGAAACATTAAATTAATTTTGTAAAAAAGCAAAATTTTCAATCATTCAGACATAATTCCCACAACAAAAAAAAGCTCATGGTGGAAGTAATGCTAAGCCGCACTTTGGTAGAATTTCAATAATTATGCGAATTGAGTGTCAAAACAAATATAACAATTGCTTCTTTCGTGATGAGTAAGGAACGTTGTCAGACATTGCGTATTACAATCATCATCACCAACTTTAGCACAGCAGAAATTGTATCATAATGCAATCGTGAACAAATGGTTTTTATTTCAGATTCTAAATCTGTGAAACGCACATACAAATATTTGCTGCTGCTTCTTATAGAAATTGGATAGAATTCAAAATAAACTGCAAATAAAACGCATCGTAACATTCCTTATTGGATACAATATTCGATTTCACACCCCTGTAACTAAAACAAAAAATATTTTACTCATCCCTTTACAATCGATCCACGCTATAGTAGAATCCAACTTCGTATTTCATCGTCCATTTGCCTATTGTATTTTGTTTATTGGCAAGCTTAATCATTGTGTGTGTGCTCATCTATCATAAATTAGTAATTGTTAATAATTAGTCGCAAATGCCTACTAGTATTTTAGTGAAGTCAAAATTAAATTAAAATTAAAAAGTGATATGGTAAAAGTGAAGTGTGTGATGTTTGTTTCTTATCAGAATATAGCGGTGTTATTATTTAAGTATTTGTGTTTGTATATCAAAAGTGAAACAAGTGAAAAACATAAATAGAAAAATGTCAACAAAAACAAGAAACCCGTTATACAAAAACTACGTAAGTCTAATAATTTTTTTTAGTTTTGTCAATAAATTTTTAATACGGATTATTTCCGATTATGATGTATGGATTACAATTCTGTTCATGGTTGTCCACATGACCTTCTACTATAGTTTGAATTTTTGCATAGTACAAAATAATTCTAGTTGCCAAAAAATGTGATTTTGTATAGTAAAATTGATTTATCTGCATTTGTGTTGTTCCTATATTCATTACTCTTAACCCGTTCGCAGTATATTTTTCAATATACTAGGTGGCCAGTGGTCTGAGAAGGATTGATATCCGAATATTTTTTTAAAAAAATATTTGTGAAATGTGCCAGTGTCTAGTGTAGTGTAGTGTAGGGTAGTGTATTGTAGTGTGCTGTAGTGTAGTGTAGTGTAGTGTATTGTAGTGTAGTGTAGTGTAGTATAGTGCAATATAGTGTATAGTGTAGTGAAGGGTAGTGTAGTGTAGTGTAGTATAATTAATATAGAATAGTGTATAGTAGTGTAATAAAATAAAATAAAAAAACAAATAAATGTTAAATAATTTATCGATAAAAAAATGTAGCGTTTGTTTATACTGGAAGTGAAGTTGAAATAGAGTTGAATTGTGATTATTTACTTTTGGGTACTGTAATATGCCTTAAGAATGGATGTAAATTACATTTTAATGTAGTTTTCCTACATTTATAGTTTGAAATAATTTTCATTTTTTTTTGTCTCAAAAGTGTTTTTCGGAAGTGTTTGGAAATATGGTTGAGGTTCCTTATTTTGCCTCAGGTCTTGTTATTTATTTGTTGTAGTGTTGGTTTAATTATTTGGTAGGTTTTTGCTGTTTTGGTTAAATGGTTCAATTGGGTGTGCACATTGAACTTTTCTTTGAGGACCTACCTGTTCATCTTATGTGAAATAATGGACGGTCTGAAGAAGTCTAATCAACTTTGCCTCCAAATTGTTTAAATGTTTTTTAACATGTTGACTGGTGTTTCTATCGTAGTGTGTTGCAATTAATTTTGTCTCTGTCTTGTATCCAATTTTTGTGCGCGATAGGTTTGATGGTGTCGAGCTCATTTGGATATAGTCGTATCTGCTAGTATGTGCAGATATGGATGATTTGAATCGTTCTGAGTTGTTTGGTCCGTTTGGGTTGGTTTTTTGTATACTTAAAATTTTTATTCATTGTTTGGGTTATTAACAATTATGTGAGGAGGAGTTAATTGCTGGTTTAATGTGATTTGAGAGTTATTGAATATTTGTTTCTGTGGATTCTCAATTGAAGTGTGAGTTTAGGTCTCTCCGAAATGATCGCGGTGTGATTTTTATACTATTTTTACTTGAGCTGGGGCTGAAGGGGTTCTTGTTTAATTGGCGAAGGGAATGATGGATGGTGGTTTCATGACTGATCATTTGTTAGTTCTGTTTGGTGATTTATGCCGTTTAATGGAAAATGTTATTCCGTTGGGGTGGTTTGACGATGTGTTTTTGCGTGGCTTTACAAGTCTTCGAATGTAATTTTGTGGAAATGTAGTAGATAACTGTAGGGGTTTGCTTTTGGTTGTATATGGTGCTTTGTATTTATTGTTCTTTTGCAGTGGTATATCCCGTTTTGATTGGTGGAGTGTGTGCTTTGGGGTACTTATGGACTTGTGATTTATATTATTGGAGTTTTGGATGGTTGGTGTTTTGTCATGCCTGTGAGATATGAGGCGGGATGAAAGATGTTATTATCTTGTCTATAGGCTATTTCTTTGTGTATTTGGAAGATATTTTTAGACTACACCGTTTGATGGCATTGTGGAGCGAGGGTCCAATCAAAAGCACTTGACACTTTTTGTTTTCAGCCATCTTGGAGTCGTGGCAGTGGCGTGTGGTGCGTGGTGATGTGGCCACTTCTTTGATGGCGTTGACTTGAATGATTTTTTTTATACTAATAAGATTTTTATTACCCATGATGTTATCGATCTGCTGGATTTCCTGTGCTGATGCAAAATTTAGTCAGGGTGTTTTCTGGTAATTAACTTGCCTGTTTTAGGAGTGGCTTTTCTTGGCTTTTTTGATATTTTAGTTCTGATTATTGTGGTGCTGCGTTGTTTTTCAGAAGCTAAAGCTGATGCATGGGCTGGACTAGTTGTGACCACTCCTCCCGTTGCTTTTTCTTGCACTTTATATAGGTTTTGCAACATTTTTGGTTTACGTGTGATTCCAATTGCAGTTTACACATTTTGTGGGTGCCCCACAGAGGGTTTTTTTTACAGCTTCCTTTTTTGTAGAGTTCCAGCACTTGATGCCTCATATGAAGCTGACAGCTAAAGCTAAGGGGAATTTGCTTTGATGCTGCGAGTAGTTGCCATGTTTCTGCAGGTATATATGTAGGTATATAAAGCTAACGAGCTCCTATAGGAGGAATCTATCAGAGTAATTTTTGCCTTGAATAACTAATTACAAGGTTTTTAGACGATATTGTTTTACTGGATATATTCAAGGATATGCAGATATTATGGACTTTTCTCAGATGAGAATGAGTTAGATTTTACCCAAAATCTAAAATCTTATATTCAATTTGGTGTCCAGGATGTTCATCGTGCACTTTTAGTTATAAATACAATTATGGCTTCTAGTCCGGACAATAGTCACTTTTACGTGAAAAATGTATGAGGCTATGTTCTTGCCGAACCGATACAATAATTCTGTGGCTTTTTCCCCGAAATTTGAAAATCAACTTCATCAAGACTTTTGTCAAAAATAGATGTAGAACTGATATTTCAAATTATCGTAAAATGTTCATCCTATCCAGCAATTCTGAAATTATTTGAATCAATGGTCAATGACCTTTTATTTTCAAACTTATTATTTCTGTCTCTGCAAATACTCCGCCTTATCTTTTTTGAATGTTAAATTATCAATTCTTCTAGAAGGCGATTAAAATCATTTCTCATCTTAGGAGATTTAAGGAATTCTTCTAGTACTTTACCCTTTAAAGATTATATTGGCTTGTGTATTCACTGTTAACAGGGTTAATAATTCTATTCCGGTTTTTTTAAATCGTTTTAGCCAAAGATTTCCATGATTCGCAACCTTAATAGCAGGCAGATTTTTTATGCAGTTATTGTGCGACTTTTGTATAACAATTGTTTGAGTTGAGTTTATTGGTCAAAGTTGGATTTTATTTTTAACTTCTGTTGTTAGACTGAAAAATTGTGTGTGACGTCTTTTTTGCAATATCAGTGTTTGGACACCATTGGCTTAAACAATAAAGCAAACGATCCTAACAGAAGCTTGTAAAATTTCAATTTGTGTTGGTTTGGGCATCGTTCTATAATTTTTTTATAAACCTTAGAAGCTGTGGGTTTTAAAACTTCATTGGAATGACCGAATACTCGACCAATTACAAAATGAATAGAAAAGGATAAGAGGAGAGTATCGATGTTTTAAAGATTTTGAAATCAGTGATTCATCAGCTACTGCGATAGTATATACAGCTCTGTTGCATCTATTACTGCTCTTTGTGTCTTTTATTGACAGTCCATATGAATACTGACAGTGAAAGGACGTCTTTTCAATGCAGACTGTGACTTTAAAAATAAACAGTCTGTGTTACTACTTCCAAATTACATTTTCAACCAACTGATGTTATAGTAAAAGTGACAAAAAAAAATCCCATGCACAAGTCCAATATTGTATTGAAAGCATGATCTGAACAAAATTGGCTTGAAATTATTTTTTCGGTTGATGGGAAACTTACCAGCTACATGAATTACTTCTTCATGAAATATAAATAAGGCTTGATAGTTAATAAAGAGCTTATACTGGATGTTTTATTATAGTAATGAAAGTTTTTACTATCTCCATGCTGCAGGTTTAATGAAGTAAAATATAGTTTAAGGTAAAATGCTATAAAAAATTCCACAAAAGAAATATCACACAAGATTTCACACGGTCTTAGAAACAAATGTACGCTGGTTAGATTTGCATTTAAATATCAAAACTGTTAATATACCTCAGGATATGGTTTAAAATTCAATATTTTAAAATTGGTTTTGTAAATTAATATTCCATTGTTAAAAAAACGCATTTCAGAATTGCGTGAGAATTAAACCGTCTATCGAACCAATAAAACCAAATATTCGCATCCATGATCGTGACCTCATGAAATTATTTCTTTTGGGCTTTTCCACATTTCTAAATATGAATCCCATTTGCACTTTCTTTCACTATAAGTCGTAAGATGCACCATTTTATTTTTTTACTTTAACCATTCACTTATTTATGCTCTTTGGATAATATTTGTAATAATATATTATAACAATCAGGTTAAGACAAAATTTTATTTTAACATTTTCATCTCGTTTTCATGTTTCATATACAATAAAGGCGTTCGTAAAGATCTAGAAATAAATTAAATAAATATACAGATACACTAAAATGTTGACCGCACCCGTGCGATCATTTTCGTCGGTTTCGTCTTCGTTTATCATCACGTCGCATTCTTTAAAATTGTTGCGCATGTGGTAATGTATGATAGTTGTATGCTAATTCTTGACCACCCACTTGTCCATTACGATTCCAATCTTGTTGAATAATTTCGGCGGTCAATGGTTGTGGTCCAGTAATATAAGCGGTTGTGACTTGTTCACGCTTTTTTTTGAATAAGTCTTTTATCAGGAGTGCACCTATATGGTGGAAAATAAATCAAATTAATTTTACATAATATATATTTTTATGGGTATATGTTGTGCAATTTACCTGAGACTAATAATGCTAATGTACCAGCCATTAAACCTTTTAATGAAACGAGTGCCAATGCTTTAAGTACAATTGGTATGATGAGACCCATCTTCAATTTTAAAGCCAGCAATAGTGGTAAAGCTAATTTTTTTAGCTTTCCGGTACGAGCTTCTGTAAATATAAAAAAATTATACTGTATTATCGACGTACATACTCCTAAATGACGGTTTCTTTAAAACAACATTTCGGAGTATCTAAATACTGAGTTCAACGAATTATAATGTACACAAATAGAGAGGTCAATGATCGTAAACGATTATACGTTAAAGAGAATGAACAAAAATATTTTTCATATAACTTGATCTTGACTTCCAAGAAACGAAATAAGAAAGTTTTGGTGTGCTCCACCAAGAAAACAATTATTTTTTACATCCTATACCAACACAAAAGTAATAAAATACAAAATGTTTTGTTTTTGTTGTTGTTTTAAACAAGGTCACGAACGTATATTATAACATAACGAAGCTCAACATAAAACCAAACCGCGGTCCCCACTTTATTTTCTCTTTCTTTACTTTGTTTCGTTTGTCTTACGATAAATGTAGGTCATTAGCCCAATATAGTAAACGAACAATGTATTACATTTTTTTTGTTTTCTTAACTTTGTGGTTAGCTTCGTTGTGGTTTAAATGAAAATTGTATTGAATCTCATCGAGATTCTGCAAAAAACATTTCTACTTGAACTCGAAATGAAAAGTGAAATTGTTTGCATATCACAAGATCATTTAAATTGTGAAAGTTTTGTAGCATTGAACAACTTATCTAAAATATCGACCATGTTGATGAAAACTTTCACCATAAACGAGTTTTTATTTTAACACACCATAGAATTGGTATAAAAAGGTTTCATCTTTCTAGATGAATCTCATTTAGCGTCGTCATGTCGTTTCGTAAAGAACAACATGAAAATAATATAGAAAAAAAAACTAAAACGGGTTCGTCGCCTTAAGTCTTTCGTTTTACACGTAAATTAATTTACCTTCTAAAGCACGACCTTCTGCTATATTATCGTACGAAAATTTTAATTCATGTGATTCTAAATAGCGTGAAGCACGTTCAACAAAATCTTCACTGTCGAATGCCGATAGGGATCGAGCATTTTTCGATTTTTCTAACGTTAGTCCACCAAACAGGTACAAAGATTTTTCACTATCGATACGATTAATCATATCGATTAAACTATTTTCTGATTCTTCAGATTTAACTTGGGCAATCACGGCCACTAATAATATTAATCCACATAATTTGTAATACATTTTCGAACACAGCACTTTGCACTCAAATCGCGGTAATTTAATAATTTCAAATTAATTAACAAATTCAAACTGATAACATTTTAATTAAATGTAATCTATTTATTCATTTATTAAAATTATCGAAAAAATTAAAATGATGTGGCGGGTGGTAGGAGACCTATGACCAAATTTTAGAACATAATTAATATTCATACATCGAACTATGTCGCATACGTGTTAACAGTTCTATAGACGAATAAAATTTTCAATTCAATCCAACTAAATTCCTAAATTTTTGCTCAACTATACAATTATTGTGATGACATAAATTTCATTTTTCATTCATAACCAAATACAATATCCGGTTTATATTAAATCCGGTATAATAAAATTAACACTTAGGCGTGGTTAACATTTTTTTTTTGGTAATCTGGGTAAATTTTATAAACGATGAAAGTGTACCGATTAGGTTGGGAGACCTAGACTGTATGTGCATTATATACTTGTATATAAAGTGATTTATTAAGAACAATCGTTTCAGTTACTTAACCACACTGTAAATGTATACTGTAACAATGTATGCATATGCTTATTAAATTATTTGACGGAAAAATCTATTTTAACATAACGCATTGGTCTTAATTTAGTTATTGCGTTCTAAGATACGATTATTTACAATTATACGATGTTATCAATGCGTTACAACTACTTATATTGAAAGATAATCAAATAGGCTCAGATGACACCTATATAATTTAAATTTCTTCTCCATAATGACTAATCAGCAATCCAGTTAACATTTTCTAATGAGTTAAGGTTTATACCATTTCCTCATTGTTGTCCTAACAATTAAACCAGCTCAAAAGATTGGGTTTCCTTAAGTCTGAGCACAATGTTGAGGTATTTTAAATGAAACAAGATCCAGTTTAAGGTCTCTATGTAAGTCATAATTTTTTCGTATTATATTGCATCGATTATGTTCCGTAGTGTCAGGTATCGCTCCTCGGATTGGTATAATCTAAAAATTAAATTCGTTTGGAAAATGTATAATTAACTCACTTACGAAAAATATTGTACTAAATTTACTCAGTAAAGTGTCAAATGTCAAACTTTTCGTTACACTTCATGCTGCCACATGGCGGTTCTCCTCTCAGAGATTGCTAAACCATTCGTTTAGGTTCGACTCGCAGAACGTGACCGAGCGATTTTTATTACATTCCTTTTTCGTCGTTGAATAAAACCAATTGCATGATTCTTCTTTCGAATACCATTAACCATCTCTCATACTAATCCTTCAGGGTCCAGCACTCACACCCATACATAACAACGAGCCTGACCAACACCTTGTACAACTTCAGCTGGTCGGTATTTGCAAGGTATTTCAACTTTAGCAGTGGAGGTAAGACATAGAAAGTCCGATTGCCAGTGGCAAGACGTGCTTTTATATTTTCTCCCACACAGTTATTATAAGTGACAATTGACCCGAGATAACGAAAACGTGTCACTCCTTCAAATGTATGGTCACCACTACAAAAATCCATAGCGTTTTGGTCTCTAAAACGAATGATCATATATTTTGTTTTGACATACTTATTTTGAGACCAACGGAAGCTGAATAGTTCTTTTACACCGTTACCTTTCAGTCCAATTACACAGATATCATCTGCAAATGCCATAACCTGGTTTGACTGACGGTACAAGATGATGTCCTGAGGTACGTCACTTTTACGAAAGATGAACTCTAACATGAGATTAAAGAGTATCGGGGACATAGCATCTCCTTGTCGTACACCAGAGCTAATTGGAAAACTCCATGAAAGTGTGTTCTCAACTTTGATACAACGGTGTTGGAAGTCCAAGAATTCCTGATGTACATCATGAGATGTCTCATAATATTTAGAAAGAATCATCCTCAGCGATAAACCTTGATCAGTGACTGACCAATTTGGACGAAATCCTTCTTGGTAGTCACCTACAATTTCCTCCACCAGAGGCAAATTCTCTCCAATATTATGAAAGGCAGTAATTTGTATGCTGTGCAAAGGAGAGCTATGCCGCGATAATTTTCGCATTAAGTGCACTCTCTTTTTTTTAAGGATATAGCACAACGCAACCACTTTCTATTCAACAGGCAAAACTTCGCTTTGCCATACTAATCAAACGAGTTTGAAAACATAGTTCCACAAAGTATCCCCTCCGAATATCAAGAACTCGGAATTATTACAATTAACCCCAGGGGAACGTTTTTTTTAAGTTTTTACATAGCCAGTGTGGATTTCTTGTAAGATGGGTCCTCTATTCACATCCCTGCAGTCTGTATTTGACAACTTTCAAATACTGCATTTGACGCTAAGTTGAACATTCAGTAAATCAGAGAAAAATGCTGCTTCCATGTGTCGACCACTGCATCGATGTTAACACGGAGGTTTCTATCCGGGTCCCGAATGGCGATAGACCATGGTCTGAAGGTATGGTGCAGTCCGGAAGCTCTTTTAAAGAAGTTACGTGGACTGCACTAATTGCTGCGTTATTGTACCCTTAAGACTTTAGCCTTCCACCACTCACACTTTTTTCGTCTACAAATTTGCCTAGCGTTTCTCCAAGCAATAACCACTTTATTCTTCCGTGCGATTGTAAAACAAACTCACACTTCTCTAAAGACTATATTCTGTGGCTCGAAGCAAGACAACACTTTTCATCAAACTAATCATTTTTGGGTTTAATTTTTACCATAGAGTCACCTGGGTAGTACTGAAAATCACATCATCAGAACGGGGGTTGATTTCCATAATGCTATTGCTAACAAGATTCTGATATTGTGCTTTCTCATCTTCGTTTATCAGACCTCCACAGTTGAAACGTAAGTTACGTTTACCTGTGATCCCTGCCTTGTATGCAAACTGTCATCTTAGGTGTGTAGTGACAAATTGATGATCACTGCCTACAAATTTGGCAGCCAACCAATTCAACCGATTCAACCAATTCAACCGGATGAGCGACCGCAAAGTATACATAATTTTTTCTTCATTATCGGTCGCTATATCATATCGGGAGTGCGAACCTATGTTTTCACATAAGACAGTCAGAGTTTTTGGCAGCTCTAGCATTAAAGTCACCAATCACAATTCTGGATCCCACAATTCTGGTCACAAGTGAAGGCAATTTGTTTGGTAAATTAAATGCATTAAACAAAAAAAAAAAAAGCCAAGCGAAATTCAAAAGGGACTTCGTGGTTACTCCTTCAATAAAAAAGACCACGAATCTCCCGATTGCCTTAAAAAGAAAAAAGGACAACAAAATCCTTGAGCGGGAAAACCGGTTGTGACCGAATGAACGACGACAAATATCAAAATGATGAAAATTTAATCGTGAAGCGCACTTTTTGACTTATAACCCAAATTTATTATTCGAAATCAAAAATTGTTGATAAAAGCCTAAATTGTGGTAAACATATAGCAAATATTGTGATCGCATCGACTGAAAATTCTGAAATATTGCATCGACACTTGGGTCATTTAAATTATCAAGACGCCCAAAAATTGAACGAGAAACATTGAAAACTTCGAAGAATCTTATTTTCGTCGACTTAAGTAATCACGTCAAGGCATATCGAACATATGTTGTGAACTCAAATCACGGGATAAACAATTGTGATGTAATTTTTTTGGAATAAGGTAATTTTTTTGTTTCGAAAATTACTAGCGAATGGCCCAAATAAGTTAATCGTTTCAACGAAAAAAGTTTCACCTGAATTTCATCATTTTATCACATATCTGGAATGTAAAACTACCGATGAACCGATTACGGCATAAGATGCAATTAATGAACCAAACAGTGAAAACTGGCTCAAACAATGTGCGACCAATAAAATAGGTCTTTAAAGACAAACCCAATTCAAATGGTTCAGTGGCTTGTTATAAAGTACAAATGGCCGCAAAAAAAAAATCAACGGCTAAGAATCGATTGCGATGAAATATTTTCACCTTACGTTTCAGGATGATTGATTTTATAATCTTGGTAATTCTTAGATCTTTCACAACCTGGGAGAAGTCTCATTTGAATTTTTCGATACATGCTTGCTAATATCGGATAACTCGTATCGGATCCTAAGGTCAAGGTAATAATTTCCAAACGACATTATTTACCGCTGTTATCTGATACCATTTGTCAGTAATCGGTTTAACCAGTGATTGAGTTCTTTCAGCTTTGGTGCAGTATTTTTGAAACATTCACTATCTTTTGATTGATTGATCTCAGGTTTTGATTATATTTTGACGGTATCAATTTTTATTTTATTGGTATCGTTAAAGTTAGATTATGATCTTAAAAGTTGTAGAATCATATGCAATATGTTATAATCTTCTCCACCACTAAAGAATGATTCATAAACTATAACAACAATTTAAACTGACAAAAATTGAATGTTTTATGTTTTCAGAATAGGTAAAGCGTGTCATTAAAATAATGCATCGAGCTCTAATAACTATTTATAGTGACCAAATGAATAAAATTAACTAATTGTACAAAAGAATATGTGTGGTTTTGTTCAGAATACACTTTAACTAGATAATAGTATATAAATGGTAACAAATAATATATATTTTCGTTATGTTTGAACAGAAATGTAACGGATTTAAGACAAGGTAAATTAATTGCGTAATTAGAATTTACTTGTTAGAAAAAAATGAATATTTTGCGGAATACAAAAAGAAAATGGTTTGTAATTTTAAAATGTAATGTAAAGGGTTTGTAAAAAGTTTAACCCTAATCAGTACGAGTTGGGTTTAGGAAACTCATTTTAAGATTGATCTGTTAATAAGTACCAAGTCAATAGTCTGGCTTCAACGGATTCCATCCTGAGTTTGTTCGTCGTGTTGTTCTAGACAACCCGAAGAAGACAAGGAGCCATCGTCACCAACGGCGACCTCTGTGCAAAGGAGAGCTATATGCAGCGATAGTTTTTGCATTTTAAACGATCTTCTATTTAACGATGTTAAACTAGAGGTTTTCTTCCTGGTACCAAATGGCGAAAGACTTTATTCTGAATGTATGGGTTTGGTCCGATGACTTCTTTAAAGAAGTAACTAGAACTGTGATAATTGCTGAATTTTTGTATTCTTAAGATTTCAGCCTTCCACTATTCACACATTTTCGTCTACAAATTTGCTAATCAATTTTCCTAGCAAGGACCGCTTTGTTCTTCGAACATCATAAATTTGACAATTATCTTTAGAACCAAGGTGGAAGTTATCAACCATTTTGAGAATTTAAAAAATTTTATGATATATCTGAATTTTGAAAATTTTTGATTTAAGGCATACATTTAATATTTTTATTAGTTTTACCAACGTTTCGTTTTTTTGATTTTGACAATTTTTAGAAATTTAAATTTTTACAAAATATTGTTTTTTTTGGGTTTTTGGCTTAAATTTCCAAGTATTAATGGGTTATATAGCCAACACCGAACATTTGATGAACACCGAAGAAGCCATAATAACATCGCCTCTATTTAAGCTAGGTTACTCCCCCTAGAATTAGTTTTTAACCTCTTGTAATTTTTTTTTTTTTTTTTTTTTTGTTTGTTTTCCTTTTCATAATTGCACCACTTTAAAAATTCCCCTTTTTGTTTTGTTTTCCTTTTTTTTTTTTTTTTTTTTTTTTTTTACTTGTTTAATTTTTTTACCTGTCTAATTTTTTTAAGTTTAGATTTTAGTATAAATAAGAAATTTTGTAATACTTTAACTTTAATTGCAAATAATCACCTGTCGATGATTTTTTTAAAATCGAAACTAGTAGTGAAATTTAGTATAAAAATATTAATAAAATCTTTAGTGTTTTTTTTTCGAATAATATATATATTTATATTTTTATTTCTTGAAAATTTATTGGTTTTATTAAGAAGTGAGTGAAAACTGTCGGAGTTTTGTAATTTACAATTAAAATTTATATAATGTATCACTCACGTCACTCCTTACCAATTATATTAATGGGTTACTTTCAATATTTTTTTTGATTTTCAAAATTTTCGAAAAATTTGTTTTGCCTGAAATTTAGAAAATTTTCGATGTGAGGCATACATTTCTTAACTAATTTTGAAAAACAATATTTTTTTTTTATTTTTGGATATTTCTAAAATTTATTAATTTTTTGAATGTTGAAACGTCTTACAGTTTTATTGGGAAATTTGGGGAATTTAAAAAAAAACTCATGTTATTTCTGGAAACTTCGATTTGTCACATACATCTCACAATTTCACTAGACTAACTTTCATTTATTTTATAAATCTCGAAAATTTATTTATAACTAATAAGGTTTGAAAATTTTTGATTTATGGCAAATCATTTTTACAGTTTTAATGGGCTATAGTCGTTAATTTTTTAAAATTTGGGTACCTAACAAATTTTTTGTATATTCTTAATTTTGTAAAATGTTAATTTGTGACAAAAATTTCACAATTACATTTATTTTTTGAATTTTGATAATATAAAAAATTTATGTTTTTCTAGATTTGGAAATTTTCGATTAAAAGCATAAATTTCATAATTTTTCTAATAACCTGCCAATCATATTTTTTCTTGAATTCAGAAATTTTCGATTTTTCCTTGAATTTTCCAATCTGACTAGAATAAATGTAAGTTTTATTTGCATTTTAAAATTTTTTCTATTAATCTAAATTTTGAAATTTTTACATTATAGCATAATCTTTGGCTTACTATAATATATTTTTGAAAATTTATGTTTATAGTTGATTTAGGCTTTTTCTTAATTTAAAGAATTTTTTTTGGAAGTTTTTGAGGAAACTTAGTATTCTATCATAGAAAAAGTACAAATAAAGATAAATTTCGTTATATTACTATGGTATATATTTTTAATTATATATCTGTCCTTGTTGCACATTATTTTGCATTTAAAGAAATTTTTATTTTCAGTTTTGTTTTTTCTTTCTCATTACTACTGTAGAGTAGTATGCGAATCTAAGTAGCCGAATGCGGATCGAAGTAGCCAAATGGATTTTTTTGTTTTGACGTTTTTTTTTTTTTTGCTCCAACAATTTGTCGTTAATTTTTCTTTCTGTTCCCATTTTTTAGTTGCTTTTGTTGGTTCTTTTTGATCGTAGTTGATAGCTACTATTACTTCTTTATTGTTCTGCCCCCTGCAGAACATAATTTTGTTGTTTAAATCAAACTGGAAATCATGATCGACTCTTTAAAACTGTTTGTCAGTTTTCATTTTAACACCACATGTTATGTTGCTACGGACAAAGTTCCCGTTGGATGTATTTTCTTGTCACTTAGAAGACACGAAAGATGGGGTGAACAAACTCATATGTAGCATTTATTATTGCTACAATTTCTTTGTTTTTGGTCATGGACCATTTGTTTCTGTTTTCGTTTGTTAGTATAAATCCATTCCTTAGGTGCAATTCATAAAATATTCGATCATATATATATACATATATATATATATATATATATATATATATATATATATATATATATATATATATATATATATATATATATATATATATATATATATATATATATATATATATATATATATATATATATATATATATATATATATATATATATATATATATATATATATATATATATATATATATATATATATATATATATATATATATATATATATATATATATATATATATATATATATGTATATATATATGTATATATATATATATATATATATATATATATATATATATATATATATATATATAAATATATATATATATATATATATATATATATATATATATATATAAATATATATATATATATAAATATATATATATATATATATATATATATATATACATATATATATATATATATATATATATATATATATATATATATATATATATATATATATATATATATATATATATATATATATATATATATATATATATATATATATATATATATATATATATATATATATATATATATATATATATAATATATATATATATATATATATATATATATATATATATATATATATATATATATATATATATATATATATATATATATATATATATATATATATATATATATATATATATATATATATATATATATATATATATATATATATATATATATATATATATATATATATATATATATATATATATATATATATATATATATATATATATATATATATATATATATATATATATATGAGCGAAATTATAACAGAACACGCAAGGCTTAAAAAACGATAATATACGCATCTACAGGTAGAAAGTCTTTAGTATAACAGGTTCTACCTGCAACAAAAACATAGAAACTCGAGACCTTTCCAGAACCACAGAGAATCAAGTCTCCTAACAGCTTGGTGAAGTTGTTGATGTCAATATGCATTGTATGCATTGCAGCACTCTTTATCAATTAGATATTTCATCTATTTTTCTTGCAGAACTTACATTCCATGGGCTCACTCTACCATAGATTATATTTATTTTTCTAGTGGAGAACATTTTTGTGTTCGTGGAGGATGGAGGCAATTTCTTATAAAAATATAGGTCTGTCGTCCATAAAGGAGGCAAGCCTTCTCCCGACCCAAATGTAATTATTTTAATAAAGGCAAGAATGCTTTCCCCGTCAAGTTATACACGTAGACCAAAAATGGTGCATATAGTAACATGCTAAGTATAATATATATTTTTACAAACTTCATTCGCGTTTACCCAACAACAGAGTCAAATGGATATAGGCAAAAATAATTCTACAGGGACGCCGTGTATGAATAAAATACAAAAGATTTTAAAAGTAACCAGAAGAAGTATGAATGATAATATCTTTTATAAGTTTGTCATTTTTATCTAAAATGTTGATGCTGAAGTGTAGATATTTTTTTATTACTAAAATCGGTTTCTGTTCATATTCAATTTTACTTATGGAATACCTAAATTTGGATTTAAATAACCGAAAATTGCTGGTACTGTTTAAAACAATTGAAAAAATAATCGAGAACAAAACAATTGATCGAAAAAATATACTATGCAAGAAAAATATAAAATTTAAAAATTAAAGTAACCATTGTTCGATAAATTGCACATTCAGATGTTTACACACATAACGCATTCTAAACGATCAGTGGAAAAATGGGTAAAACTACCACTTTTTTGTAGAAACAGAGGGATCAAGGGCTTGAAACCAAAATGTTTTTAAAAAGCCTACATATAATATAACATCAAAAGAAATGATAAGAAGTTTTGCGATGTAAGAGAAAAAAATTATGAAGAGAGTAAAAATTGTTTTTCGAGTAATCGAGCGTTGGTATAGAAAATGGGATGAAAATGATCCAAAGTGGTATTTCAGCGTGTTCCTAAAAAAGTGTCTTGATCATTTAACCCCTTGATTAAAATCAAATCAGAGTTTTGGAAACCTTAAGTCAAAATTCGATAAAATACAGTATTGGTTTTAAGAAACTTACTCCACTCGAGATTTTTTGCGACAACGAAGATGTAAAAAGATTGGAAGGAATTGAGAAGTTATGATGATGAAAAAAACATAATTTATTTTATTTTATATTGTTTAAAATAATTAATTTTACTTAATTCATTTTTCGATTCGAATTACATTTAAGTATAATTATACAACTTAAATAATTATATTATAATATTTATAAATATTAAATTAATCTATATAGTTTATAAGTTATATTGACAGTAGTTTTTTTTAAGTACGTAAGGAAAATCATTAAACTAAACTAGGATGAATTTGGTCTTTTTATCGTTTGATTTATGGAAGTTGAAATTGTTTTTGTTGTCGTTGTTAGATTAATCGTATTCTAGAGTCTTCTAAAATTCTAGCGTTTTTTAAAATTGTTTTTAAAGTCTATTGTGTGGCTGGGGCTTGTGCACTATATGCTAAATCTTGGGCATCATAACTTCTGGCATATGGATACGATCCTGTACCACCACCACCTGATGACCATGCTTGTTGACCAGTACCCGATGACCATCCTGGATTATTATTTGCTGCGGGCCATGCTTGTGCACTTTGTCCACCAGCAACCTATTAACATTATAGTAAAAAGAATTATGGATTAGTAAAATGAATTCGAAAGTAAAATTAAATTTAAATTTACTTTAGATAAAAGTCCTGATCCAAGTCCAGAACCACCACCTAAAACCTTTTGGAGAGCAACAATTGCAGCCAAAACGAAAGCAATTTTGGCAATGACAAGAGCTTTAGTAGCCAATAGTACGAGTCCACCAAGGAAAATTGGAATAAGGGCGATAAGTTTTGCACCGATTGCAATTGCCAATGGTCCCATAACTTTCTTCATTTTGCCGCGACCCTCTTCGAGAGCACGACCAATTTCGGTACGTGTTTCAGCGGGCAATTTAAATGTTAAACTATGTGTACTAATAAAATCGCCAACCGAACTCATTGCCAAATCCAATAGGCGTCCAGTTTTTTCTGTACCATCAGCGGGTAGTGTAGCAAATATATCATTTTCTGAAATTGCTTTAGCTGATCGTGATGTTGCCGATGAGTCTCTATATTAAAAACGAGTTACAAAAATATAAAATTAAGTATGGTGTGTCGGGTTTAAAATCCGTTTTATCGTAATCACCTTGTAAATGTTACACCCGGAATAATATTAATATTTGTGCTGCGTGCAGCACGATTTAAGACAGCAATTCCTTTAACGGCTAAACATGTTGTTACTTCACCACTATCGGCACAATTTGCAAAATACCGAATAAAGCTATTAAATGTGCTATCATCACTAACTTTATTATCATTAACACTTGGGGCTGCGAATGCGCCAACAATTAAAATTGTAAGTACCACAAACACTTTCATTTTTATAAATTTTTTTTTAACTATTTAAGATTTTCCACACAAGAAATTTTCACTTTTATTTATTTTAATTTGTTAAAATATTATAACATTTATTATATATAGTCGATTATAGTTTATAATATAGTTCGTTATAGTTGAACGATCGTTGAGGATTTGTTTTTAATTTTAACTTTGGCTACCCTTTTATACCCAAAAATAAAATCGAGTATCAATATTACACGAAGCCGATAAACTTCACCTCGGTCTCATAATATATAACACTTCATTGTATAAGTTGTGCGCGACGCGACGTCTTCTTACTATATTTTTTTATTATTTGATGACGACGTCTAATAATATTACAACAATGGTAAGACTATCGGTAATAAGAATTTATATGTCTTTTTGTTATATATGAGGTGGTTGATGATTTAAATTTCAAAGAAAAGAGAAGAAATTTTACACATATGTGCGGTGTTTTGTGGTAGGGCGGAGAACAATTTATTATATACTTGACGTATATTCGTCATATGTAATGATTTTTTTTTTATATCTCCCCACTTGTCATGTATGTGAATATATAAATACTGAGATTGTCACACCTGCGGTTTGTGAAAATCTTCTATAATTTCTTTAATTAGCTTCAATTTAATTTTATAAGCTACAAAATGTATTTATGGTATATTCAATAAAAAATAAGAAGCTGCTGCAGTGGACCCCTAACCAAAAGAAAATCATGGATAACAAATTAGAAATAGATTTTGAATTTTATTTAGAGGTCATGGACGAATTTGTATATCGTTATAGCGTACACACCGATTACATATCGTATATATAGTTGAATGAACAGAGAAATGCATGAGAACAGAATTAAAGATATTCTTCTAGAATCTGGTTACTGGTTTTCGTTTTTAAGACGAATACAAGAATTATATAAATTTACTTTCTAATTTAAATTCTTTTCGAAAATTATATAATGGTGTGTGTCGGTGTGTGTGCATATGATCTAAGATTTGGTTGAAAATGAAATGCATTTTGTGTACGATGATGATGATGACGGTTAATAATAAAGTCGATGGGATAATAGTTTTTGTTTTTGGTGCAGTGGGTCGAAAGATGCGTGTTTTTTGTAAAGGAAAAATACTCAGCTCTCGACTTGTAAGCTATATATCCGGAAAATGTTGAGTTGTATAAAATATATTGATTGGAAATAATTCACATATTTTTTTGGTTTAGCTATACAAAATCATTGTGATCTTACAAGAAAGTGAAATCACACATATAATTTAAAAATTAAAATGACACACATTAGATTGAATTAGGCTAATTTACTTTAAATTGTAGGTAAATTTTGGGTGTGACTAACAATTTATATTGCTAAAAACATTATGACCCAATTTATCTATTTTAAAACTGTTTTTGAATTGTAATAACTACATTTTTTATACTGCGTTACCGGGTGTTGCCCTTTTTACCATAATTTAAAAATTTCTACTGTGGTACTTCTCAAACAATCGGATTTTTCACTGACTCCTCCTTTTAGAGTTGTATGATGGAACAAAATTTTCAAATGATAGCCAAAATAAACGCTTATTTAAGTTCATTAAACGAATCATAATGTTCAAGGTCAAAGTCATTTAAGCCAAGTTTAGTTTTTATTTCCACTCCTCAAACAAGTTCATTTTTTTGTATTACATTTTATTGGCATAAGTTTCTCATTTCTGAAGGATGTCAGAAATGAGAAACCCTGAAATGTTGCATCACTCACACAACAACAAGTTATATTACATAACAATTCTATAGATACTGTGATTTACCTTGATTTTCTTCCAAAGTAAACGTGCAAAGCAAAATCCGGACAGTAACCAATATGACTTTTAGAAATGAAATAAAAAGACCAACAGGTAGGAAAATGTCACGGCCCCAATGTATATTATACAGTTTAAGCCAAACACCATAATGGCAATGCAAGAGCTGCCAGTGACTTGGTTACACCGCTTCCAACTACAATCTCGGTCATAAATGTGTCCCATGCTCTGAAACGCATAAACCGGGTCAATGCGCTCGCATTACTAATGTCAGGTCATGCTGGAACGGTTACGCAGCAAAATGACTAGTATTTGAAAAACAGCAATAATAACGCTCTTTTGCCGATATATTCCAGTAAATCTGCATCTTTAACAATAACACCAACAACAATAATACTAATAATACTAATGGTAATAATAAAAATGATTATAATTTTGGTTGTAAGCCTAGCCTGGAAGGTTGAGGACATGGCCAAAATCATCAAGAAGCAATCTGAATAGATTGCTCAGTAGACTTCTTCTCGTAAATTAGCAGACTTAAACTAATCCAACAATAAGAATTCAATCTGAATGATTTATAGCAGGTTAAAGCAGATTTGAGTGTTGGTGACGGAGGTTAAACTGAATCCGAGACATAAACTGAGATTTAGCAGTTATGACAATACGAAGATCTAGAGTGTAAATGATCTACTCTCACCAGAATGTGAGGCTGGTGCACACAATTTTAAAATCACACCATTGAGTGGCTTGTTTGCCCAAATCAATCTATTAAGGCGCTCAGACAAAGGAATCCATCGCTTAGAGGTCAAGGAGACTGAACTAGCAATCACAATATCGATTGGGTGAAACTCGGCTGAATTAACTTAAATACGTGAGGCTGAACAGGGTACAGAACCATGATACTCAACGAAACGCAACACGGAAACCAATAATGGGAAAAGCGCAGCACGAGCAAACCACTAATTTTTTTTTAGTCCCGTGCCCAATGGCCAGCACTGCGATCTATTATTAGATATTTTGTGGTTTTGGGATTGATAAGTCCAAGATCTTCTCCACCTTCCTAATACAGGCAAGAATGCTGCTTGCAGATGCCAATTTACATATCTTTGGGGTCAAATATATCTCTTCAAAATGAAGTCACCTTGCAGTGTACACAGAACAACATACTCACATAGTATGTGCTCCGTGGTTTTTACCTCTTCTAAACAGAGTCGGCACTCCGTTTCTGACAGGTTCACTTTATGCAAATAATGCCTCAAGTTACTGTGACCTGAAAGAATACTCACTAGTTTCCTGGTATTTCGTTTACTGAATTTAATCGTCAAGTCCTTATGGTAAAATGGTAATAAGACTACCATAGTAAGGATTTTAAAGTTCCAGCTCCTTTGTAGGAGGGCTGGTAAGATTTCATCCACAGCTGGAGCCTTGGACGGCTGAAAGCAATTAATGACTCATTTTACTTTTTTCGGAGTAAAAAGCTTACCTGATACACTTTTAACCCAACCAACATTTGCACCCATATGTGTACCAAATATGGGGTTAGTTATTGTTTTTGTGTTACAAAAAAATTACGCGTGAATCTTAGCGACCTGATGTATAGTTACCATCGGATTTCAGAAGAATCCAATCTAGTTGGTTTGGTCCTTAGCAAGTTTTTTATGGCATTGATCAGCTGTGTATATCTTCGATACAATAACATTTTGACATTCACAAAAGGCGTTTGGAACGCCTCAGTTCAATGTTGTAATTTGTTAGGATTTGCCTATATTCATTCCGCTCATTAGAATGATTTGCCTTGTTAAATAATTTCCATACTATCTTACGGAGTTTAGCCAGCTGTTCGTTCCACCATGGAACTTTGCGATTAACCACAACGTTACGCGCCACACAGTTGCTTCCGTAAAAACATAAGAGCTCATTATTTAGCAAGCAAACTGCAGTTCTAAGTCACTTATTAAGCTCAAAGATATTGGGAGCATGTCTGCTTTGGTGAATAAAATATCCCTGTAGGTCTTCCAGTTTGTAAAAAAGGGATGCAGTGCTTTGCTGCCTATATGAGCACTCCCGCTACATTGAACGTTATGTGTATGTGGTCCGACAAAGAAGCTTAATTTGATACATGCCAGTTTGCGACAGAGTGACTTCCAACATTTCTTGCCGAATCGTATTAATGAAAGAAGGGTTAGACCTTTTATTTAAAATGTCTTTATGTGACTACTCATAAGATAATTTAAAAGGGAATCACTTCTACTATTTGAGTCGCTGCTCCCCAATTGATATAACGTGCATATGCAATATAGCTTAAGGTGAACTCTTTGTTATTTTGATTGCAGCAATCCACCAGATCCTGTACAACTTTACAGGTGGGACACTTACCTTAGTTACCCGCTTATCGCAACCAAATTTATCCTTAGTGATAAATTCTAGAATTGAAAGAATGTTAATATTATATGAAACAAATATTGCAGTTCGAGAATTTTTTTGCCTGCGATCGTAAATCAACTTACATGACTTAAAGTAGGGGCCCCTGATTTTTCCTCCACCAAAGGTTATAATCATCTTCTAAGTTGTTCGTTCCGGATATTAAATTATTATATTTAAAGTTACCTTTTAGTACAACTATTGCCCTTTGGATATTCATTTCTATAGTCGGTTGTAAGCTGACGTCGTGCTTAAATAACCGTCCAAAATTTGTATTTTGTATTTGTATTTTAACACTATTTTCTGATAATCACTGTCCTATTCACTTATCCATATTTGCCGGAACATTTTTTCAATTTTAACAGTGAAGGAAAAATAAATTTTATCCAAATTTACGACCTGGTCCCACTGATAAGTCTCTATGCCGTTTTGGCTGATCCATAAAACATTACCCGCAATATCCATTGCACAGTAATGCTTCTTTCACCATTTCATAATGTTGAGAATCATATATACTGATGATACTCGTATCTTATAAAACTTCCATGTGACCTACTTCACAATACCGGCTTTTGAATACATCACCACATTAAAATCTTGAATTCTTAAATTCCGGTAAATCATTTTAACATGGCAGGCACCATATATTTTTGATCTGCCGCTCATCGAGCCATTTTATTATAATGCTGAAGACAAAAACGCTCTTTCTTACTGTATGGAACAATAGCTGAAACTTTTTCCGCATATCCCAAAATCTCCATAGATTCAGATTTAAATCAAGATTCAGAGTAATGAGTACCATATCACTTTTGACACCTTCTTTTATTATTGCCATTCCCGCTATCACCCATCCCGTATTAAGAACAATTAGCCTTGTATTAGGAGTAAAATTTTGTTCAACACTTCACTTCTGTAAATCACAGTTAATGTAATTTTTTGTTGATGCTTCTAAACCAAAGCATAACCAGAATAATTCAAACTATACTTCTATAGCTGATAAATTTAATGAATTATTCTCTGAAATCTTCCAACCACTGAAAGCGAAATTTATAAAGTTATTCACACGCTTAAAAATAATTCTATAGGCAATGATGGAATATCTATGATAATGGATCATGAACTACTTTTACGTAAAAGTTTTACACTATCGGTATGCGTGTTTATGAAAATAAACAGTTTAACTCCTAAATTTTAGAAATAGGGAGCATATCGTGAACTTCAAAGGTTCTTGTTTATGTTAGAAATATAAATTTTGGTGTTCCTCAAAGATCTGCTTAGAGCCACTTATCTTGATAATCTTGATCCTTTAAATAATATACACGAACTGTGCTCATTAGTGAGTTGTTGTACTCTTTAGACATCAGGTCTCCATTATTCACTATTCACGCTTTTCCCTCTACAGATTGACTTAATAGTTTACCTAGCAAGGGCTGCTTTGTTTTTTCGTTTGATTATAAAATGAATTCACACTTCTCTAAATGGTATATTCTTTTGAAGGTACCTCTAATGGGATCTAGACATCTCCAATGTAAACTAACGTTTAGCTTTGGGCCACAAGGCCCCCACTTTTTGATCATCAAGTTTCTTAGATAGCAACAAAAAATACAATTACTCATTGCTGATAAAATACGACCAAACGCGGTGGAGTTTACTCAATAACTGATCGTATCAATTGTCATTCATGAGCCAGGTATCCGTAAAAGTGGGTCTTGATCAAATTTTGCCGTATTCAGTTTTTTAAAGCTTTTAGTTTTGATTGGTAAGTTTCTAACAATAATTCAAAGAAGAGATCTGGTTCAAAACTGAAGTTGATACTCCGTTGATGTTGGAAAAGAAGATCAGCTAGATCATACTGCTGGAGAGACTACATGTTTATTACTGGATGTCTAGTTAGGGTGCTGTCAGTTAGAATGAACAATAACTTCAAAGTTTAGACCACCTTTGTTCTACCAAATGTCCCATATAGGTCCCATATATGCCCCCTATATGTCTCATATATGTCTCATACATGTCCTATATATGTCCCATATAGGTCCCATATATGTCCAATATATGTCCCCTATATGTCTCATATATGTCCCATATACGTCCTATATTTGTCTCATATATGTTCCATATATTTCAATATATGTCTATATATGTCCCATATATGTTCATTATATGTCCCATATATGTCTCACATATAAACCATATATGTCCCACATATGTGCCACATATATCCCACATATGTCCTACATATGTCCCACACTTGTCCCGCATATGTCCTATATATGTCTCATATATGTCCCATATATGTCCAATACATGACTCATTTATGTCTACATAGGTCCCATATTGGTTTCAGAACTCAAATTAATGGTTTAGCATACTTGTGTTTCATTTTCTCGAGGCTTATGCATTATTATGATTAAAACTATCTTCCTTTTTTATGAGGAATATGGTAAGTTTATATGACAGCGTTTAAAACTTCCTAATGTTATAGTTTTGTGCATTTTTAAAAACAAGGTCATATCGTGTTGGGCTAAAGCATCACCAAGGACAATCCAACCTGTTATAAACTAAGGGATCTTCTAGTATTATATTACCAACAAGCACTCAAATAGTGTGCATCAAACCAATTTAATATCATTGACAAGTCCTGTTCAGTTATCAGAAGCCTTTAAATTCTTCTAACACCAATATTTTCCAATTTATTGAGCAATAGCTAGTTCATGATTTTATCAAGTAACCTACTAATAGACAAGTTGAAACGAATTTACTAAAGCATCTTTTGTGATTCGGAAGTTTCACGCGATTTAGAAGACTTTTCCAGGATTTTAAAGAATACTGGAATAACTCCCATTTCAAAACTTAACTTAAATACATGAACTAGTGAATCCAACATATCAGCAGCACTCTGAGTATGTGTTGACTTTAAGTGACAAATTGCATCTAAAATTTAAAATTTTTTTATCTTGAAGAGGAAAAAATTTAATTTTAAAACATCCAAATATGTCAGACTTATCAAATTCAACTCTATTACCATAAGAACTCTGTGCTAGTTCAGTTTCAAAACCGATGGAGACATAACGTTAATATGTTGATATATCGAAATTAAAATCTGGTACATTGTGTCCGATACCCAAAAACTACAGTTTGGGCCTAAAAATGTGAATACCACAAATATACAAATATTAACTTATTCCAATATTCTATATAAAGTGAAAACCTTATAATTAATTATCACTCAATTTCTTATATAAATAAAAAATAAATTATTTTAAGAAACTCATACGTTACGTATTTGTCATACTCGTATACCACAATCATCACGATGATGTTGATGACCATTGAGAAAGTAATCAATTATTGTTGTTATATTGATATTTCTTTTTTTAAAAAAATTGTTACTTTGCCAATATTGTAGTTTGATGTGAGTCTGTCTGGTTCATTCATAAAAAAATATTTCCAAGCCGCATTATTGCGCTTCTTTTCCAATCATCTCGTAATTAGGAAACATTTCATTTTCATTAGTTAAATTTTTAATGATTCATAATTTAAGTATGTTATGTACTTAATGCATTTTTATTTCATTTCTTATACTTAAATGAGTTGATTGATTTTTTATGTGTGACTTGTACAAGTCTATTTGATGGTTGATGTGAGAAAATTTGTTTACTTTTGATTTTCTATTGATCGACACGTTTAGTTTGGTAAGTAGTATATTTGTAATGAATTATTGATTGGTAAATATGTAAATATTTTGTATATATATTAGGTATTTGACTGGTGTAGTTGTTTACGTTATATATCCGCTTTACTTATGATTGTTCGGTGGCGGTGAAAAATGAAAGTGTTATTCCTCAAAAATCAAACGTAAATTTTCTATTTATAATTTAACGATTCACTGTAGTGCTAATAAATTTACGTACTGTACCATATGACACGAGTCTATGCGCTGTATAAAAATGACTAAGCGCCAGCGTTAATAAAATTTTTTAAATGTTTTATTTCTTCCCTATAGCCATTCCAAAATGTATGCAAAAACATTCGCACATAATTGAGGTACATCAGAAGTTTTTGGATCTTGGGTACTTTCAAGTGCAGAAAATAGATTTAATTACATTACAATTGAAAAATATTTTAAAAACATAAAACTTTATAGTTCAAGTACAAGCCAAGTTTCCGTAAACAAATTATCAAACGTGCATTTTCCAGCAACCTACCATCATTACTTCAATTCACTAATTACTTCAATTCAAGTTATTAAAAATATTTGTATTTAAAAGTCAAAAAAAAAGATATATGAATACTTTGAAGTTTTGATTCCTAATTCTCTTCTCTCTATTAAAAGACCCTTTAAGGATATTTCAGAATCTTGAAAAGAAACGATCATGTTTAAAATTCAAACGATTGAAAAAGGCCTTGGTCCATTTTTGTTAATTTTGGGATATCAAAAAATTAGTATACAAAATTTCTGGCAGTTTGACAGTTGAATGAAATATCAAAGCTTCCAAAACTCTGACATAAAGATATATTTATTATTGGATTTTAATCTGGTAATCTGAAACCTGTAAGACCAATTTTAAATACATAGTGCCAGAAAATACTCTGGTATAATAAATGTTTGAAAATATTTTTTTCCTCAAATCCTAAGATTAAAAATTTCCAAAATTTCAAAATTTATGATTTTAAATAAATTCTGAGAAAAATTTGGAATTTCTGGAAATTTATTCTTTCATTTAAGGCCATATACGTAAGTTATTAGATTCTAATTTAGTTTGAAAATTCTTGTGAATGCCAAGTTTAATTAAGTGCATTTAAAAATTAAAAATTTGAAACCACTAAATTTTAAAAAATTCTTAGATATCACAAAATTTGAAACTCGTATTTTGTACAAATTGTAAAATTCAGGATATTTAATTTCTATATTTCGAACAACGGAAAGCTTAAAAGAAGCCTTTTTTAAATTTATTTAACATTTTAGTATTTTAAATATTTTAATATTTCCAATTTTAGTTTAAAAGTTAATTTCATTAAACTTAAAATTTACAAAAATTATAAAACATACTTGCAATATTACTGTTTACGAATTTGTGCTTAAAAAATACTAAATATTCAAATAAGTTTAAATACTTGCTCAAAGTTTTTTTTACAGGATTTTTTAAATTTTAGTATTTCAAATTTATAAGATTTGGATATTTTTTAAAATGAAAAACTTTATTAAATAAGTGGTGCGAATCAGTTAAAAAATTAAATATTTTATCTGTGGTAGAAATAAAAATAGATAAAAATAAATAAAATAAATTACTAATAAATGTTTTATTAATAAATGTTTCAAAACGTCAAAAGAAAATATGATTAAAATTGTAGCTGCACCGCGATATTACCATTTAAAAATTATATGGTAAATAAAAAGTTTAAATTTTAACTTTATAACATTTACTCGTTTTTTAGTTCGTTTCGCACACAGACTGTCAGTTAAATATTTTTTATATAATTACCCTTTATATGCTTTAAAGCACCGTTAATATAAATTTAAACTGACTATTGTAACTAGCAACTATCATTCGTGTATTTTATCAACTATAATTTTCCATGTGTTTTGATTTTTGATGAGAACTTAGTTTTCCAAATTTTTAAAATTTTAGATAATTATAAAAATTTCAAAATTAACTCGGTTTTTGTAACAATTGAAAACTGGGCATTATACTTTTTCTAGAATTCACTACACTAATTTAAGACTGTGTCCGAAACCCATGATAAATTTAGTAAAAACAAATTTTTTGACATTTATTTGATAATATAAATATCAAATTGACAAATACCAAAACATTTTTTAATAAAAGCCAAACTGTTCCTTCGCGTAGCACACTCGGATATAGACAATGAAACATAAAAAATTCACTATTTGGTAGATAAAAAACCGTATAATAAATATTTCATACAATTGTTATACTTTTCGGACAGCGTAATCAAAAATTGGGAATGTAGGGGAATATTTTTTAAAATAAATATCAAAAATTTGTTTTCACGAATATTTATAATTGGTTTCGGACACAGTCTTAGTAAAGAGAGTATTTTAAATGGTCATTGATTCACATTTTAAAAATTAAAAGTATTTAGAATTGAATTCTTTCTAGCAATCTCATTAAAAAAATTAAAGTTTTTATTGTTAACGATTTTAAAAGCTGCCTTCTGAATGGTTTGGCCCATTAATTCTTCATTGCAATATGAAAATATAAAATTTAACATTAAAATGTTTTCTCGAAATTTAGTTCAAATTGTTAAAATTTTGATTTAAATTTTAATAATCTTGCTTAAATTTTATATAAAGAATATATTTAACCTCTTGCAGCATTTTTTAAAATAAAAATTGCGCATTGCAAGTAACCTATTACAGTTTTTTTTTAATTAGCTAATGAACTTGACAATTTTTTATAAGATTTAGAATGTCGGTTAAAATATAAATTTTAAACAAGCAAAAAAATAAATAAACCAAATTATAAATTTCCTATTTTATTTTTAAATATTACAAGTGAAGTAGATTTCACAACTGGATTTTTTAAAATTTCGGAATATTTCTTGTTCTTTATAACTATTAAAAAATTTAGCAAATATTTTAAAAACATTTAGTCAAAATTTGGACATTAATTGAAAAAATATTCAAAAATTGTTTTAAAATTCCCATTTTTTTAATTACTAGGCGTTCTTTGATTTTAAAGGATACTGTGAACTTTAAGAAATTTTTAACGTTTAGTTCTTAAATTTTTGCTATATTTTGAATTTTTAGTAATTTTTGACATTTACAAGACATTGAATAGTTTAAAATTAGCTATATTAATTGTAAATTTCCAGAAATCTTCCAAATTTTCTCGTTTAATTTCACTCTAATTGTAAATTACTACATTTCAAATTATTAAAAGAACATCTTGAGTACCTTGGCATTCACAAGAGTTTTCTTAAACGTTTAATATATAGCTAAAATTAAAATTTTTGTGAATTTCGGAATTTTGAATATTTGTATATTTTCAAATTGCAAATCTTGCAAATTATTTGTAGCAACTTTTAGCTGTTGCAGGTTTTAATTCAGAAATATGCCGAATTGGTAAATTTTTTTGCATTTAATGGATTAAGAAATATTAATTCTTTCAAATTTTGAAAGTATAGTTAAAACATTTGTCTTGAATTTTTGAGAATTTCGGATACTTCTGAATTTTGATTATTTCAATATTAAAATTAAATTATATATACAGATTTTATATAAGTTTTCATTAATTTAAAATTTTTAAACTACCAGGCGTGCGTTGTATTTAAATGATATTGCAAAGTTGATATCCTTTATGAATCGATATTGCAAAGTTGAGGAGATATCCTTTATGAATCGGTTAATTTTAAGTTTACGCTATATTGCGAAATCCATGTTATCCAATTTTTATAATTATAACATTTTTTCAAAACGGAAAATCAATTTGTTTTAATATTTTAAATAGTTTGGAATTTCCAATTTTAGATTTTTAATGGTTATTATTAAACTTATCATCTAACTTCTAACGTCTAAGTTTTTGCTCAAAATTTAATTTAAATAGTCGAAATTTTGAAATTCCAAAATTAAGAGAAATGATAATTATTTGAAAGTATCTTAACAAATGATCTTTTGGAATTAGTTGACAGATAGTTGACAGAAATTAGATTTTAGCGTCACTAAATGAAAATTTCCAGAAATTTCTCAAATAAATTTCAGAATTTTGAATATTTTGCCATTTTCAGCTATTGTTAATTTCGAGCGAAAATTATGCTAAAATTTTCAGATTTTCTGAACTAAAAATTTTAGTAATGGCATATTTTCCAAGTTTTGTGAAGTTTCTACGTGAAATTTAAATAAATTAAATAATTATTTTTCTTGAATTTTTAAAAATTTCGAATAATTCTGAATTTTAAATATTTCAATAATTCTGAATTTTAAATATAATGAATCACAGATATACACAGATTTTATCATTATTTTCATTAATTCAACATTTTCAAATTACAAGGCGCATTTTGAATTTAAGTAATATTGCCAATTTGAGAGGGAAATTTTTTTAAAAAATTGGTGAAATTTGAGTTTACACGATATTGTAAAATTCAGATTATCTAATTTTTACAATTTCAACATTTTTCCACAGTGGAAAATTTTATAAAAATCGTTTCTAAATTTGTTTAAATATTTCTGTATTTTAAATAATTAGGAATTTGTAATCTTAGATTTTAAGATATTTCCATTAAAATTTAATTTTACAGACATTTTTAAACAGACTTGCAATCTTATTTCTTTATTTGTCTTTATAGTTTTGTTCAAAATTTATGTTAATCGAAATCTTAAATTTTAGAAAAATTTTAAAATTTTAAAATTTAGAGAAATTTAAAAAATTTCAAAACATTTGAAGTATTTAAAAAAGTGATCATTTGGAGTGAGTTGACAGGATTTAGGTTTTAACACTACTAGTTGTAAATTTCCAGAAATTTCACAAATAAATTTTAGAATTTTAAATATTTTGGCAATTTAAACTTGAATTGCAGATCTAACCTTTATTTGTAGTGTAACTTCAGATATTGTAAATTTCGAGACAAACCTACGCTAAATTCGTAAAATATTTTCGAGCTTACTGAACTTTTTAATATAGAAATATCTAATCTTCCTAGTTTTGAGAGTTTAGTTAAAACGTGGAACTTAACGAAAAGAAATGAAATATTTGGGCATTTGAAATTTTCAATGTTTGAATTTTTTTTTAAATATTTAAATTTTTTGCCTTATAAAAAATTTGAAGCAAGAATACTGCACTCAACTTATTGTAACTTATTGTAAATTAACTACTTTCGACCAAATTATAAATATCATAAAATCAAATTTTTTAAATTACTTGCCGTCTTTAGAATTTAAAGTATATTGATTTCAGGTGAATTTTTCAGGATTTCCTAAAATTTGTTAAACTTAGAATTGAGAAAAATAAACATATCGAAACTTTAAATTTTTCAGAATATTGATAAAATATGACGTCACAAACGAATTGACCAACTCAAATGATAGATTAGAACAAATCATTAATTCATAGATATACACCAATATGTACATGCTTATGCATACATAAATTCAAATTACGTTACCAACATTTGTGATTGTTAGACAAATAAAAAATCGATTTATGATAACAATAGATTAATTAAACCACATATAAGTATTTTTAGTTGTACACAAATGAACTTTCACGAATGTGACATATATGTCGTTTTTTTTTTTTTGTTATTATTCTGTTTTTGAACCATGTAATAGCACGAAATACTAATAAAATATTGACTTAAGGCGTAACCAAAATTATTTCTAGAATTTCGTCTATAGATTTAAAAAATTTAGAGCCATCACATATAAACTAAGTTTTAAATTGCATGCCGATATTGTGTACAAGAGAAATTGATGCAGGTCTTTAAATATTTATAGTATCGGAAATACATCTTTAAGCTCGGTATGTGGGAAGAATAATAAGCGCAAAGTGTAAATACACTTAGAGAAATTACTTTAGTCAAAGTCATTGAATTTTTTTTTTTATTGATTTTTTTGTTGATATAACGTCTCGAGTGTATATTGACGCAATTGTACACAATTTTTATGGTAATAACAATTACAAATGTTTATGTAAATCATCGTAAAAAAATAAAAAAAAATAAAAACTTTCTTTTATAACAAAAATTAAATCATTTTACAACTTAAATACATAAGCTTTTTTCTATTTATCACCATGCAAATAATTATCCGGCTTATTACGATAACAAAATACTCATCTTAAACGCGTGCGTCTCCATAAGTATATTTAAGGTGTGAAATTCACCTGTGGAGATTTATGGTACAGGTACCTTAATATATTTTCTCGTGAATGTCGATGAGACGCACCCTATAAGAATATATTCCGGTATTGAGGTTATTCAGTATAAAATACTTTCCATCTTATGTACCATAAATTTTATGTCATTTGGGGCAAAATGACATGAAATTTAGCAACAATACCGATTCAATACTGTTATTTGAATTGGTAATTGAGAAAGAATTTGAAATATTTAAGATCAATAAATCATAAATACGATCGAGTACGGTTTGAAGTGGTGGTTTTAGATGCTATGATTTTTTTTATACAGTTATATTGTTGTTTGAGTATTATTTATATTTACGTTTGTTATGTAAATTTTAGTTAATTTTTTTAGGATATCCTTGTTTGGTTGACTCAGTGAGACATGGTAATAAAGATGCTGAAATTGTTGTTGGATGAGAGAAAGTTGTGGAATGTGTCTATTTGTTAATGAAATGCGTAATGGTACTTGTTGGTATCTGTTACTATATAGTTACTATAAATATAAGGTGATAGTCTAATTTTACCTTCAGCGTAAATTTACACGTGATTGATAAATTTTCATAAGAAATCAAGGTATCTTTTATTGCTCATGTGATTAAAAATAACGGCAAGTCCATCTAATCGCCAGAAGATATACGCTACCAACGGCTAGTTTGGCAAACAGGTGCAGTTTGCAGGAAGTGGCAGAGATAGAAGAGACGACAACAACTTAATAACCAACGTCAAGTAACTATTGCTTGGGCTAGTATAAATTTGGGCGACCGCTTGGGAACATCATAGTTGAAAAAGTAAAAATGGAATGAACTGAAAACCTCCACAGAGAAATGGAGCCTTAAAAATAGAAAAATAGTGGAGACATTACAACAAGCACACAGACTCTGATGTATTCTGGTAGACAAACAAGGAGTCGTATATTAACAACAAATAGAGGAAAGAAAGAACTACCAAAATGGAAACCTATATAATAACAGCAAGATTTCATTTAAAAATAAGAAATTTATCACCTATGCACAAGAAACAAATGGCGGAACTAAAGACTAATTCTATAACCAGAAATGACATACAAATTGTTCAAGGTCAACGCAAAAATTGGAATCAATAATACCGATATGACAACAATCATGGGTAGTGAACATGCACTAAATTCTGCAATAAACAAAAATGGGAGAAACTCGTCGATTACTACTGATTTGTGTCGCAAATCAACTATTTATAGGAGGCAACAAGTAATTACCCATACAATAATATGCACAAATACACTTGGACAGCAACAGATGGAAGAACCAAAAATCAAATTGATCATGTACTGGCTAACAAGAAAATGCTATCCTCCTTACAAGATGTTAGAGCAATCAGAGAAGCAGACGGATTCCAACTGGTAATAGCAACATTTAAAATACAACCGCAGCACCGGGGAAACGTGTAAAGAGTGGAAGGAAATTCAACATTGAGAGATTGCCAAAGGCACATTTTACCAAAGGCACATTCAAAGAAACGCTCCAACTCAATATACCAAGAAAGAAAACCCACACCATCGATGTTCCCAGAAATGGGAACAAATAGGGAAGCCTACGTTAAGACTGCTACACATGTGCTTGGCAACCAAAACTACACCAAGAAATCATTGATTAGAGATGAAACGTGGAAGAAAATTGGAGAACGTCACCTACTAAATGTACAGCTTTGTTATGCAAATATGGTGGCAAATCAAAACAAATATATGAAGAAACTGCAAAGCAAATAAAGAAAATGGCAAGAAATAACCACAGCAAATCAACAGCTAAATAGATGGAAGGAATTCTTTGAGGATAAACGGAATAGATGGCGAACAAAATGACGAGTTTCCTGATGGTAACTATAACGAAACCAAAAATATCCATCCACCAAACAGAACAGGTAGTTAAAAGTGCCATTCAGAAGCTACAGACCAACAAAGCAGCCGTCATGGATAATAATTTAGTACAATTATTAAACGGTGACGCATCTGTGATGGCAGAAACTCGAACTTCAATATTGGAACAAAACTGGAAAGAGGCTGAACTATAACAATTCCGAAGAAAGACGACTTAAGAGAGTGCAAGAACTGGAGAGGCACTCCTTCCTATATCCATATTTAATATATCTACTCTTCGTGGAACGCGCATTTGACTCCATCAGTGAACGCGCAATCTGGCGAGCACTCTGTGAACTAAGCACTCCGAGAAAGATAATTATACTCATTTAGGAAATATACAGGGAGGCCGGAAATCAAGTTTAATAGAAGGGGAAGCAGACTGACAAATATTATAACAAATGAGGAGTCGGACAAGGGTGTGTTACTTTTCACTACTATTCTTAATAGTATTAGGTAATGTTATGTGAAAATTGGATAACACATTCCCTAATGGCATACAGTGGAACCCAATAAAGTGACTCATTAACCTGGACTATGCGGATGAATGATGATATAAGTCTACCTATATAATTTGAAAAATACTTAGAAAGATAAAGGCTATGAGACTAAACACGAACACAAATACACCCTACATCATCAACCAAAACACAATCGAGAACGTTAACAAATTCCTATGCCTTGGTTGCACTGTAGAGAAAACAGGTTTAAATGTCAGATACAAATCATTTTTCTTCAAAAAGCTTTAAACATATTGTTACAGTTCTGTCCAATACAGATTTATTTTAACAGAAAAATAATGAAGTAAGAGGGGTATTAAAATTCGTCAATCTAAATCAAATTGTAAGAAACTCAACAAAAATGCACGAAAGCTCATAAAAAAAATTTTAAAAACTGTTCTGATGTATCTGAGAAGTGTGTGTTTTGAAAGATCATGTTTTTGTTTGGTATTTAAATGTGGTTTATACCCAAAAGTTTTTTTAAAAAGCTTTAAATGTGTATACAACTTTTCGGCTTCTAGAATTTATTTTTGAACCAAGATTAACTACTCAGTGTCTAGGAAAAAGTATAAAAGTGAGATTGTCAATTTAAAAAGCTTATATCTATATATACTAAGTTAGTTGATGGTTCCAAAAAGCAGGCCATTCCATTAACTTTTATACACATGAGGATTACATCTTTCTTAATTTATCGTAGTTTTATAATTTTTAAAAATTGCAGTTCTTAATATTTTGTTATCAAACCGATGGATTTACTATCTTTCAATCAGGATCATTTTAGAAAATTTTGTTAACCGGTTGAAATGATAAATATAGAACTAAAATTAAGTGGTTATTAATGTGTACTTTCAGATAGTTTAACAATCAAGTGATAAGATTTTAAATATAATAATTAAAGATTTTAAATTGAGTACGCTTAAGTGATTTAGTGTTTAAACCTTTATAATAAAGAATGATAAAAAGTTAAGCCGACTTAATGAGCTCATTAAGTTACAAAACTTGAAAAACACTTTTTGGACTCTCCATTACAGACTATGGTCTTTGTCTTGTGTGTTTTGTAAAATAATAGTCAAAATTGGAAGCAACTAAGTTAATAATAGATTGGTCCTTTTCTATGAATGGATAGGGAACTCGAAAAAATTATTTAAAACTGGTTTCAGGTATAGCCCCTTCGAGCAGCTATGTGGAAAACCAGCGGATACAATTGTCAAATATGCGAAAAATTATCAGTCAACGAAGAGTTTTAACCGTATTCAGTAATAGCGTACAAAAGCTTCTATATATCCAATTAAGTAATCCATTGATCTAATGTTTTAGAAGAGGCACTATAACCACAGATTTATGAGACTCAAAACACACATTACGGGCACTTTCTATCCAGATATCAAGGTGTCAAATTTTAAAAATCATTTACAAAAATGACATAACGGCTGATACTGACAACATAAAAAAAACATGAAGCAAGAGATAACAACTATATTACCTAAATCAGCCATTTCACTGAGCATTAGTTACCCAACACGCAGCAATTCTATAGCAAACTGATTACATCTTAAATAACCAATCAAACTTTAAGATTGAAAAATCTCAATCAAAGTAGCTTTTCAACATTGGAACCCACTTAAGGACAGATTAAGTTTCAAATTCAATTAAACGAGGAAACCCGTCTTGGCCAAAAATAGTATTTTATCGGAGGCTAGTCGTCAATTACATTCTCTTTCAAACTTTTCTTTTAGACCATATAGGCATAAAATCTAGAAGGGGATAATTAATTACCACAAAATGTATATCCGAAATGGTTTACTAAAAGAAATCACCTACTCAAAATTGAACAAATTTCTGGATATATAAATACTGAATGCATCAAGATATTATAACTACAGGGGTATTCAGATACGTCTAAAATAAATTCTGGGCTAAAATTAATGAAATTAATGGGTATTTCGTGAACAAGTAGAATTAACCCTTTCTAGGATGTAATCTGTGATTTGTATCCTAAAAAATTTCCAAAAAACCTCTGTAAATGCACTTTCGGTCTTCGTGGACTTTTACTATATTCACGGCAAGGAGTTAGGGAAGAGCAAAATGATATGAGGTGGCCGCGACACAACTGTTCGAAAAACCCAGGCTTATTAGCTCACGAATTTTTTCCTAGTGCCTCAATGAACTTATACCAGATCACAATATATACAAATGAATCCGAATATTTGACGAATTTGTGAGGACTTTGGAAGAATCAACGGTTGGACGTTTTTGATGAAATTTTGCTCAGTTTCTCGCATTAACTTATATGATACAGGATGTGGCGATTATGTAAATGTAAAAAGCGATTGATTTTTTCAATGAAGAGTTGAACCAAATTTGCTATTCGCCCTTTTGATGATTGACCATGAATCTTGAAAACAGAAGGTCAATGAACCATTATTTATAATTAAGCTTTAGAAGCTTAAATTCAGCTTTGCCGCAACAGCTGTTAAAGATTCTATCGGCTGGCTATTACTTTTGGAAATTAAGTGATTGAAAAACTTACGTTTTGTCCGAAAAGTTGACTTAATTCTGTTAAAGAATTAATTATTTTGATTGAAAACCAAACTTTTCCCATGTCATATACTCGGATGTACAAATTGATTTTAAAGACATCACGACAATCAACAAAATACATCAACTTGTTTTCATCATATCCGCGAAAGTTATTAACTTAACTACCGTTAATAAAAGATATCTACAACATCCCTCATTACATTTTCTAAGAAAACGTTCAAAGTCAATAACATTCTATCGAAATAAAAATATTTTATCTAACTCAGCATAACAAGGTACATAAAACATAATAATATAATGAAATTATGTGGTCAAGTTTAAAGAAAATTTAAATTTGTTTTCTTCAAATTACCACGAAATAAAACAAGAAATACAAGAACTGAAAATTAATATTAAAGGCAGACTTTAGTAGTAGGGCATTGTATATTCAGAAAAGGTTATTTACATCTCTGACCTCTAATGTCATTGACCCGAAACAACTGCGGTTTTTTTAAATGATCATGACCGCAGAAAGAGTGAAATACCCGTTGATTAGGTCAATTTGCGTTTTTTTTGCTAGACATCTGCTATTATTTAATTCACAACGAAACCAATAAAATTTAAAAGTGAAATGGAATCTCAATTTTGTAACTATCAAAAGCGTATAAGAAAGAAAGTCACCATTTTTATGGTTATTCAACGTGTTATGAAGATTTTTTTTTTTTTTGTATAAAATCAAGATTTCATAATTACCTTGGATATAAACAATCCTACGTTTTGTTAGATCCAGTTGAAAACTATAAATCATCAAATATTTTTGTTGGAACTCGACGAACAGAGACATACTCACTAAATAAACTCAATTAGGTCACTCAAAACATTTTTAATCGAATAAATGACCACGGTAATACATAACACATTGTTTGGCTTAACAAAACAAAATTTCGGTAAATGAAAAGAAAACTGAAATAACTTTTGAATTATACAAATCAAGTGAATTTGTGAAAATTTGTTTCAATCTTCAAGGTCATTAACCAATGTAAATATATATAACAACAAAATGTTTAACTTTGAATGAAACGATTGTTCGATGAAAACTAGTTTTAGATTCTCTACACTAACCCAATCTCTTTCTCTATCTCTTTCTCTTGCAATGAATATAATGGAGCACATATTTATTGTGGTCAATGCACTTTAAACATTCGATTTGAACTAGTTTTTGGTGTACTGCAGAGAAACGTCACGTGGAATTTTTTCGGTTTCGTTTTTTAGATGTCATTGCCTATTTAAAATACATTGGTGGTCAAATTTCAAAAATTTTCGAAATTTTGCTGGAATTTTTGAATTTTTTATTTTTATTTGAGTTGAATGACTTGCCATAAACAAATTAGTTTGGCGTCACTACCCTCTTTACGGAGTAAATCAAAATTAGGACAAGTAGATTGCGTATTTCTGTACCGAGGTATTGATAAGGATTTTGTTCACGAGGCAAAAGGTTAAAGTTAGGGAAAGCCTTACAGCAAACTTTGATATGCTGTGATATTACTGTCACTTACACAACCTTTTATTTGATGGAGCTGGTCTTTTGGGGAATGATTACTGAATTAGTGAATGCTCAGGCTAATATATGTAGATTTTGTCGTTTCTACAGCAAAGACAAGTGGGATTAACTTTATTTGTTTATTGTTAGTCTTTCGTGCAGAAAATTTTCTGACATTTGCAAAAAAATAATTTACAATTCCCATATTATAATCGGAAATTTCGATTACCACTGCAATACCAAAGCTTTTCCATTCTCTAGTTAAATTTAGAATAGAGACTTAAAGAAAAATTAGAATTAGTTCGCGTCAACACGGTTTGTTGATGGATGTTGTGATAAGTAGAGTTTGTGATGTTCAGGATTAATTCGACCTACAAAATTCTCAGAAAGAAGAAAAAATTATGAACATCTATTTTCAATAAGCTGCGCGAATTTCGAGATCCATTCGTGCCTCTGAAGTTGGACTCACACATCATACCAATCCTCTCTTTGTGGGACAATGAAAAATAAACTGCAAAAGATGTTGCAATAATGATTTTTAGAGTCAAGTGAGCGACAGCGCTCATTTCACAAAAGGATCAAACTTGACAGAGCAGTACGAAACATGAGGGTCGATATTGACCAAGTTAGGATTGGCTCATGACCACCAGCAACTGACCGTTGACTATAGCACTGACATGGTCCAAACCATCGCAATACTTAAAGAAGGATATACAGTGAAGTGCTTAAAGTCCGGAATATTCACGGCACCAGCTATTTTTCAAAATTTTATTTAAAATTAAGTTCGTGAAATTTCAGAGTTCATTTTATTTTATGATGACACCGTCTTATTGCCTCTGCCAATGAACTTCATAAAAGTTTGAGCCAAAGATTGAGCTTTATACGATTTGATAAAGCGGGAATTATTATTTTTTTGATGACAACATCAAGAGATAATGGTCCACTGCTTAGCGGATAACAAATCATTTTATGTACCCAAGAACAATGCTATAGAGGTTCTTCCTAAACGTGTACCACTATCGCATCCTCCAAAGTTCAGAAAAAGAAAATTGCAGCTCAGATGCTTCTAGTCGACTGCCTAAGTCTGTGACGGTGTCAGAAACATTTTACGAAGAAGAGGAGGTAATGTTGATAATGACAGACGTTTCACAAGGTTAGAATTGAATCGACATTTTCGCAACTTTATTTTTTGGATCCCGAATTTGCTATTGAAAAAATACTACGCCACAACAAGGAATGCAACCTAAGTTTTTTGACGTAAAATGAAACAATTTTGAAGCAGTTCATTCGCCCAAAGATTTAAGTTCCTTAAGAAAACTATTGATCAACTTGCTTGGTCAAGAGTCCACGAGCCGTCCAGATATCGTTGCTACAATTTTTCATTTTAAATTCAAGGAATTTATAAAAAGTAAAAGCATTTTTATGTCTGTAATCGGATTCCAAACTGAGGTAATTGAACAAATGTTCCATACATTTTAGATCTATGCCGTAAGTACAACGTGTACACCAATGTTGCTCCAGCCTGAAAAGTGTAAGTTACATATTCAAGTATGTATATATGAAGGATACAATAAAGTGAACGGAATGGACCAAGAAAAGACTTATAATTGATAAATCAACATGGTGGCACCAGAAACAATGTGACTGCTTAGAAAATACGAAATGTATGTTGATAATTGCATTCTATAATTCAGCTAGCTCTACATCTTTCATTATTGCAAACAGTTGCTTTTAAAAAACGTTTTGAATAAAAGGAATAGAAATCTGCTGAAAAAAGGAGGCCCCACACTTGTAGGTTTGTTTATATAAATCCAAACACTCGACAGTATCTTTATACATGGAAATTCTTGATCGCATTTTGTTTATTTCTTAAGCCAGGAGAAGTTAAGATCAAGAAAAAATGGGCATAAAAAATACTCCCTGGCATGCATGCTGTTTGTCCCAGAGATAAAAGACGCTTTGAAATTAGCTTATTACTCCTTAATGTATTCACAAAACTAAATATTGTGTTTTGTACTGTAGGTGAAGTATTTCATGAGATATGCAAAGAAGCACCAAAGTCATTGGACCTGTTGGATATTGACGAAAGCAGGATTAAAACTTTAATTGAATCTTTTTCTGCTATCTTACTTTTTAGAGAGCCATCAGACCCAGCAAAATTTCTGGGGCAACCTTTGTTTTTGCCACTATCAAACGTATGGCTTAATTTCCACTGTTATCTTGTATTCTCATGTATAAACAGCAGCAGCATAAGCTTTTTCGGATGCTTCACTGAATCCATGGATTTGAATATGGTGTTTATGCACAATGACCAATCGAGGTATTCTAAGATCTGTGAAATGATGAAATCCACTTCTAATATTAGATATTTTTGCTGCGACGTCAGGTGGTAACAGATAAAACCTTTATGGATATTATAAACTGTGCTAATAATCCGAGGGGATCGAATAATCTCGAAGCCTCTGATAACAGCTGCCGTTTAGTTAATATGTTTATTTGTGGTAGATCGACAATGTATGAAAAGCAATATCCATCAGGATGCCATTATTACCCTTAAACCTTTGTGCTTTGAATTTCATCAACATCTACTGCAGGAGAAATTTCTTGATTGTTTGCTGGTATGGCTGTTAAAAGATGTTAAGAGTTGAATTGCCATTTCTTTAGATTGAATCTGACATGACATTATCTACGTAAAAATCATTAAACACAATTTCGGCAGCTAGTGGTAAATCTTTTTGGTTGTGTATTGCTATCTGCTTTAAATATAATATAAATATAATGGCCTGATATGATGATGACACCAGACAATATGTAACTCTCCGCAACCAATAATATTTGGAAGGTTTTGGTGTAGATTTTATCCATACTATTCTTTGAAATTATCAACTGGTGCTAGCAGGATTTGTTGGTACATTTTTTCTATATCCGACGTGAAAACGATTTCATAAAATTTAATTTACTATTAGTAAATGGATCCGTATATGCCGTGTGGATTGGAAGTCGCGCTGAATTTCGGAAAACCTCAGCCTTGGCATAAGTGACTTGCATCTAGGACATTTCTAATGAATCACAGGATTCTAATGAATCACATTTCTAATGAATCACTTTCTGGAGTAATATGAAGATGACGATTGAATCTCGTTTCGTTGGGGTTTGATCTAATGCAGTTAAACTTCGAAGCACTTCATCTGATGTATCACACAAATTATGTAATTGGTTCACCGATCACTGACTTTGCAATGGCACTAGATTAATTGTAAAGGGACTGTATAACCATAATCGAATGATTCTGGATACACAGGGTAACGATTTGCCATTTAAAATGAGAAGAAAGTGATTTCTTCAATAACTAGCCTAATTCATGACAGTTACGAAAGCTCAAGGAAACACTTTTGACCTTAATACTACAGAGTTTTCAAGGAAATAATCAGGAAAAAATTGAGTCTTAAATATTAATATTAAATTTTTTAACGTTTTTTTCAGCCTCTTATTTATCAGATTCAGCGATTTTGCGAATTTTATCCAATTTAAACTTTTTTCGAACCATGTAGGTTTATAACATAAACTTTAGCAATCTCATATACACATACTAGCTTTTTTCGTATTTGCTCAAAACACTCCGATTAGAAATTTTTCTATGAAAATCGATTATCTTGCAATCTGCTTGAGAAATTCCGTGTGTATGCTTCTCAAAGACTCCTACGTTTGCAGTCGGAGTTTTTGAGCTGTCCATTTTGCATAAACAATTTTAATAATTCGGAACTACTCTTGAATCGTTGAAACGATCTGGGCCAGCGATGGCCGGTAAATAACAAACAAAGTAATTCTATAATTGCTATATGTATCATGATACGACATCATGATACCGTTGTTTCAATATTTTTGATAACTGTAATTAAACTTTTGTTCTATTACATTTTCTAACCTTATACATAGAGTTTATATATATATATATATATATATATATATATATATATATATATATATATATATATAAACCATTAACGCATCACTAATCTAGAACATCGCACAAACCTTACCACAAATCAACTGAATCGCGGAATTCATCGTTTGATTTTTTGTAATTAAATCATTCGCAGATTAACCTTTGCCAACATCAAACAATATAAATTTTTTAAATCAATAATTTAATTTTTCATTAAAAAAACAGCCACAAAATATGTTGTATAAAGTTATAATTTTATTTGTGCTATTACATGTAATCGTAATTAATTCCAAACCATTAAATTTTAACAATTATACAACTGATAATAATCGAAATGATAATAACTCAACATTGCAAAAATATCGATTTATAAAAAAAAATGTACCAAAAACCAATAATAATTATAATAAAGTGGCAGTTAAAAATGCAGAAAATGTTAACGAAGGTAAATAGTGATTATATTACCATAGTTAAAATTTAAAAAAAAAATTATTAAAATGGTAACTTTTGTTATCATCTATACTGAAGTGAAATTATATTGGGTGAGTTCTTAAATGGCGAGGTACATTTGTTTGTGTATATTTTCCACTATCAGTACCTCGGCAGTACTTTACTTTTGTGGAAGCCATTACTACATTTAATTTCTGTATCTAACTCAAGTTTGTCATAGTGCGAACAGTTAAGTGTTTTATGGCTAATCCTGCAAGTGGTGCCAAATAGGGCACCTTGTTATCTTGTCAAATAATATGAAACTACATTCATTAATTTGAGTTCACGTACAACTTTGCGTGTCAATTTGTAACTGCCGAAATTACATTTGATTCACATTTCCAATTCATTTACTCAAGACAATTATTTTTGTGGCTGAACCTTTTTGCAATATCTTTTGAGTTTATTGTGAATTCAGACCAGTTATTAACCTAGTTGATCGAAACTTCACTTATCTCCCCATTTTTGAACCCCGGTTAATAAACGTTAACTAACTAACTATACTTATATATAATTAATCAGCCTACCTTTGGATAAATATTTATTTCAATACTTTTGAATTGAAAAATAAATGACTGCTAATTTTTTTTTATGTAATTGGAATAATTTTGTTTTTCCACTACTAATCGTAGAAGGCATAATTATTACGTGCTTTGGTAGACTGAGCAATTTTGTTTCTCGGCTAGTGGTTAATAATGAACACTCGATGAAATGCGATTAAATAGGATAGGATATGGGATTCCCCATATTAATAAATTAAAGTAGATTTTGATAAGAATAAAAAAATCCAAATAAAATTTACAAGATACATGTTTATATATATATATATATATATATATATATATATATATATATATATATATATATATATATATATGCATTTGAATAAATTTGTCATATGATTTTATGTAAATATCTCTCCATTTTTGGGGCAGCAGCTGGTCTGTTATATTTTCAACCATCTCACATATTTCAGGTGGCGTTTTGATTAAATGATCAATCTCCATTTTTGTTGAATGCCGATTTGACAACTAAATAAACAATTCCAGTGACAAAACAAAATTCTGTGTTATTTACGCTTACTACAATTCAGTTAAAATTCGATATCGTTAATATTATTAAGGAGCAAGTATTTCTTGCATCAAATTAATTTTTTTATCAATATAAAACCGTAATGGTCGTTGTGAAGTACTTCTAGTATGAGAAAAAATAGTATATACACCATGATTGAGATGTGCTATTATAGCCTTTGTTAACTATAATGCTCGACGCTCTGTGTCTTGGGTTATAAACTCGCTCAGGCTATAATAGCATACTTCTCAACCTTGATATATAATATAACATTAGTCTTTGATGGAGTACTAAACAGTAATAAAACAGGTCTCGGCTTTCTTTCAGTTACAATTAATAACATTGTTCCTACATTGTAGGGCACCTACTGCCATACTAAATATTTAATAACTTTGTAAAATTTGCAGTATTGTGGGATTTTACTTTTTTGCACTACTCGAAAGAATGTCGCCCAGAAAATTTTTCAACTTTTCCGAAAATCGAAATTTTTTATACAATAAAATATTAAGACCACCTAAAAGTTTAGTTGAACACTTCCGACCCTCTTTATAACTTGAACATTTAACCAAAATGTTACCTAAATAACAAAAGGTGGTTTTACAACTCTTTGCAAAATTTGATTTATTGTAGGCTGAAAAAAAAGTGCACTCTTTACTCAGAAGGGTAAACATGCTTATATTAATCTTTTTTTTTTAAAGTTTCGATAGTAAAATATTGACAGCAACTTTCAGACAATTTTAACTGACGATAAACTCCTGTAAAATCTTCTGAGTTATATTGGAAAATTAAAAGACAAATTATCGTCTACTTTTGGCGAAATACTATATTTGTCCTATTTCTACCTTGAATCTTTAATAAAACTACCACAAAAGGATAATACATACGGAAAGTTTTTCTGGGTATATTCGATCAAATAATCTGGATAACTTATCCTTTTATCTTTCAACAAACACTTGCATTGTTAAAAGCTTAACTAATACTGTGACACAGTATTGTTGATTATCCGAAATTAGTAATGGGCCAATGATGTCTAACTGGATATTAGCAAAACGTTACGAAGTTAATTTGAATGTGGCAAGAGACTTGGTAAGTCTTGTAATTTTCAAGTTTTGACATTGCCACACAACATTTTGTGTTACAAGTTTAATAGACGCTTTGTTGCCTGGGTGTAATAAATTATGAAATTATTCAAAAACAAATTTTTTTCAGAGAATTTTTGAAAAACAATTTCGAGGTCAAATCAATAAAACAGGAATTTGGCCCGAATAAAACGAAATACATCTAAGTATGAATAGATTGTGCTGCATTTCTTAGTCCAAATGTCAACTTATTGAATTTGAAAAATCCAAAAGATGGAGATATGACAGTTTTTGGATATTTTTGTTTGATCGGGTTCTGATAATACGTCTGGACAAGGTTTAATGCCGAAAAGTTTGTACAACCTTCTTGTTGAAAAGTCTTGCAAGTCTGGAATTGGAACTCGATTTTTTATCCCCATTTTTTCTGACTGTAGACGTAATGAACTTGCCCTCGGACTGTGGCTTGGTTGACAGATTCCCTGAGCCATCATGTGTTCCAAGGATTTTGATTATTAGTTAATGCTTCTGCAATAAACAGAGAAGTTATAGGGTCGATAATCAATTTTGTCTTGATATACACAATGAATCCCACATGTTTTAGGAGAACGATATATGCTCTTATGGCCGCTAAAATAGAACGATTAACTGGTTCTGACAAATTATACCATGGGCTTTATTTGGGTGTGTAAATCATAAATACTCATAAATATTTTCATAATTTTGATTTAAACTGGTGAGCGTTGTCAAGCACAATTTATTCAGGCATAGAATATACCAAAAATATTACATTTTCAAAGACTGTATATACTTCTTTAGTATTAGCATTTTGAATGGGTTTATAAAACGCACCTAATTAATTGAACTTATACAATAATGGCCTAGTACAATAAATAAATACCGCATGGTTCTTTTTTGGAAATACTTCATAGGTTGTATATTATCCAGTTTACTGGTTTTACAAAACGTCATATTTTCCAACACACTAGTAAAAGTCCGATGCCATTTTAGGTCAGGAGAAGTACCTATGACAATGTGTCATCCTAAGGCCTAAATGGACAGATGATGGTGATTACCGCAAGTTATTTACTAGCCCGATGTGCAATTTTGACGGCACATATATTTTCATGGAAGAATTTATGGATAGTCCAGTTGGCGAAACATCTTCTCTTCAATTACGATGAACCTTTTATATAATTTTTATTATTTTAAATTGAGGAAAATACTTCAACATTCAATTTTTTAGGAAAATGGGATTTAGTTCTTCCAGGTTAATCCGAGAAAGTCTATCGGAAACTACCTCCAGTAGTTAGTTTTAGTAAAGTTAAATCATTGCAGCTGCAAGCTCCATCGAGCTAATCTATAGGTCAAATCCTTACTGATCATAAGCAATTATAAAGAAGCATGATCGGTAATGATTTTAAAGTGCTGAACTTGATGTGATCAATCCAATTTGGTACTAAATCTTCGATACCAGCAGCAATCCAGGATAAAGTGTATTTTTTACTCTTAAAAATATAAGTCTTTCTTTATCAGGTGTATTTGATTATCTTTGATTACTTAAAATGACACCCATTATCTTTTATTATGAGACTTTTATTATGTCCCTTAGTGTTCACATACTAACTTTTGAAATATCTCAAGCAACTCGAAGTATGTGGTTTTGCCTAAGGGAAACTTCAATGAAGCAGGGCAAAGTTTAACAATTCATTTGTAGTTAGAATTGTCCACATACGAAGCTTTTGATGGTTTTGGTTAAATTGATTTTATAAACAAACCATAGCATTGTATGGTTCATACCAAATGTTTCATTTTTCTATTAGCCTGCAATATTTAGGAGATTTCAAAAGATCACATTTTAGTAACACCGTGACTTCAGCTAGCAACGAAAGAAAAATTTAACACCTTAAATGTGTAAATTTTTTGATGAAAGTTGATAAAAATAAAACCGTTATACTAAAGCTTTTATTTTTGAACGTCAGAGCTTAGACCATTATAATATTACTGAAAGGTGACTTGTAATATTGAAACTACGTTAAAGGAACCATGTTCACAATTAAGAGCTCTTACCTTTTCAGAATTTGTCTAGTAGTACACGGTTTCAGAATTATAAAGAGCTTTGGAAAGCTAAAATTAAACTGTCTGGTTCATGGACTTGTGGAAAAGTTACAAAAATTGTACAACGCTTCTTTAGCATTACATAGAATTTCCAGCAGAATGAGTAATGTGTTTATTTTATATTTCCTGCCCCCAATTACGAATGTTAATTTGTTACTTAAGGCTTCCAATCAAATCAACAAGTATTGAAATGCTTTCAAGTATAAAAAAAAATAAAGAACTTTTTTTTTTAGATCAATTGAGAATAGTTTTGGTTTTTCTGGCGTTCAATTGATTTGTAAGACTTAATAATATAAGAAACTCCAATGACTAAAGTAAGGTCACAATTAAATGTCACATAATTGATTGAACTTATTTGACATCTGAAAGCGCACAGTGTTTATAAATTATTTAATACAAGTAACACGTACAAGATTGTTTACTTTAACGAAACATCAAAATGACTGTTAACCAAACAATTAAACCTAAACTCAGGTAGCAGACAAACGGCAGTGTAATAAATCTAACATTAATTTCACTTTCACATGGAAAACACAATTATAAATTAACAGAAACGTCTTCCAATGTGCGACGTGCTTATCAATTATTTAGTAAACCAATTAGCCTAACAAAATTATTTAGAAAACGTCTTAATGGCAATTAATTTATTTCGTAAGTTTACTTAACTTTTTTTCTTTACCCGTCATTGCTAACAAAGACATCAATTCCATAATTCCAGTCAATTCGGTATTCATGTATATCATTTTTTGCTTATTCATTGAGGGAATTTAAATTCTTACACCTCATTTACAATGACATCTGTAAACACTGCGACATGCGCAGAACACTTAAGTTGCATTCTTTAAAATTATCTTTTAACCGATAACTATCTCTTTCATTATGCCTCCCAAATTCATACAAACGATGATATACGGTTTCTTATAATTAACAGGTTATTAGATTACCTCAACAACATTTTTGGGTAATTACTCGTAGTTTCGGCTCGGTCGAGCAGTTTGTTACCGGATTCAACATATTTCTATCCTTTTCAATTATAATAAATTCATTGGGAAATTGCAATGTTGTGAATTGATCTTTTATGCCAATTAAATAAAGTTGGTAAAATGTTACTCCCGTGCGGAAGTCCTTTGTTCATTTCTGCCTCAAATTTGTAAATCCATCCAAAAAATACAAGATTTTACACCGATTTATTTCCAATTTTGCACATTTCTTCCAATTTTGCACTTTTGTTTTCAATGAGTTCGGCGAGGATTCCATCGAGACCTGAGGCTTTGCCATTGTTTAACTTATCGATAACTGTCCTTGATCTTTTACTGTGGGATATGGAACGTAATTTTTTAGACTTGATGGTGCGATGGCTCTGATTGAAGTTACCTCGTTTTTCCTATTTAGTGCATTATGAAAACAGAACTGCCATAACTATAAAACATCAGTTTCATTTGTACTCAGTTCATTTTATCACGTCTTTGATGGTGGTGGATTTAGCATGAAAACATTTAGTAAAACTCCGGGAGTTGGCAAAGCAAGCTTAAGAGTTTACATTTAGCTTTTTACGCATAGTTTCTGTTTATTTGCAACGCTGTTGTAACACTGGTCATCGTAATTATTTTCATCATTATTCTTTGCGGTTCTGGCGGTTGCAAGTTGGTAATCTTTACCACGGCTCTTTTTTCAAGTTATGTTTGATTTTAAAATGCCAGTTTTCTAAATAGGTCTCTTGAGTCACATGACCAATTCCAGGTAACGTTTGTTTAGTTTCAAAGTTGAGTACTTTGTGCCAAGCAATATTAAACGCTAGTGCCACATTTAAAAATGCCGCTGAAAAATATACCTCCTATTTTAAATGGCATCATTAGTTTCACTCTATGTGTACTTGTTCCGTTGTGTTAAGCTTTTTGCGAAATTCCAATAATGCATTGATCTTGGATATTGAATGGATCTTCAGGACAGGCTTGTCATTTTAGGTTTATTGTTATATTCGTCTGATAGCTATCCACCATAAATATTTTAAAATATTTTAAAGGTTGGTGATTTTAATGTCGAGGCGTGAGATATTATTGATGACGTCTTTAATCTTTAAAAATAATGAAACTTTGACATCATCTTATATTTCAATGATGGGGGAATATTAGTTAGGCGGAAAGCAAATATATGTTTAATCACACTCCAATGTCTAAGGAAATCAACACCAAATTAACTTACATGTCGATAGCCGGCAGAAGTAGAGAGTGTAACCATTGGTTGTGTCATGAATGCCACTTTCTTACCATCTGAGCTCTTACAGACTCAACACGTAGAGTGAGTAATTATCGGATTGACTAGATAGTTTTTTGGAGGTCCTTTCGCTATAGTAGGCTCAGTGCGGTTCATGTTCCCATGTTTATATCATGGTCTGTGTAAAGTTTCAGAGGTCGTTGTTGTGGGAAATCTGAGGTGGAAATTCATCGCCATTTCGTGGGTTAGAATTCTAACTAAACTAACTAACCTAGAGCATAGATGCCACGGGTGTATAAATGGTTATTAATTGGTAAATGGTGCCATTTAACCTTCATGTTTCTTGAAAATCTTTTGAAATCAGAATTTATGAAAAAAATGAGTCATTTGTTTTCCTTTGAGACCCACATTTTGAAACCATTAGATTGCATCTTACGTTAGTAGTATTACAATATTATTGGAGCCCACAATGATGTCGTAATGTATGCAGATGATCATGATTTAAACTAAGTAGGCTAAAATGTAGTCTTATAAATAATTCAAATTAGTTTTAGACATTAGAGGGTTAAGCCACCTCCTTATAGCTATATAGCTATTAAAATGTCTATATATATATATATATATATATATATATATATATATATATATATATATATATATATATATATATATATATATATATATATATATATATATATATATATATATATATATATTTACATGATAGAAATTGAAATGATATTGTTCAAGCCAATTAAGATAATATCGATAATGAATGAATCGTGACGGCCAACAAATTTCACTTCACTATATACTTGCTAGAACCTTTTAAGCAAATAAAACCATCGCGTATCTTAGTAAAAAGTGAAATTGTCTTCAAATTTTATTTTTTTTAATCATTCTAGGTCGCGGTAAAAACAAAAAACTTAAAAAAAAATTGGGAATGATGATCCCTGTAATTTTAATTATGCTAGCAGCCAAATCTATTTTTTTACCATTTCTACTCAAAGGATTAACCGTTGTGTCAGCATCGTCATTTATATTGAGTAAAATTTCATTGATTCTGTCGCTGTTGATTTTACTTCGACTTTTGTATGACCAGAACAGCAACTCAAAACTGGAGATTCACAATGTACCAATTAAGTTCAATAAACATGGATGGAGTAATCGACAAGCGGTTGAATATGGCGATGATTTAAATGGTTTGGATGATTTGAGCTACACTAGTACAAATTATTCGTCATCATTTCCGTATAACCATTTTCATCTTAATAGGAAATAGTTGGCCAATTAAGTTTGGTAATTTAGTGCTTCAATTTTTTATAGAATAAAAATGTTTCGTCGTAAATTTTGTTTTAATTATGCATAATGAAGAGTGGTTATTCATATCATTTGCATACCTATGTATCGTTCTCCGACAAAATAAATTACTTTATTACACATATTATGTTCTAAGCACGATTTCGATTTGGATATGAATCGTCAAGCTACTTAACGCATATGAGACATTGATGTATGAGTTAAACTTGATATAACACAAAATAGTTGGTTTGAAGAAGGTAAAGCATAAAAACAAAAAAACTTTCTTTAAACTTTCGACATTAACACCATCTATATTTTAACATTTATTTTACAGAATACATTTGTGTACTTACACAAGATGTCGTTACATTACAAAAAAATGTTGTTCAAAATTAATAAATAAATAAATTAAGAGTTCCCCAATCCAGTACCACCATAAACAGTTTTGTTTTGTGCATCCAATCGAATTATACCGATTAATGACTTTTATGCTTGAGAGCAATCACTGCGGCAAATAGTGCAAAAAAAAATCCAGCCAAACCGGTGGATCCGGTCAAAAGTACTAGACCAGATATCATGACGGGAATTAGTGCGAAAAATTTCAATTTGTACGCCAGCAATAAGGGTAGCAGAAATTTTTTATATTTTTTTTTCACTTTGACATGATGCCGTAATTGTCCACGTCTATCATCTCTGCTGCGACCTTCACTGTGTTCTGGTGCTGTAATGGTAAAATATTATTACATTTAGTTGGATTTAAAACAAATTTTGGGTATGATGGAAATGATCCCAACTATTATCTTATGAAAGTGGAAATAGATAAGTGAACTAACCGGAAAAAATTGAAAACTTGACCACATGTTGATAAGCGAAATATGCACATTATATAAACCGATATTGAACTGGATCATACGGGCAACTGTTCATCATAATTAAAGATGATAAACCGTCAATTGAGGACTATCCAACTTAATAGGATCAAAATAGCAAAAATTACAATAAACGGATAAATGTAGAAAAGATGGAATGATGACATCTACAGGATTTGTCACTGACGATGGTAACAATGCGTCTTTCCAAAAGCGTATTTAACAATGGTCTAAAGGTATTTAAAATTTCACAATCCTTCGGGTCACATCGTGCATATGAGTTCAAAAACGATTTGCTCTGGGTAATTTCCATCTATTCAGATTTTACTACAAGTATTTTGATACACGTGTAGTTTACAACAAAAGGCTTGATAAAATAATCAAGGAGTCTAAAAAACCTTTCAATGGTCTTTATTGACAGGTGCATCTCGTTTAAGAGCTTCCAGCAAAATGAAGTGCCATTATTATAAATAAAGAAGATCAATGGTTCTCATAAAGAAGGTAGTTGAGCACAAAATAAAAAATCCACTCATCGGTTTCTAAGATAAAAGCAAACAACGAAAACGCGCTCACAATGAAAAACTGCCTTAGTAGATAAATGAGTTAACGACAAATCTAGCTTGACCGTTACAAGGAAGTGCAAAGTACAAAAAAATAACCTACCACAGGACTGCAAAAAAAATGCACAAATCAAGGAGGCAGGAATACAGGTTCACTTTTAAATAACCATTCGAACATTGTATTGCCCCAGCCAACCTGTACTTTCCGAAAGCGAAATAACCCACAACTAATTGGAACAATTTGAAAGATAAAAAAAAGGCAAAAAATGCAAATAAAAAATGAAGTAAATATTCTTAAATGTGTAACAACCAAAAAACTTCAAGTCGATAAAAGAGTACTCCTCTTCTTGCTTACATTTGATAAAGAGATCATTTATTTAGTATTACAGTTAATCCTTTTAAATAGCTCTCTAAAATGAGTCATGTATATTTTGCAGGATTGTTCTACCTTTATAATCTTAAGTCATGTTTTTCGACCCATTTTATGCATGCAGTCCTAAACTGCATGAACCACGTACTAGGATTGAAGGAGGAACATAGACAAAGGATATAATCTAATTAAAAGCCAAGTCATAAAAACGATTCCGGAAAGGGACATGAATAAAAAGTTGCATAAGTAGTTATGATCCTAAACCAGCCAAACCCGCACATGCGATGAAAAATTGTTTAAGCCGATTTTAAAAATATCTTTCGTTCTAAAATTATTTGAAAAATGTCTGCTCAAGAGACTTACACCGATAGTGAAATTCAATTCATTTGTTTCCACCACATCAATTTTGATGTAGACAATAATTTTACAATAAAACATATTTTTAGAATAATAGACAAAATCCAAGACGCATTTGAGATTAACAAGATCCTGTTTCTTTTTTATATCGATAAAGTTTGAGATTAAAGCAAATATTAAGCAAGGTAAAAAAAAAATAAGCCGAGTTCAACGGAAATATAAATAAAATCAACGGTCTATTGATTTTATTTTACAAAAGGATATATATATCACATAAACTGCTACCTTTACCTTGACTTTGACCTTAAAAATATATGTAAAAGTTAAAGAACTGAAAACCGCTGGATTAAAATACAAAGGCAGATTTTTGTGGTAAGATTGAAGACTTTTACGAGAAATTATATTTACGGAATCTAGCTATTATTTGAGGACATGAAGAGAGGGGTAAAAAACTAGTTCTAGAAACTTAATTTAAAAATTTAACAAATGACCTTTACAAGCAACGAAATATATTGATTAATTATTGCCAGTAATATATGAAGTATTTACTACCATTGTAACTCCTCTAATAGTTTAAAAAAAAGAGTGCGGGTCAAATCGATTTTAAAAGTAAACACCCAACAATCAACCAAGTGCAAATAATTACCGATATTACTGAAAAGCACTGAACCTGATATGATTATTTGTCATGAGTCTTCCAAGCTGATTAGATTGACTGTAATTTATTGGTTTACTTATACCGTTGATAAAAATCAGAAAGCAGGACCGAATTTAATTCCAACTTGAATTAACACATATTGCAAAAGTTTTTTCAAAGACTTTTCTGATCACCATGTGGTAAAACTCTTATACGATACATTTGTTCGTTCTCACATTGGAGTACAGTATGACAATTTGGGAACCTTATTACGAGGTCTTTTCAGATCGCATTGAAAGTATTTAAAAAGAACACCGAAAAAAACGAATTTTCGTGGTTATGTTCTTCCTTCTAAAGAGGAAGATGCCGATTTTGGTGTTTTTACAAATCTCAACCAAAAACCACAGTTTATTTATGTCCCAGAGAAATGAATGAAAATTGTGATAAAAATGCAAAAAACTGAATTTTTATCAACACCAGTACTGGAAGGAAATATTACCAACAAAAAACTTAAGTTGATGGTCATCAATTTTCATGACTTCACAATAAGTAAGTTCGGCTTAAGCCAAAGTCCTAGCTAATGATGAGAATTTGTATGACACAAACTAATTTTCTACCAAATGATAAATGTGCTTATTGACAAAAAACCCTAGTTTTTGAACTTTATCTTGTTATTTAGTTTTCATGGCTTCGGTAATTTCAACTATGACCCCTCCAATAATATAAACAATTCTTATTTAATTAGAAAACTTCTATATAGTGAAAATTAATTATTCTAGACAAAATATTGCTTAGAATCTCGTTAAATAATTAGACAAATTTATTTGCTCTAATTCCAACGACTCACGACAATGCCATAAATAACGGTATTATAATCCAAACACACAAAAAAGACATAGTACACGATTTTTTATAACAATAATACTAAATTTTTTAATTACCATCAAAAACTGTAGAATAATTAATTCGACTGCTACTGTCATTAAAACCATTGTTAGTGTTGCCATCATCCAAAAAATAATCCAATAATAATGCGGTGACTGTACGATTATCATTTTCGAGCATCGAAACTAATGTATCGATATCAAAATTTTCCCAAACAAAATCGCTAATATTACTATTATTATGAATAACATTTTCCACTTTTCCAATTAATTCACTTTTCCGTATCGTTGTTGTGGTTGTAGTATAATTATTTTGTTGCAACTCATTAACTTTAGCATTTGATAACATTTTTATATCATTAAACGCGGTTGAATAAATATAAATCGGTTTAAAGGCAAGTTCGTTACCATTTTTATGCAAACGATGATTATATTTTCGATTTAAGTTGATTATTTTAGTCAAACCATCACCATCACTATCACTATAGTTATGCACGTAACAATTATACGTATCCAAATCATTAATTATAATTATTAGAAAATTAAAAACGATTTGAATTAATAAATTTTTTATCACAATCATTTTTCATCGTTTAACTTAATTAAAACAAAAAAACTTTTAACCACTTAATGGTTTTTGTTGAGACCTTCTTCTTTTGCAATGCGAGCAAAGATTAAAATAAAAAAAATTGTTTTATTTCTTGTATGTCAGTTGTCAAACTTCGTTAAACTAGAAATATTTTATGCATCAATTCCTTATTTTTGATGATGTGCTTGTTGTTGGTATTTTTTTTAATGTTGTTAGTCAGGTACATAGGTAAATATATAATGATAGTAGAAACTCCAAACAGTCTTAAATTTTTTTATTTGTTTTTTTTTTTTTTTTAAATCGTTACCATTATTTTGTTATAAACTATAATAATGCCAACAATAAAACTATTGATCAAAATTATATGGTATTGTGTTCTTATGTACCTGAGGAAATATAATAAAGTAATACGAAAATGAAAACTTAGGAATTGTAATGATCGGTTTAAAAGGCTATTGCTGGTCCGAGAAGTCATTTATGTCCTCCTTGCCTACCAAATAGTCGTTTTACTCTTAGCTACCGGTGCATTGTTCGGGTATAAGATTAACATGCAGAATATGACCGGGTCAATAACTTACTGTCTCTTTACTTATAACTACATATTATCAATCGTTACAAATTACCTGAAAATTTGAAGTTTCTTTAATGGCATATGCAACAAAACCATAAGCAAACGAAAATTACTACATATTTCTTCACGAGTTTTGCACCTTGTCGTTGTTTTGAAGGTAACATAGCCTAAAGATGGTACTACTCTTTGACATGGTAAAATTCCCATCATTTGTGATTTTTCATAGTTCGCATAACGGATGCAAATTACACATTTTCGGTAAATAGTACGAGCGGTTCGGCGTAAACCTATAGTATTCAAAGCATTGTTCGTGATAGTGAGACTACAAAGTAGGTTTGGTCAATGATGCAGATATTTCTTATGTATGTACTCAAGAATCAACAAGAAAATCATGATTTTTGGGAATTATCCTTACAAATAACCAATGAATGATCATTACGACCGTTTACAACCACTGTACTACCACTTACTGGATGAGTCACCTTATAATTGATATGACGAGTATTGTAAACAAATCGTAGAACTATGGAGAGTATACACACGTGACAACTTGGTCCATGGCGACGTTTTGTTTGTTAGTTGTTCAATGACATTTCCACCACCGCGGATGTACTTAATTGGCATATGGATGGTATTCTTGTTTTGTTTCCTCAACTTTAACTAGTTTTGGTCAAACCTTATCGCGATTGTGTTACCATTTTGGTTCCTTATACCATAACTCATTCGATTGAAGCTAATTGGATTTATTCCTTCTGGTGGCCAAATCTGCTGGATTGTCTCCCTTCTTATATGCTGTCATATAGCATTCAGTATATACTAGTCTTTGTATATCGGCCGTGCGGTTGGCAATATAGACCTTCCACATTTTTGGTAATATAGTTTTTAGCCAAGACAATAAATCAGTTGACTACTAAAATCATGTAATTCTATAGAACCTGATTCTGGGAATACATCATGCAATTTGGATTAGCCTTATTGAATCGAAGCACTGTCTTTGTAACTTGTCAGGCAATCGTCCATCCCAAGTAATCTTAGCCAACCACAAATATTGCATAAGTTATTATGTTTATATTACAAATGGAGAGAGTTACCAAAGTAAACGGATACCACAGTAAACGGTTTGCACATTTTGAATTGGATCTCAAATGAACGTTCGATTTTCATTTTCTTGGAGGAAGTCCATGTTTTTGTAATACTATGGACAAATCTTTCTATAGTTTTGTTGTCAATTTCAGTTTTCCTCCTGTGAGTACATCATCTACATAGAATTTTTCCTATATTACTTATGCGATCTTCGGAGATTTAGATTGATTATCTTCAGCGACTTGCTGAAAAGCACGCGTAGCAAAAAACGAAGCAGACGATATACCATATCAAGTCTCTGCAGAATTCACCGCTTGTTTGTTGGGTTTAATCAAAATTTGCTTGTGTATCTTTTTAAAGTCAGTATTCAAAACAATTGGACGCAATCTAAATCGTAGGATAAATTCTCCATAGTGTGGGTTGAATGGTGGCCCCAACTCACAGTTTATCATTCAAGAATATACCATTGGAGGTTCGGCACTTCGAATGCAATCCGTAACTATATTATATTATTATATTATTATATTATTATATTATTATATTATTATATTATTATATTATTATATTATTATATTATTATATTATTATATTATTATATTATTATATTATTATATTATTATATTATTATATTATTATATTATTATATTATTATATCATTATATTATTATATTATTATATTATTATATTATTATATTATTATATTATTATATTATTATATTATTATATTATTATATTATTATATTATTATATTATTATATTATTATATTATTATATTATTATATTATTATATTATTATATTATTATATTATTATATTATTATATTATTATATTATTATATTATTATATTATTATATTATTATATTATTATATTATTATATTATTATATTATTATATTATTATATTATTATATTATTATATTATTATATTATTATATTATTATATTATTATATTATTATATTATTATATTATTATATTATTATATTATTATATTATTATATTATTATATTATTATATTATTATATTATTATATTATTATATTATTATATTATTATATTATTATATTATTATATTATTATATTATTATATTATTATATTATTATATTATTATATTATTATATTATTATATTATTATATTATTATATTATTATATTATTATATTATTATATTATTATATTATTATATTATTATATTATTATATTATTATATTATTATATTATTATATTATTATATTATTATATTATTATATTATTATATTATTATATTATTATATTATTATATTATTATATTATTATATTATTATATTATTATATTATTATATTATTATATTATTATATTATTATATTATTATATTATTATATTATTATATTATTATATTATTATATTATTATATTATTATATTATTATATTATTATATTATTATATTATTATATTATTATATTATTATATTATTATATTATTATATTATTATATTATTATATTATTATATTATTATATTATTATATTATTATATTATTATATTATTATATTATTATATTATTATATTATTATATTATTATATTATTATATTATTATATTATTATATTATTATATTATTATATTATTATATTATTATATTATTATATTATTATATTATTATATTATTATATTATTATATTATTATATTATTATATTATTATATTATTATATTATTATATTATTATATTATTATATTATTATATTATTATATTATTATATTATTATATTATTATATTATTATATTATTATATTATTATATTATTATATTATTATATTATTATATTATTATATTATTATATTATTATATTATTATATTATTATATTATTATATTATTATATTATTATATTATTATATTATTATATTATTATATTATTATATTATTATATTATTATATTATTATATTATTATATTATTATATTATTATATTATTATATTATTATATTATTATATTATTATATTATTATATTATTATATTATTATATTATTATATTATTATATTATTATATTATTATATTATTATATTATTATATTATTATATTATTATATTATTATATTATTATATTATTATATTATTATATTATTATATTATTATATTATTATATTATTATATTATTATATTATTATATTATTATATTATTATATTATTATATTATTATATTATTATATTATTATATTATTATATTATTATATTATTATATTATTATATTATTATATTATTATATTATTATATTATTATATTATTATATTATTATATTATTATATTATTATATTATTATATTATTATATTATTATATTATTATATTATTATATTATTATATTATTATATTATTATATTATTATATTATTATATTATTATATTATTATATTATTATATTATTATATTATTATATTATTATATTATTATATTATTATATTATTATATTATTATATTATTATATTATTATATTATTATATTATTATATTATTATATTATTATATTATTATATTATTATATTATTATATTATTATATTATTATATTATTATATTATTATATTATTATATTATTATATTATTATATTATTATATTATTATATTATTATATTATTATATTATTATATTATTATATTATTATATTATTATATTATTATATTATTATATTATTATATTATTATATTATTATATTATTATATTATTATATTATTATATTATTATATTATTATATTATTATATTATTATATTATTATATTATTATATTATTATATTATTATATTATTATATTATTATATTATTATATTATTATATTATTATATTATTATATTATTATATTATTATATTATTATATTATTATATTATTATATTATTATATTATTATATTATTATATTATTATATTATTATATTATTATATTATTATATTATTATATTATTATATTATTATATTATTATATTATTATATTATTATATTATTATATTATTATATTATTATATTATTATATTATTATATTATTATATTATTATATTATTATATTATTATATTATTATATTATTATATTATTATATTATTATATTATTATATTATTATATTATTATATTATTATATTATTATATTATTATATTATTATATTATTATATTATTATATTATTATATTATTATATTATTATATTATTATATTATTATATTATTATATTATTATATTATTATATTATTATATTATTATATTATTATATTATTATATTATTATATTATTATATTATTATATTATTATATTATTATATTATTATATTATTATATTATTATATTATTATATTATTATATTATTATATTATTATATTATTATATTATTATATTATTATATTATTATATTATTATATTATTATATTATTATATTATTATATTATTATATTATTATATTATTATATTATTATATTATTATATTATTATATTATTATATTATTATATTATTATATTATTATATTATTATATTATTATATTATTATATTATTATATTATTATATTATTATATTATTATATTATTATATTATTATATTATTATATTATTATATTATTATATTATTATATTATTATATTATTATATTATTATATTATTATATTATTATATTATTATATTATTATATTATTATATTATTATATTATTATATTATTATATTATTATATTATTATATTATTATATTATTATATTATTATATTATTATATTATTATATTATTATATTATTATATTATTATATTATTATATTATTATATTATTATATTATTATATTATTATATTATTATATTATTATATTATTATATTATTATATTATTATATTATTATATTATTATATTATTATATTATTATATTATTATATTATTATATTATTATATTATTATATTATTATATTATTATATTATTATATTATTATATTATTATATTATTATATTATTATATTATTATATTATTATATTATTATATTATTATATTATTATATTATTATATTATTATATTATTATATTATTATATTATTATATTATTATATTATTATATTATTATATTATTATATTATTATATTATTATATTATTATATTATTATATTATTATATTATTATATTATTATATTATTATATTATTATATTATTATATTATTATATTATTATATTATTATATTATTATATTATTATATTATTATATTATTATATTATTATATTATTATATTATTATATTATTATATTATTATATTATTATATTATTATATTATTATATTATTATATTATTATATTATTATATTATTATATTATTATATTATTATATTATTATATTATTATATTATTATATTATTATATTATTATATTATTATATTATTATATTATTATATTATTATATTATTATATTATTATATTATTATATTATTATATTATTATATTATTATATTATTATATTATTATATTATTATATTATTATATTATTATATTATTATATTATTATATTATTATATTATTATATTATTATATTATTATATTATTATATTATTATATTATTATATTATTATATTATTATATTATTATATTATTATATTATTATATTATTATATTATTATATTATTATATTATTATATTATTATATTATTATATTATTATATTATTATATTATTATATTATTATATTATTATATTATTATATTATTATATTATTATATTATTATATTATTATATTATTATATTATTATATTATTATATTATTATATTATTATATTATTATATTATTATATTATTATATTATTATATTATTATATTATTATATTATTATATTATTATATTATTATATTATTATATTATTATATTATTATATTATTATATTATTATATTATTATATTATTATATTATTATATTATTATATTATTATATTATTATATTATTATATTATTATATTATTATATTATTATATTATTATATTATTATATTATTATATTATTATATTATTATATTATTATATTATTATATTATTATATTATTATATTATTATATTATTATATTATTATATTATTATATTATTATATTATTATATTATTATATTATTATATTATTATATTATTATATTATTATATTATTATATTATTATATTATTATATTATTATATTATTATATTATTATATTATTATATTATTATATTATTATATTATTATATTATTATATTATTATATTATTATATTATTATATTATTATATTATTATATTATTATATTATTATATTATTATATTATTATATTATTATATTATTATATTATTATATTATTATATTATTATATTATTATATTATTATATTATTATATTATTATATTATTATATTATTATATTATTATATTATTATATTATTATATTATTATATTATTATATTATTATATTATTATATTATTATATTATTATATTATTATATTATTATATTATTATATTATTATATTATTATATTATTATATTATTATATTATTATATTATTATATTATTATATTATTATATTATTATATTATTATATTATTATATTATTATATTATTATATTATTATATTATTATATTATTATATTATTATATTATTATATTATTATATTATTATATTATTATATTATTATATTATTATATTATTATATTATTATATTATTATATTATTATATTATTATATTATTATATTATTATATTATTATATTATTATATTATTATATTATTATATTATTATATTATTATATTATTATATTATTATATTATTATATTATTATATTATTATATTATTATATTATTATATTATTATATTATTATATTATTATATTATTATATTATTATATTATTATATTATTATATTATTATATTATTATATTATTATATTATTATATTATTATATTATTATATTATTATATTATTATATTATTATATTATTATATTATTATATTATTATATTATTATATTATTATATTATTATATTATTATATTATTATATTATTATATTATTATATTATTATATTATTATATTATTATATTATTATATTATTATATTATTATATTATTATATTATTATATTATTATATTATTATATTATTATATTATTATATTATTATATTATTATATTATTATATTATTATATTATTATATTATTATATTATTATATTATTATATTATTATATTATTATATTATTATATTATTATATTATTATATTATTATATTATTATATTATTATATTATTATATTATTATATTATTATATTATTATATTATTATATTATTATATTATTATATTATTATATTATTATATTATTATATTATTATATTATTATATTATTATATTATTATATTATTATATTATTATATTATTATATTATTATATTATTATATTATTATATTATTATATTATTATATTATTATATTATTATATTATTATATTATTATATTATTATATTATTATATTATTATATTATTATATTATTATATTATTATATTATTATATTATTATATTATTATATTATTATATTATTATATTATTATATTATTATATTATTATATTATTATATTATTATATTATTATATTATTATATTATTATATTATTATATTATTATATTATTATATTATTATATTATTATATTATTATATTATTATATTATTATATTATTATATTATTATATTATTATATTATTATATTATTATATTATTATATTATTATATTATTATATTATTATATTATTATATTATTATATTATTATATTATTATATTATTATATTATTATATTATTATATTATTATATTATTATATTATTATATTATTATATTATTATATTATTATATTATTATATTATTATATTATTATATTATTATATTATTATATTATTATATTATTATATTATTATATTATTATATTATTATATTATTATATTATTATATTATTATATTATTATATTATTATATTATTATATTATTATATTATTATATTATTATATTATTATATTATTATATTATTATATTATTATATTATTATATTATTATATTATTATATTATTATATTATTATATTATTATATTATTATATTATTATATTATTATATTATTATATTATTATATTATTATATTATTATATTATTATATTATTATATTATTATATTATTATATTATTATATTATTATATTATTATATTATTATATTATTATATTATTATATTATTATATTATTATATTATTATATTATTATATTATTATATTATTATATTATTATATTATTATATTATTATATTATTATATTATTATATTATTATATTATTATATTATTATATTATTATATTATTATATTATTATATTATTATATTATTATATTATTATATTATTATATTATTATATTATTATATTATTATATTATTATATTATTATATTATTATATTATTATATTATTATATTATTATATTATTATATTATTATATTATTATATTATTATATTATTATATTATTATATTATTATATTATTATATTATTATATTATTATATTATTATATTATTATATTATTATATTATTATATTATTATATTATTATATTATTATATTATTATATTATTATATTATTATATTATTATATTATTATATTATTATATTATTATATTATTATATTATTATATTATTATATTATTATATTATTATATTATTATATTATTATATTATTATATTATTATATTATTATATTATTATATTATTATATTATTATATTATTATATTATTATATTATTATATTATTATATTATTATATTATTATATTATTATATTATTATATTATTATATTATTATATTATTATATTATTATATTATTATATTATTATATTATTATATTATTATATTATTATATTATTATATTATTATATTATTATATTATTATATTATTATATTATTATATTATTATATTATTATATTATTATATTATTATATTATTATATTATTATATTATTATATTATTATATTATTATATTATTATATTATTATATTATTATATTATTATATTATTATATTATTATATTATTATATTATTATATTATTATATTATTATATTATTATATTATTATATTATTATATTATTATATTATTATATTATTATATTATTATATTATTATATTATTATATTATTATATTATTATATTATTATATTATTATATTATTATATTATTATATTATTATATTATTATATTATTATATTATTATATTATTATATTATTATATTATTATATTATTATATTATTATATTATTATATTATTATATTATTATATTATTATATTATTATATTATTATATTATTATATTATTATATTATTATATTATTATATTATTATATTATTATATTATTATATTATTATATTATTATATTATTATATTATTATATTATTATATTATTATATTATTATATTATTATATTATTATATTATTATATTATTATATTATTATATTATTATATTATTATATTATTATATTATTATATTATTATATTATTATATTATTATATTATTATATTATTATATTATTATATTATTATATTATTATATTATTATATTATTATATTATTATATTATTATATTATTATATTATTATATTATTATATTATTATATTATTATATTATTATATTATTATATTATTATATTATTATATTATTATATTATTATATTATTATATTATTATATTATTATATTATTATATTATTATATTATTATATTATTATATTATTATATTATTATATTATTATATTATTATATTATTATATTATTATATTATTATATTATTATATTATTATATTATTATATTATTATATTATTATATTATTATATTATTATATTATTATATTATTATATTATTATATTATTATATTATTATATTATTATATTATTATATTATTATATTATTATATTATTATATTATTATATTATTATATTATTATATTATTATATTATTATATTATTATATTATTATATTATTATATTATTATATTATTATATTATTATATTATTATATTATTATATTATTATATTATTATATTATTATATTATTATATTATTATATTATTATATTATTATATTATTATATTATTATATTATTATATTATTATATTATTATATTATTATATTATTATATTATTATATTATTATATTATTATATTATTATATTATTATATTATTATATTATTATATTATTATATTATTATATTATTATATTATTATATTATTATATTATTATATTATTATATTATTATATTATTATATTATTATATTATTATATTATTATATTATTATATTATTATATTATTATATTATTATATTATTATATTATTATATTATTATATTATTATATTATTATATTATTATATTATTATATTATTATATTATTATATTATTATATTATTATATTATTATATTATTATATTATTATATTATTATATTATTATATTATTATATTATTATATTATTATATTATTATATTATTATATTATTATATTATTATATTATTATATTATTATATTATTATATTATTATATTATTATATTATTATATTATTATATTATTATATTATTATATTATTATATTATTATATTATTATATTATTATATTATTATATTATTATATTATTATATTATTATATTATTATATTATTATATTATTATATTATTATATTATTATATTATTATATTATTATATTATTATATTATTATATTATTATATTATTATATTATTATATTATTATATTATTATATTATTATATTATTATATTATTATATTATTATATTATTATATTATTATATTATTATATTATTATATTATTATATTATTATATTATTATATTATTATATTATTATATTATTATATTATTATATTATTATATTATTATATTATTATATTATTATATTATTATATTATTATATTAATATTATTAATGCCCGGCATTCTGGGAGATCCTGGTTAATCCTTTGCTGTACACTCTAATCAAACTGATTTTGTATTTCATCGCGTTTGAATTGTGAAGTTGTCATTTTCTTGTAGAGCATGGAGACATTCAGACAAAGCATAATTTTTTCACGGTTGAAGTAAACTTTAAGTCTCCCTACTAGAATTTTGACTTTATATCGCTTCAAATGTATAGTCTTTTCGCATAGGATTTGAATATAAATGAAATTTGGGAATTGAAATCTAAAAAATAGTACAGTTGTGTATGGGACCATTGATCTGGAATATTTATTATAGCCGTCGGTAAAATTGCAAATCCTGATGCCGCTAAATTGGATTTAGCAGTTAAATGTGATATGATGTCTTCTGAATTTTTATCTGATATTGGATTTGTCTGATTCACTTTTGCGATTACTAAGGATGAATTTAATGTTATCTTAATGAATCTTCAATAAATCTTAATAGATTTATAGGGGTTCCAAACCAACACATCGATTAATTCAATGAAATCTCAATCAATTCAATGAAATTAATAAATGTTGGATAATCCTTGCCAACCTTCGAAATTGCCCATGTCTGCTGAGTATCGGAATTAGTTTGTTAAAAGTAAAGCGTTCAGAAGCCAAGGTCATGCGATTCGTCTTTGGGCTTTAACGCGTTTAGTCCACGGATAAATTGTGAGTTGTGTATTGGAGTGCCTATAATTTACTGGTGGAGTTCTCCTTGATAATTGGCTTTGGAAATGACAAAATGCCCTAACGGTTCTACTGGTTCATCTCGATAGCTACTTCTGAGATTCTGAAATTTTTCAGCATCCGAAAGATACGTCCTATTTACGATTAATGCGGTGAACATGTCCTTGAAACTCAGAAACTATTTATGATCACCATTAAATGGTGGGAATTGATTTTCTAGGACCTTAGCCATGAAATGGGGCTTTTTCAACTTCTTTAAACTCGTTGAATACGCGATCTTAAAGTTCTAATCTGGATGATACCTCGTTTACCCTACTTTCACTGTTTTAAGCTGCCGTGAACGTCGCGATACGGGTAATAGTGCTCTCAGCTTGGCCGCGCTTTGTTGTCCAGTCCTTGGCTTTTTCTGACATTCTTACATTTATTATGTTCAACCACAATTTTAGTAAATATAACACAAGTACTAAATCTGAGCAATTAATGGACTCAATTTCTAAATAGCGGCTTAAGCAATGGACTTAAATGACTGTATTATTCTCAATAGTTAAATATCACCAAACTGAATTGCCGAAATAATAATAATATTAACATTCTGCCGCCATCGGATTCGATTCTAAGCTTGTTCTTCGTATTGTTCTAGACAACCTGAAAGGCAAGTCGTTATCTACACCAAGGAGCCATCTTCAAAGACAACAAAGTTTGGACTGCACAAGCCAAATGGCGGCTCTCTTCTCAGAAATAGCTGCACCATCCGCTTAGAATCAGCTCGCAAACCGTGACCTAGTCAACTCGCTGTTCTTTTATTTCATTATCGGGATTAGGAATTTTTCTAAACTCGTAGAATTCCTTACGCAAATCCTTTATTTCCTAATGTAGCAATTTCGAAACTGCTTTATTTACCGAAACGTAAATATTTAGTGATGGTCGCTCGATGGTTAGAAAAAGTTTTCAACGTCATATCTAAATTGTGCTCATTTTGTGGTCAAAATGTCAGACATGTGTGCCTACATGTCTATTATCAAAATCCATATGTATGCATTGATGTTCTCCAGTGTAAAGGGTTTCTATTATTTGGATGTGTAAGGTTGATCTGCGTTCCACTGTGCATAGTTCTCTATAATTGTTTCTCTTATTTCATTTGTTATAAAGCATTTAAATGTGTGCAGATTCACCAATCTAATAATTTTACACAATAAAACCAAATTCAACAGTTTGTGTTAGTTTTGTCATATCGGTTAGAACAAGATGTCCTAAACATTACTTAACTAATATTTTTAATTTTTTTGTGAAAGCTTAAATTCGATCAGTGCTTTTAATTTTGATGAAACTTTGAAATAAAAATTGAAAGTTACACACAGGTTACACATTTGTGTCTATATATAACACCAATTTCCTCGACACTAAAGCAGATCATATTTTTAAGCCAAGTGTCACATTTGTGAGAAGCATTTAAAATTAAATGTAAATAAAAAAAGTAACTGGCGTCTAACCTACACAATTGTGCAAATTGTAATACATTTTTAACAGTCTACTGAGTTTATTTTGCAAAGTTTTATTTTTTATGTATTGATATTTTAGTATTGACTTACTTCAATAGAGATCAGCCATAGTGCAGTAATAAATTATTTTAGTTTTCATACCTACACATTTGTGTAAGTTTATGGATTTACAATAAATTTTTTATGTGAATATGAGATTATTTAGAATTTTGACTGCTAATAAGTAAGCCACTCGTTGCATCAATTCAGCTTGTTTCCAAAAAAGCTGACATCTCCATTGTAAGCATATAGTAAAGACCAACTAGGTTTTATTTTAAAAAAAATAATTACAGAACCTTGCCCGAATTTGGTTTGTTATCATATAAATCGGTTTTTCATAAACTAGCTCGTCTTTTTCATAAAATTATGATGAGCCTACCCATCGATCTAACTAAAATATTTGTTGCAATGGAGTTTTTAACATACCATATGCCCGCGGCCACAGAAGCGGAAATAACCATATCACGCATATCACACACATTTGCAAATTGGCATTTTCAATTGGTCAGAAAATTATTTTCTTTTTTCATTTGTTTTTGATGTGGTTGATATAATACTGTGTTCCATAGTTGGTCTTATTTCGGTAATATTATTTTGTTGATTTAATATTTATTTTTGGTGATAGACCAAAAATTTGGTTTACGGTTAATGGTTTCAAGAAAATGATAAATTCTGACAATTTAATACCGTTAAGAGTTTTAATGAAATGTAATCATTTTTTTTTTTTTTTTTTTTTTTGTAAAATGCGATAAAGTATTCTTCATATACGGTGTAACCACTCACTGTGAATCGAGATGAAGCAACATTGACAGTTTTATTAGGCTATTGAAATTTTAATTGCAAACATTTATATATGGTTTAATTGCGTTAGATGGCAAATTTGTAGTTCTGGGTCAACGAATATTTACTAAATATTATGATCAAATCATAAACATATTGGTGGGATACAACTACGTTAGTATTCTTATAAAAAAATGACCTTGATCACTTTTGTTGTTTTTTGTTAGCTCGGATATCCTTCAAACAAATGCCAACCTTTATGTGTTTTATGAATTAGGGAATTTTCAATTTGTAACGCAATAATTTTAGTCTAAATTTCTGAATTTAGGGAATTATTGGTTTGCAACACACACTATTATCTAAAACCACCAACTCTAAAAATTAGTAACTTTGGAGAAAGTAAGACAACCACGCTACCAAAACTGACAAAACTCATCAAACCAAACTTAAAGATGGACAGATCCCCAGAATGTTCAATTGGCAATTAAGGCGAGTTAAATTCGTAAGTAATCGGACAACGGAAATGTTGTCAACATCATCTCGTGTAAGTTGGAGATAAGTTTATTCGGTGCATAATACGGCGGATTGCGCTTAGCGTAGCCTAGCTCCCACATGAAACTTCAATCATACTCAGACAAACAATAGGCTACTTTCTACAGTAACATCCAGTACAACTAAATGATCACATAAAAGTTAAAAACTTTCTGGTAAATCAGTGAAAGGTCATCGCAATTTAGATAAATTAGCGCAAAACTATGCCTTTTTTGACATCACTTAGGTGACCTGAGTAATCCAACATATACTTAATGATCAAATTGGCTGGCATGCTCGATTTGAACGGCACAAGAAATTTTAATTTTCTAAAATTAAGAACATGTACCCATCAGGTGAAGATCATTGACCGATTCAAAAAAAAAATATACGAAAAGTGCCGATTTTAAAACGATTGGGGAGGTTTGCCTAGATTTTAAAACGATTGGGGAGGTTATGGCAAAATTCAAAATGTTTATGGAGATGCTTTGGGTTGACAACCTTGATTAGAATGATCATTTAGCCAACAATATAAGAAATAATTTAGAATTGGTTACCCATATTTCTAAATGCTAACTTAAATAGCTTCTGCGATGCAACCCAAAGGGGTTTTGCAGCTGCTGCATTTGTTCGAACCATGACTCCCGCTTTTCAAGGACTAAATACAATTAATCGTGTCGCAAACGAAGATAAACGCCTATTAAGTTAAAGAGTATTACTCGCCTTGAGTTATGCGCTACCAAAACTGACAAAACTCATCAAGCCAAACTTAAAGTTGGACAGATCCCCAGAATGTTCAATTGGCAATTAAGGCGAGTTAAATTCGTAAGTAATCGGACAACGGAAATGTTGTCAACATCATCTCGTGTAAGTTGGAGATAAGTTTATTCGGTGTATAATACGGCGGATTGCGCTTGGCGTAGCCTAGCTCCCACAAGAAACTTCAATCATACTCAGAAAACCAATAGGCTATTTTCTCCAGTAACATCCAGTACAACTAAATGATCACATTAAAGTTAACAATTTTCTGGTAAATCAGTGAAAGGTCATCGTAATTTAGATAAATTAGCGCAAAACTATGCCTTTTTTGACATCAGTTGGGTGACCTGAGCAATCAGAAATAAATCTTGACATTGAAGCTTTAGAGAAAGATATAAAATTAATTTGCAGAGTACTGAACTCTATCTTCTATTGAATTAATATTCACCACTACAAACATCAAAACACTAAATTGATGTTAATCTACCAATTACTATGCATCATTCATTTCAGCATATTTCTACTTTGTACTAAGAGTAGTCTAAGTTGCGGAGGAATAAACAAAAATTAACAAGATCCACTACATTAGACTTTAACATGTTCTAAAAATAGTCTGCGTTTAGGCTAAACAATTTTTTTATTATACTAAACAAATATGTTATTCTTTATTTGTAACCAAACGTTAAGCATCGCTGCATATTTCATTTTATAACTGTCACCAATTTTTCGTATTAGAGTTTGCTATCGAAAGTATATGAATCACTCGACTTACGTAACATCTTAGATTTTGATGTAGTACTTGTGCACATAGTTTGAATATTATGGATTGAATGTCAAATGTTCCCTAATAAGACTCAAAATTTGCAATTAAACGTTTATAAATGTGTCCACTGTTTTATAAGCTTCTGAATTCACTAAGCTTCAGAAAAATCCGATTAAACAACTATTTCCGAAATTTGGGAAACGGAGTTTAAATTTTAAATTTTATAAACGGAGTTTACTCAACTACTGCTTGCCAAACACTCTTTTAGTTATATCACCTTCATGGTCACTTCAGTATTTAAAACGAAACAAGAACGGAAAGGATGAACTTTCTAACGATTTCTTACAAATTATAAAGAAGTAAGATTTCGATTTATGACTCACAATTTTTACCTAAAATTGAAAGGTATCATTTGTCGAAGAGTACTTCACTTTAAGTACTGAAACAGATGGAATATCAATTTCTTAGTTCAAAGTAGAAACATATTTGTAAGTTTAAGAAATGATCTATATAAGCTTTTATTCATAGTATAAATACACAAGAACTACCTATGGTATGTTAGCCATTGACGTGTTAGATGTCGCTACTGGTATCGTTTCAAAATAATCAAAATATTTGTATATATATATATATATATATATATATATATATATATATATATATATATATAATCGCCTAAATGTCATATATTTTACCTAAATTTTGTCAATATTTTTTAGACCCGACATCTGGAACGTCAATAGGTAAACATTTTTTGCTTATGATGTGGTACTACATACATATTTATACTATGCACTATTCGATGACCATTTTTGAAGATGAAACCCACTCAATAAACTAAGTCTCTTACAGGTTAGTTAGTGTTCTCCAAACTGTAAGTTCCCGACATCAGGCGTCAACACAAACATCGTGTTGTTAACACATTTGATGCCTCTGGAAATTTACTTTTATAATTCAATGCAAATTGATTTAACGTGGCAGTTGCTGGAAATGTGGAGTGGATTTCTTTTCTCTAGATTTTTTTTTTGATCTATTCACAGTCTTATTCATTAATTCGGACTTGCCATAATTTTTTCTTTATGTCGGGTGTGAACACTGTTTTATGGAATCTGAACCTGAGTTGAAATTTTGAACTGAATTGAATTATAGGTGCTCCTGTTACTTGATCATTCAGAAATTGATCCTTAGAAGTCTAACCTGACCCATCAAAAGTACTTCTTAATTTTGGAATATAACTGCTTGTCTTGATCACGCTATATATTATGTAGTAAATAACATTGAGCCGGATAAGTACTCTTGGACTTTTCCATGTGTCTTGAATTTAAATACTCGGATTGATTTTTCAAGATACTTTGGTTTGTGATTTGGTACATGAATTGATGGTTGATAAGGCATTATTGTATGAACTATCAGTGCTTTTGCTATTTTTCGATATGAGTCATTTTTAAACCGACGCTTAAAGTTTAAGATTGCTGCGCATGGCCATGTACCATTTTTAAATTCTACGATTATTTGATCGGTAGGAAGAATCGCATTAATTAACTACTTGTCATGTCCATACATAGTTGCATTACAGGCACAAAAACATCCGAAACTTCTAAATCTAGGATGTCATAATAATTTTTGTTGCATAATTTGCATTAATATTTAGATCTACATTTGTTTATAATGTTTGTGTAACTTAAACAGTTATAGCATCTTGAATATTTCCTCACTTATTCTCAATTTTGCTGAAATAGGGAAGCTGGTACAGAATTTAGAATTGTTTTAGAAAAGAGAGAGAGTCGTGAGGATAAAATTGATGAAATTTTAAATTCACATTGTCCAAACTAAAGGATTCCGTTTAAACCATCCAAAAAACAGACTACAAGCCATCGAAAGATAGAGACATTAATAGAATGAAAATTAAAATGATGCAGCTTCCATTTTCATTTGCGTATTTATCCTTTTTTTACATGTATTCACATTCGTGTCTTCTTCTGATAATTGCGTTCGGCCGGCGTATTCGCATATCAGTTAGTTGTATATTCAACCACTTTACATGTGTTAGTTATGTGCGTGACACAAACAATAACACTTTTTAGCATCGCTCTGTCCATTGCTGTATTCTTCGCATATCTTCAATGAAAACATTTGCCACAACGATCAGACTTTACTATTTTGCGTTGCCCAAAATGCTACAGAATATATTTTCTAGCAGAATTGGCCATGAACATGATCACTTACGGATGAAATATGACAGTAAAAAAACTGTCGTATTTCATCCGTAAGTGATCATGTTCATCCCATCAGTTTCTTAAAGATTTTAGATAGTACTATGAAAGGTGGGAAATTGTCCATGCTATTTTTGCGTTTTCAGGTTATGATTAATTTCTTCTACAACATGTAGATTTTAGAATATCCCTCTTATATTTAGGGGTTATATTCTCTTCCACTAATTGCCTGCATGTTTGGTAGAAATGTCTCTACAATGTAGAATGCAAAAGATTAAGTTTTTGGTTTTTTGTTTGCTTCCTACTTTCCTTCATTATTTTTTACTGTGTTTTATTGATCATTTGGCCGTTCTAATGCTCTAACTTTTGCGGAATATTCCCAGCATCCTTATCGCCAGTATAACTTTGTAGATATCAGCTAGCCGATTCATTTTTTTAGTTTTTCTATTTTCCACTTAAGCTTGCTGCAAAGGTAATTTGGAGGTATTTTGCTTTGTGGTGTTTGGTTTCTCTTACAAGTTTTTCTTGCTTTCTGCTTTTCACTAACCAATTATTTGATCTTAAGTGGTTTTGATGCTTAATTTGAAGATTGGTGTTCTCTTCAACCATTTCCTCAAAATGTTCCCAATTGGTTTAATAGTTTTTTAGTTTGTAATGGATTTTCGTTTGTTACAATCAGTGCAGTAAAACAGCCATAATCATCTTAAGCGATCAAATTATTTTTTACTGTTTTATAATGTTAAATGTTTCCTTTCGCGAATATGGTTGATCTTCCTCCGTCACATGTAAAACGTGGTTGAAAATGTATTTTTGCATATGACGTTTTAGAAAGATGATTTGCTCATTAGATAATTTCTTGTTCTCTAATATTATTTTGGACTACCCTATTTGCGTTTCAAATTATAATTCTTAATGTTTGGTTTAAAATATTCATTATTTTATTCAATACTATAAAAAACATTAGAAACCCAGTATCGAAGTAACAGATACTTGACAAATTCTTGGCTACTAAGTGAGTACTTAGAATAGTCTAAGTAAGCTACAAAATAAAATTATTAAACGCACTAAAAACTTGATATTAAAGGAGACATTTTGATTTGAAAAAATAAACAAAACAATTTTTAACAGTTTTTAATATTACGCAAGACAATTGACAAATTAGTACAAAAATAGTCTAAGCGACAATTTCTAATTATAAAAATCCGTTATTAACGGAATTAAAGCCATTTAGACTGTGTCTGAAATCGATGATAAATATTTGTGAAAGAATGTTTGACATTTATAAAAATATTCCCCTACATTCCCAATTTTTTATTATACTCTCCGAAAGAAGTATAATAATTGATTGAAATATTTCCAATAATTGAAAAAGTATAATAATTGATTGAAATAATTACATTGAATTGTGTGCTTTGTTTATAGAAATTGACATAGCAACGAAAAACTTCAAATTTTTCTTATATATGGTTTTTGAATGGTACTATTACAAAACCAAGGAGTACATTTTATGTTTTATTGTATAATATATCCGAGTATGCTACGCGATGAGTTTGGCTTTTATTTTGGAAAGTTTTGGTGTTTGTCAAAAACTATCATAGCAACTGACCGTGGTAATTTGAGTGTCTTTGTTTTTGTCAAATAAATCTCAAAAAAATGTATTCACAAATATTTATGGGTTTCGGACACAGTCTTAGCATCTAAAAAAAAAATAGCAAACAAAATGTGAACAATTTATATAATTGCGCTAAAGTATATATTGTCAGAATTGAAATTTATTTCGAAAAAGTGGATTACTTTTTTTTAGCTTAATCTCCTTTTATAATATTTGCTTAATTTTCTATTTGTGCTTCACTTTCTATTTGTTTTTGTCTTGTTAGATCTTTCAATAAACGAACTTATGTGCATGTTGAATACAGGCCTCTTACCATACCAGTTATTGGACGTTGTAGTTTTCATTTTGCCTCATCATTATATAAAACTTTAATACATTTTTCAGTTCTTCATTAAAATAACAAGTTTGCCTTAAAATAACAGTCACTTTTGACAGAACTCGGAATTATTATATAAAGGCCAACTATTTAAACATAATAGTGCCTAACTTTTAGGTTGTATACTGGCAAATAAACATTTGGTAAGCTTTCATTTATCCATTTATACATGGGAACTTATCCAACTCCTACACGGTATAAACTAATAATTACTGGTTTAGTTCGATCACGTTTTGTCGCTTTTTGTTGATACAAATATACTAACCGCACAAAAAGTGTAACGAATTCAGACGAATAAAATTTTTCAAACAATTGCAATTATTAACTTTTCTTGAAAAAGGGAAATCTATCGGTATCCGTGTACGATGTAAAATTTTTATTTTTATTTTTGTTTTGTGCAATGTCGCGGCACTATAATGACCTTATAACCAATGAACCATAACTTTTGTCCAACTTAATTCTACGTACTTATCAAAATGACATATTGCAAAAAAGAAAAGAAATTTATAATATCACTCATAAATATGAAATGAAGAAAAAAATTTTCGTATAGTAAAAAAAGAAAAATTCTAGAAATAACAACTCTGGTGTACTTGGTATGTGCATATTATACCATCGATAGCATCAATCATTTGGTTAATGTTTTTGGTTTTATTTTTCATTTTTCATACCATATTTTCAGTATAATAGAAAGTTAAAAACTATATTTTAAGAATGTTTCATGCATAAGAAAATACTTTTATTTATTGCCTTTTGAAGATGTTACAATATTTTTATACCTACATTAGTTATGCGCAAAGATGTACGGTGATATGTAATTGTATTATTCGAGTCATAAAAATGAGTTATGTGATTTTTCTGAGACAGCATCGAATATTTATTGGTTTCAGTTGTTTGAAACGTACAGGATTGATAGAATCGATGCTTTATTACACATTGGACGTATTCAGGTCCTCCATCTGATGGCAACAGTGAAATAAAATCAACTCTGAGAAATGTTTCTGAGAAATGCTCTTTTAACACGATGATTACATCACAGATTCTATGGTTTCAAATCAAGGGGGCGTGCCCATTAACACTAAGATGTCTCAACAATCCGGAAAACCAAAATTATTTTATTTCTAATTTTATCTTTGATCTAATAAGCTATTTTAACAACCTTTTTGCCAATCGTTTACACTGCATAGCTACGTGCCAGTTAGGTTTTAGAAATACGTATTTGGTAAATTTATCAAGCGTTACTAGTACACAATCGTTGAAAAAGTCCCCATACTAACTTAGAGATGACGCCTTTAATGAAAAATATTTGAAATTTTTAGAAGTTAGCAACCTTCAAACGTTACGTGGCAACATTAAATGAAGTTTTACCCAAATAAAAGAAAAAAAGAGCATCGAGTATTGATAAAATATTGTTTTTTTTTATTGGGGAAAATCTTCGGTTAAGCTCAGCTTCAATTACTTGAAAATTATTTTTTAGTCTCTGTTTCGGCAAAAACAACGATTTGTCAGTGGCATATACTGTGACATAAGGAAATATGAAGGAAGCCCTAAAAATTGTGATGTACGATGAAAAGGTGAATGTGCGTGACATAGCTGAGATCTTAGAGATATCACATCTGGTAGTGTATTTAATATTTGGCATGAAAATTTGGACATAAAAGACTTTTTTTAAATGTGTCATAACAGGCCCCAAGTGATTATTGGCTGTTTACAATCCTCTAAAAATGCTCAAGTGAAAGATGTTAGGATCTAATGATGATGTCATCGCTGCAACAGAGGTTTTTTTTAAAAATAAATCGTTGACACACGTAGTATACAAAACTTAGAAAAGCATTGGAATGATTGTACCGCACTGAAAGGAGATTATGTCGATGAATAAAGGGAAATTTTGCCAAAAAATGTGGTTTTAGTAGTAAGTATTGGGACATATTACACGACGTGTTAAATATACATTTCCATTGATGGATCTTGACAAAGGGCCTAGTGTGTTTAGATATAGTGTTTGTTTTGTCCGTTCACTGACTGATTGGTCTTCCATTGGTGGCTGTGTTTGGTAATTGATGGTTTTATTTATTTTAAAAAATTTCCAAAGTGGATAAAAAATTTAACTCCACTGCCAGGTTTTGACAAAATAAATTCTTAAATTAATTTATCAACTTGACGTAATCATCTTACAAAATGTTTATTGAGTTTAAATTTATGGGTGGTACTGGTATAAATTTACTAAGCTCCCGGCAATGATAGTACTACCCATGATTTCACTAAAAATCTCAAAGTTTCTAAGACCAACTTGCGTTATAACCACAGAAAGGTCTGTTTTGCGATACTAGCAATTTTAAGCTGGCATGGCAGTAATAACTATAAAAGAGTCCCCTTCTCGACATTAGGTAAATAAATAAGTAAACTGGCTTATAATTATAGACTTGCTGGGAATAATTTAGGCATTCTGTAGAAGAAGAGATTAACCCAATTGTTCGATAAAAAAACGAGGGGCGAATAAAAAAAAATTAACAGCCTGGGGAAGTAATCCAAAAATGAAATACAAAATAAAAAGAACCGGCTTCCCTAAGGAAGTAAGAAAACATTTGTCTGATAAAAGAAGAGCAAAAAAAATACCTGAAAAGAAATGCTCCTTAATACAAAAATTAGTGACTCAGCAGTAAAAAAAAGAAATCAAAAAAGGAGAAAATAAGTCAATCAAAAACTGTTAAAAAAACTAACTAATGACAACAGGATTAAAAATTACCAATTTTTATTAATATTTATTCAAATTCTGCGTCTTCTTGCTTCATGACCATAGTTAGCTCATAAAATCCAAAAGTTCTCCATAATTGATCCCCAGTGCTTCTTCTGTTTATAAATTAAGGTTGCTTTAATGAAGTGCAATTGCTGCCAATCTCCGATCCAGACCACGTGCATCCTTCAAAAGAAGTATCATAATTTCTCGATATTTCTCTAAGCCTCCCATCTATTTTGTCTAAAGTTTCCTGAACATTCTATTTTCATTTTTGACGATTATAATGGCAATGAAAGGTTACATTTGTATAATGGCAATGAAAGGTTACAAAAGCTCAAATTGTTTTTGTTGGTGGTTTTCATAACAATTAGAAATGCTGAGTTGCATAGAAAGATTTTCTTTTGGTGCTGGCAAAAGAAAATCTTTCTATGCAACCCAACGTACTCCATACTTTTATTCCACATATCGGAATTTACTAGTGACTCCGGAACCCTCAACATTTGGTCATGTAGATCAGGTACTTGCTGTTGATTGACATAGTTTTGCTGGATTTCTTTTTCAGTATTTTTATTTTGGCTATAAACCTAAATTACTGACCACCTTTATGGATCACCTATAAACATGGGCTCGGAGAAAATTTCATTTTTCTAGCAAAAATTATCAACATCGTTCTAGCCGTTTACTTCCTGTAGAAGATAGATTTTTTTCTAATAAAGGTTGTAGAGAGTTTATAGTACCACTAATTGTGGGTGATTTTATCAATGTAATGCATCTTTGTGTCCATTATCTAACCATAGTAACTGAAAATGTCAAACACTTACAAACACAGGTGCGGATTTGGTTCAGAAGTCGTCCGCTTTCATAGCTCAAACCACCTGGCTACCTCTACTTAAGCTCCCCTAAAACTTCCAACAAACGTTCCATCGAAAATTTTTAGGAAAAAAAAAAATTTGTGGTAGGAACGGGGCATTAAGTACCTCAACGATAATTTTAAATGTTGCGCAAGCTTTTGACAAAGTTTGGCATGAAAGATTTAACAAAGATAATCAACAATTTCTTGCCAATGCAATTCGGTAAAATACAGGAACCATATTTGAAAGATATTCGTCATAAATTAAATTAGAAGAAACCTATTTAAAATAAATAAAGCAGGTGTATATGTTAAAATAAAGCAGGTGCACATGTGAACGAACCAGTTATACCGTTATACCTTTGCTACAGATCGTAGAAGTGTTGGAGTACTTATTGCGTAAGAGATTGCGTATTCTGATCCAGCCTTGGATTTTATTTCGGTCAAACTTAACTAAATGCATATCATGAATTAATTAGCTCAGTGTATCTCCCTTGCAGTTCTAACATATCACTTTGTCGCAATTTCATTGACAGTATTTCTTGACTTTTTTATTTTTGGTGATTTTAATTTTCCAGATTTAACTTGGCTGATGGATGGACATGTTCACATTCCTTCCCATACGAACGATTCTTCTGCCAAACGTATTAACTGACAAAACTTGAGGTACCGCGTAACAAAGCTTATAATATAGGAATATAGGCGAACAGAATCCGCCTTTGCATGGACTCAGTTCAAATCTATACATAACCAGTTGTTCTATTTCCTATGGAATTTAATGGCCAAAAATCTAATAATACGAATATAATCTACAATTTCTGTTCGGATTATTTTAGAAGTGCATTTGTAAAATTGTCTTGTTAACATTAATGCTGTGTGCTCGACACTTAGAATGGGCATTTCTCTGATTTACTCAATGTTCAACAAGTGTAAAATGCTGTGTATGAATATAGACTGCAGAGATGTGCATAGAGAACTGATCCTACGAGAATTCAATACTTCTTATGTAGAGACTAAAAAGAAACCGTTCCTCTGCGGTTGATTGCGTTAAATCAAATTTTTTGATATTCGAAAGGGATACTTTGTGGAACTATCTTTTCAACCTTATTCGGTTAGTATGGCAAAGTGGAGTTATGCCTGAGGAATAGATGGTGGTCGCGTTAAAGAAAAAAAACTAGGAACAACTTCTCGTACGATCAGTACAACCAGGTTTTGACATATGCAGATGAGATCTGTGTAATTGTACTAAATGGCAACGATGTTAAAGAACTGCTGGCCCCACTTATAAGCTGGCAATCAGGTTTTGTATGTCTCACGTCCACTACCAAATTCAAAATATTTTGCAAATGCCGACCAGCTGAAGTTGTACAAGGTGTTGATCAGTCCCGTGGTTATGTATGGGTGTGAGAGTTAGACCCTGAATTTGAAGATTTATAATATTGTCCTTACTTAAAACTTGTGCTGCTGGATTAACTAGTCCTTTGTGTTTATTATTTAATATAAGTCTAAATATTAGGCTTATCCACAAATGCGGTTTGCGGAGTATCGTAAGTAGTTATCGCTAATTTCGACTAAACTAATTACCGGTTATTGTTGCATAAGATTAGTGAACTTAATTGTAATTTTATTCAATTATAGATTGGCTGAAGTCATGCTTTTCTAATCGGAAAATATATGTTAAAATGGATGGTACTCCAAGTGTTTCGATGCATCATCTGGTGTGCCTCAGTGTAGTCATTTAGACTCTTTTTATTTTAATTGGCTATTAACGACATCGTGAATTGTTTCGCACGTGCTAATTGTACTTTGTTTACTGACAAAATGAACATTTTTAGAAACTTCCTTATGAGTTATTTTTAGCTCGAATTTAACGTTTATTCATCATATTGATCCAATTATTAACAAAGCCTATTCAATGTTAGGATTAAATAAAAAAATCTCACAAGACTTTCATGACAATTTAACTTTTATGCAACTGTACACATCAGTTGTTCGCTCGCAAATCGACTACGCAAGTGTCCTATGGTCTCATTTCTATAACTCACATTCAAACAGAATCGAAAGCATTTAAAAGAAATATTTGCTTTTTGGGCTAAAAAAATTACAGTCACTCGAGCGCGACCAAATTTCACATTATTTTGACCGATGTTCTTTTTTAGGTCTACAGATTGTCTATGCACCACGATACTTGAAAAATAACGACCTGTACAAAGAGACCTTAAAGTGGATCCCGCTTCAATTGAATTGAAAAGTGTAAAAAGACATGAGGAAAATCCAGCAACTTGTGAATATCGATGCAATTCAGCTTTCCAAACATTTTGAGCTAGTATAATTATAAAGACAAACGGCGGCTAGTTTTAATTTTTCAAATGCCTGCGTACGGATTTATACTACAAACTCCACATTTCACTCAAACCACAAACTGTCTACGGTGCATGTTACATTGTAATTATTGCAAAAAGGATAATTTGCCTTGAAAACATTAATTTGGTTGGCCATCGAATATTGTAATCAAAAAATTTAATTAAAAAATTCGGTAAATGATATTGCGGCCATTAAAAATTGAATGCAAAAACCACAAATTGTAATTTATAAAATTTTTATTTTTTATTTTATCTTTTTGATACAAGATAAATTCATTTTTTTTTTTAACTTTAGCTCATAAATATAATAAATAATATAACAATAACAATTATAAAATAAGAAAAGTTACAGTGGAAAATTTAGAATTAGATTTTAGATTTTAGATGGCATAAAAAATTGAGATGAAGAAGAATGTACGGAGAAGGCGAAGAAAATTAGAAATAGACGTAAAATTAAACATTTTTAAGAGACAATGGGAAAATCTGTTAATTTTTTTTTTATAATTAAGAATTAGAAGAAGTAGTATAAGATGAAGAAATGTGTCAAATGATGTAATAAAATTATTGTTCTAGAAAATGAAATAAAAATATAAGAACTATGTCGACATATATAGAATAGAATAGAATAGAATAGAATAGTTATGTGATGGGAAAGAAACGAGTTTTTTAAATAAGTAGAACTATTGTTTGTGTGCATTGTACACAATATTATGCGCGTCTAGTGATCGTTGTTCCCAGCCACCGCCTCCATGTCCACCACCGCCTCCTTGTGACCAACCTTGTGATCCACCGCCTGACGACCAACCACCGCCTCCACCACCTCCACCGCCACTCTGTTTACCCGACAATAGTTTTTTAAGACCAATGATGGCGGCTAGTAAAAATGCGATTTTCGATACGATCAACGCTTTACCAGCCAAAATATATAGTCCAGCAAGTGCAACTGGTACCATCGCAGCCATTTTCATAGCAAATCCCATCATCATCATGCCCATCATTTTTTTATTTTTTTTCCCGCGACCTATTTAAATAAATTTAGTTATATAAAAATAATTTTAATACTATCACCCTTTAAATATAATATACCTTCTTCGAACGATCGACTTATCTCGTTCGATGTCACTTTCGGTAACGTAAATTGAATCGTTCGACTACTAAAAAATCGTGCAACACGTTCCAATAATAAATTCGTGAGTGCTTCGTCGCGTGCCTCGAGTCCCCGCGGCAATGTCTCGTCCAATTCGGTTTCACTAAGGGCTCGCGCCGATTCGTCACCCATCGAATCATTTTCGTTTTTTATCACTTTTAATCCATCGGCTACATTTATAATATCGATGCGATTGACACGATCCAAAAACGTTACCGCTTTTTTTTTAAGGCATTGTATTATCCCGCCATCAATTTTATGACAATCATCGTACACTCGTAGTAAGGCACGGGTACCCGCATTCTCATCCAAACCGTATCCATTTTGTATAGTACAGGCAAACACTATTAGCACAAGTACACTTGAATATTTTATCACAATCATTTTTTTTATAAAAAAAAAAAATATTTTATCCAATTAAATTTTAGTGATGAGCACTGAACCAAAGTTTAAAATTCACTGATGATGGTTTGGTAAATTACATCAAATTTATATTAAAACTAAAACATGGACTGAAATCTAATCAAATAGTTTTTTTTTTAGTATATAATAGTTAAATATTATTTTAATTCAACAACTATAAAAAAAAAAAGTTCAATCCGGAATTCAAGTGGAAGAGGTAAAGTAAATAATAAAAAAAATTTCAATTACAGTACAATTTACTGTGTGCTCGTCTGTGTGTGTGTTGCAAAGAAAAACCAGGTTTTCGCTTTTTATTTATATTTCTAAACTTTTAACCAATGTACTACAAGACGAAAAACTACGAAGTTCGTTTTATATTTAATTCAATTGGCACTTGCTATTCGATTGCAGTTGTTGTAAATGAAGATGGTTTAGTTCTTGTATATATATATATGTGGTAAAATGATTAGAAGAGTAGGAGAACATTTTTGTTAGGTATATAGACTGATGATAAATTTCCCACTTTTAATCACTCTATACCATGACCTTTCTAACATGCACATTTCTGTGTTATTGTTGTTGTTTTGTATTTTTTTTCCAGAAAATGTAGTGTAGTAAGTACTTAATTTTTTGTGTTTATCTCAACAGTTTTCTTGTACACAAACATAATATAATATTGTTTTACTATTGTTGTTAACTGTTGACCTCTATACACATTTCCCATGCGCATAATACATAAACAATATCTGATTTCAAATTAAAGTTTTCCAATTTTAATTTCCCCAACATTTTTTTATTTTTTTAGTATGTGATCATTTTCATCGTGATCGTTATCATGATAGTGATAGTAAAGTTATTTTTGAAATGTTAGTTTCAAGAAGAAAAAAAAACTATTAAGGTTATCATAGTTTACAAAAAGAATTTTGCTAAGTTGTTTGTTGTATGGTGGATCTTGAAAATATCGTACACGAAAAGAAAGTAAAATATCGGCGATGGTGCAATTAAAGAAAAGTAAGTTTTTTGGAATTTTTATTTTAGGAAAATTGGTATTGGTATTGAACATATAGGGTATTTTTTATACTGTGGTTTTTCGACTTGTGATGTTCCCTAAAAATCTTGGTGTGTATTTCTATGTATAACGTTAGCAAATACATCATTTAAAATTGCCAGCGATAGTTAAATCGATGGTTATTTCTGCAAATATCTGTAATATATATCTGTAAATGTCAGAACCTGGTTGAATTGATAGTATAATATGTTATCCTAAGGTGTTTAATATTGACGAAAAATTAATTCTAACATGAGACTAAAAAGTATCGCGGACAGACGATCTCCTTCGATCAGCATTGCGACCTAAAAGATTTTTTATGCTGTTGGGATTTATAATCCCAAATATATAACCTTTCTAATAAAGGCAAAAAGCCGCTTGCAGACGCCAATTTATAATTCTCCGGGGTCAAATACCTCTCTTCAAAATGAAGAAACCTCAATGTTCACAGAGCAACCAACTCACATAGTATGTGCTCTGCAGTTTCTATCTCTTCCTAACAAAGTCAGCACTCCATCTCTGTAGAAAGGTTCATTTTATTCAAATAATATCTCAGGTTGCAGTGACCTGAAATAAACTCACAAGTTTCCTAATATTCCCAATACTTAAATTGACCACCAAGTCCACCACCAAGTTTTGGTTAAATAACCACCAGATTATGGTTATTTGGTTTGATCAAAGATTTGGTGTGTCTAAGGCCAATAATACAGTTCCAATAGGTCAAAGTGACTAAAAAGACTAAATTGACTAAAATGGCTAAAATGAATAAAGTTACTGCAGCGACTAAAGTGAATAAAGTAATTAAAGAGACTTAAGTGACTGAAGCGACTAAAGTGACTAAAGTGTATAAAGTGAGTAAAGTGACTAAAGTGACTTAGGTGACTTAAGTAGTCTAAAGTGTCTAAAGTGGCTAAAGTGGCTAAAGTAACTAAAGTGACTATAGCGACTTAAGTGACTAAATTGACTAAGTGACTAAAGTGAATTAAGTGATTGAAGTGACTAAAGTGACTGAAGAGACTAAAGTGAATAAAGTAACTAAAGTGACTTAAGTGACTAAAATGACTTAAGTGACTAAAGTGACTTATGTGTCTAAAGTGACTAAATTGGCTAAAGTGACTAAAGTGACTTTAGCGACTTAGGTGACTAAATTGACTAAAGTGATTAAAGTGACTAAAGTGACTAAAGTGACTAAGTTGTATAAAGTGACTAATATGACTAAAGTGACTTAGGTGACTAATGTGACTAAAGTGACTAAAATGACCAAATTGACCAAAGTGACTAAAGTAACTAAAGTGATTAAAGTGACTGATGTGACTAAAGTAACTAACGTGACTAAAGAGGCTAAACAGATGTCAGAGAAAATGTGGATGGGAGCGCCTTTAAAATCTTTAGTCATAATAGTTGAGACGCAGATTTCGGCTAGAAAAACACTGGGATAAGTTCGCAGTGATTTTGATATTTTGTGGTTGGGTCCAAAGACACAAATGCCAACTCCACTATCTATTTTTGATCCTACCGTAAACTAGACTAGGCTGCTAGGTTCCATAAGAGGTCCACCAGTATCCCAGTCGATTCTATCAAGAACTGTTACCCCGAAATTCATGCCAAAACCGAGTTTTTTGGGCAGCACGTCTCGGACCCTTAGGAACATATCCAAATCGGAAAGTTATTCAAAATGTCCAAATGACTCAAATGATCATCCTGATAAGAGTTCCAGTTCAGTTTTTTATCTAGGACAACACCCAGATATTTAACGTCATTAGAGTATCCGATAGTGATATCATTTAGACTAACTGAACCAAGGTTTAGTTTACGTCTTTTGGTAAAGGGCACTAGGACTGTTTTGCTAGGGTTTATCGAAAGGCCCTCTTTAGTGCACTTCAATATAACAAGAAATCACAAGTGACCATAGCAAAGGTGACAGGACACCGCCTTGCGTGCACCTCTTTACTGCCATAATCATGACTGACTCATTACCTAGTTTGGAAGTAATTCTCCTACTGACCAACATGAAACTAATCCAGTACCACATACTTTTCGTCAATACCTCTACGCCTGATTGCTCTAGCGATTGAGCGATCCAGTATTGTCAAAAGCTCTACCAATATCAAAAAAAAGTGCACAGCGCAATTTCTTTAGAGTGATAGGCCACTTGACCCTTGTTAACAAGTAGATGCAGCGCCCCCTCTGTGGATTTCCCTTTACGTAGGTGATTAGATTGTAGCTTAAATCATTCGGCATTTGAATTTTAGAATTTGGATATTTAATCGAAAAGTTACGTATCATATAGTAGTATACTATACCTATTCAAATTTTGTAGAAATTCCATCACAAAAATTGAACCATATCACATCTGTGAGAATTGAATTTTATTTGATTAATTTTCCAATTGATAAGAAATAAAAAATAAAATCGAAGAAAGTGATGTTATGTATTCGAAGCAAAAAAAAATAAATTTGGATCACGTTTTATGTATCATCAACATAAAAATACACTCATAAGATATTATGTATAACAGGGAAGTAATAAAAAAAACACAATTTCAAGATCAATATAGATTCTGAACGATTTTATGGGTTACGAACCGAAGAACAAACACCAATAAAACTTAAGAAAATCACCAGGGAATCAAAGTTAACGATAAGTGTTTCACTTTCGGTGCCAGCATTTAAGTTTTATATATATAAATTAAAGGGTTAAAAATGGTGTGGATTCGAGGTCGAATTATTTGTTTGTAAGCTAATTCAACAAATCGTAAAGTATGTAGTAGTAGGTATAGCTAACATTGTTAAAATCCACTTGAATTATAAATTAAGTGGAATATTAGAAATTTACAAGCGTCTCTTAAATAAACACTGTAGATGTATGGTTACCGTTTTTAATTTTTTTTTAATTTAGGACAGTCAGTATATTAATTAAATTATATTATTATATGTGTAATTAATGAGTACATTTATTTTTTAATTTCTTCGTAAAATATTATACGATGAGGAAGATGATTAGGAATTTAGTGATATAATATATATAATTTTACCCATGTCACTATTTTATATGGATTAAGCCACCATATAATTCACACGATCTTATTAGCTATAATTAAGCAAAATAATGCTTAATTAAATTAAAATTGATGCACTAAAAAATCACATGCGATACCTTAATTTTTCATACATGAAAAATTCTTATTCTTAATCTATGCATATCTCATGTGTTAGAAAAACAAAACATCAATTAATTATATATATATATATATATATATATATATATATATATATATATATATATATATATATATATATATATATATATATATATATATATATATATTTATATATATATATATATATATATATATATATATATATATATATATATATATATATATATATATATCTGTTTGCTAATGACTTACATTTTGTTTGTACACCATAAGGATGACGCAGACTCGAAGATATGTTAAGTGACTAGAAAAAATAACAAGTGAAGAATATATTTTACATATGTACTTAAGTAAGAGTGAGCTTGATTCAATTATTTCAAGTTAAATATTTTAACATGTTATGTTAAAATATTTAAGATGGATATTAAAGATGTTCTAAGCATGATGTTGTAACATAACATAACATCACATCATTAATTAACCAATCAGAAAAATTCTCTGTGTAGAGGATTTGTCTAGTTTTCCCCATCACATGCCTGCTGAAGCGAGAACTCAATTACTCGGTAGTAGGACAAACAGCTGTCACCCTCAAAATAAGGTGGCACTGCATATATAACGGCCATTTACAAATAAGGCCATGGTGTATTTCCTAATTGGTAACGTAGCAATAAGCATTCGTTAATTGATTTTATTGTTAAGTCTATAGAGTTGAATGTCATTTTTCAACTGGTTTAATTATCTTTTTATAGACGAGAAATTTACGGTAAAAGCTTAGCTTAGATTGATGTTAATTTGCTCTGGTTTATGGCCCACGTGGTGTTACCAATTCAATCTTGAATCAAGATGCAATCCGAGAACTTTATCAGATTCGGCTCGAGGAATTTGTACCTTATTGAGGAATGCATGGAGGTTGATATTTTAACGCCTCAACGCCAAATATGGACAATGAATTGGACTCCTTCGTTCATTGAATGGTTTTATCGAATGCTTGTTGTAAGTATCATCAGTGGAAGTCATTTTAAAGGTTGTTTCGGTTGTTGGTACATATATCAGTAGTTTAAAGGAGACAAAGTAGATGCAGTGTAAAGTGATGCTCTAATCTTTCGTTTGAAGAGATTTATGACTCAAACAATTGGTATTCTGTAGCAATTATTTCATAGTTTTGGAAATTAGGAGCTCAAGTCACACTATATCGAAAGCCTGTGATACATCAACAAATACGAAGATCCATATTTTTCACCTTAAAATGCTGGTTCTATCTTTGAAGTCACTCGATGTTTTAATATCAGTTTCTCAAACCACTTGGAAATAGTAAAATGCGGTTCTTTTTGACTATTTATTGTGGTAGTTTATACTTGTTTGGCAGTACCGCTGATGTGTACCGCAGATTAATAGATTTGATTCCCTATGGTGTTCTTCCACTTTATATGATACAAGTCGAGCGCTGTTTATGGATGACTTTAACCTCTCGAAAATTGCCGGCAGCTGCAGAACTGAAAGTGCGAGTGTATTTTAGACCTTTTTTCATCTGCGTGAAAACGTCGACATTTGTTTTTGCACTGAGTAGGTCATTCTATTATGTACCAAACACCACTTTAAATCAAAGATGTTTATGTGGATTCTGATTTTAGTGATTCTATTATCAAGGAATTTAAATATGATTTCGGGAATGCTAATGTACCGTCGCTATATCTGTATTTTGATAATTGGACAGCTTTATTACACTTATTGCACATTTTAGATGATGTTTTATAGTTTTATAGTATCGTGATAAGTGGTTCTGAGTTATTTCAAGCGTTCTGGTGATGTAAATGATAAAACTTACTACCTCGATTATGATTTCATTACCAAATATATGTTTCAATCCAAAGATTACGTCGTGCGATCATTTTTGATACGCATTTGCCAAATATTTCCAACACTGTTGATGATCGTTACAACTCATATGCTATACTTTCCAATTTAATATCTCTGATATTTTTAAAGGACTACTGTTTTTGTAAAAATGTGCCAAGCAAATCTTGGTCAGAACCCTTACATTATCGGTTTAATGTGAGTTTTTCAAGAAGAGGATTTTGTAGTATTTGAAAAAAATTAGAAAGTCTTATAGAAAATAGGATAAGTTCGTGACAACATGACAAATCTACATTCAATTAGTTTTAATGTTTTTTCGAGATATGTCTTCGAGACTGTGGGAAATTGTAGCCAAATTTATGTGGTCTATATACAGACTTTTTGAAAGCTTCTGACATATTAAATCACACGATCTTAGTACCAAACTAATTAACTTCGGACCCGATATCATTTCAATCAAATGGATTGCTTCAAAAGTTACATCAAAACAACAATGTGTGACTATTCCCCAGGATCGGTTTTTTCGAATTAGTCATTCCGTCTGGTGATTTTGATTCATTTAATTCGTTTAGTGAAATCTTCAACATGAACTAACTCGATGTTTTTTGTGAGTTGTCAACTAGGAATAAATTGCTATTGAAGTAATCCTCAGTGGACACTCGTGACAAAAAAAATCGAAAAGAGTAACAATAAACATGTAAGTTACTGATGAAGACGAATCACCAAGAAAAACTGCACCCAACACGAGTTAAGATAAACCTCAGAGTAATGTAAAACAAAATCGACAACTCAGTGCTATAAAAATCCTAAGCCAGAGAAGAAAAATTAGCCACCACCTATAATTAAAACTGGGGTCAAAGACTAGTCTACTTGTAGCACTAAACAACGATGCCTGCAAGGTAAATGTATCAGACTCAGACATATCGAACACTAACCATGATGCTAACCAGAGGTAAGTTCCAGAGGTATAATTATGAAGATAAGCAAGCTAGCCAGACCTGTGTAGCTATGACATAACAGCAGAGCTTCAGTATAAAGGTGGACACTATCGCTTTTTATGCTTACCTTTGTCAACAAAGAAAACATCCAAGAGATATATAATATATTTTGACAATTCAAAACATGAGACTCAGAAGTGACCCAATGAAAAAGATAGTCCTTAAAAACTTGTGCTCCCAGAATAGGACAATTGACGTCGGCAACGTTAAAGACGTGAATAAAATTTCTATTAAGTCTCAGTCATAATTTCAAACTTTTCATGCTGTACGTTTCAATGCTTTAACTTTTCGCTGCTGATGTGTATTTATTTTTCCGCGTAGCCGACAAGCCCACAGTTTCTTCAGTAACTTACGATCAAATTGGTCAGCTGGACTGGGGAGAAAAACTAAAAACCGATAAAACCGGGGGGTTTCATCTTCCCCACATCGTTGCTTGAAAACAACGCATCTAAGCGTTACGATACTCAGAAACAAATTTAAAACCGGCAGCTCCCAGCCTTTTGATTGTGGGTGAATGTCCTTGAATCTGAGTTTATTGGTTGGTAAAAAAAATCATATTTTTAAAAGTCACGTCGGTGTTACCAGTTGTGGGGCCCTCCAGGAATCCGATAAACAACCTCCCATAGGGCTCTACAAAATATATAACCTCACTTTTTTGACTCCGCAAAATATGTCTATTATCTTTATATTTTTATGTGTTCACTCTTCAATAGCTGGTGTAACAATGGAACGATTTTATTTTTTTAATTTTGCAATGCTATGTACGACAGTTGGATTACTAGTCCCATTAAATATCACTAAGCAAAAATCAAATCTACTAACGCGACATCTATTTTGCTATAAAATTAATTCTTAATTCACTTTTCAAGCTATTGCGCTTTTTCTCAACAAATGTGGATCAATTTAATAGAAAAATTGCTAGATAACTTAACTGTTCATTTGTTATATTCGCCTCTTTCTATTACTTTCTTTTACTAGTACTCGGATGTTTAGGAGGTAATTGATCTCTTGTTCAATAATGATTCTCCTAATAATAGTGTGGCCTCTTAAACTGGTTCACCCATAGAGTGAATTTCTTTTTAATTTTAAGACCAACTTTAAGCTGAATTAGGTTGTCCAGATTTACTCTCAATACTTCCCAATCAGTAAATTTTTTAGTGACATTAAGTTTTTTCTTCTGTATATTGACATTTATGTTTAGTGTCATTAAATCCGATGTGTGGCGGAAGTAGGGTCTTCAATATTTTTTAATTTTAATGTAATTTGAGTCTTTTTCTTTCCAGATGTAAAAGTCAACCAAAACAGGAACTTTACTGAGATCTGTAGGCCAATAGATTGATATATGCGATAAGCCATATTGACATTCTGGCATTTCTTTTGCACTTAGGGGTTCTTTTCCTTTTCGTGGAGTTTTGGTTAATGCTCCTCTGTACATTTAACACATTTAGTTTGTCTTTTGCAAGGTCAAACGAAAAAATTTTAAGTTACCTTTATATTGACAATTTGTGCACTGTGGTATATCAATAGTGTAGGAACGTTGCTGAATTAAGTTTCATTTTTTTTTATTTACCTTATCATGCTTTGTTCGAGAAATGTTCGTCTCCAATTCTCTTCATGTGTATAGATTATGTAGAATCTGACAGCTAATTGTAGTAGACGAAGAATGATTCAATTATATTTTATAAGTTAACCATAGTAGCTTGATATTGGTTGCATTATTTCTCAAATTGCTGGTATTTTAGTTTTACATAAAAGCGGAAAGCAATAAAAACATGGCAGAGAAACCGAAAACCATAAATTCAACGATTTTAGATTTAAGTTCAAAAGGAATTTTAATAGAATGCGATCAAGAAACGGTATGACTCATTTCAGAAAAAAATTCTGCAGCAACTTTTCGTTACAGAACGTTTTTCGCCACTTTTCAAAATGCTAATTAGGTTAATAATAAAAAGTGCCGTGAGTTTAACTCACAAGGTGGGCCAGGTGGAAAAAAGAAAAATATTACGTTTGGTTAAACTTAAAAAGTTTCGTTAAGTTAACTTGACGGAAATGTATTAAAAAATAGATTAGAATTACTAAAACTTCAATAATTTTTAAATCAAGTAGTGTTGAATCGAAATTTCTAATTTTCGTTAAAGTTTCGTTAAGTTTGATTTTAATTGTTGTAAAAATGCCACAAATAGAAAACATATTTCAACCTAAACGTAAAATGTGGAAACTTAAGCTCGCTGTTCAAGATGATTGAGTTAACAAAAACATTTGGTACTTTCGCGTTTTCCAAATAAACTGTAATCTATACTACATATGACATTTATGATTTTGTAACTGTTAATTAACCTTAAAATATGCGCAGATCCTTCGATGTTTAAGATGAGGACCTATAAAGTAAATAAACTATTTCAGTTTTAAATTCTTAAATTGTTTGTTAAGTTATTTGAATCGTTCGTTGAATCACGCTAAAATTAAATATAAGTTGTTTCGTTAAGTTTTGCAATGTTTAATTAAAAGTGTTAAGTTACAATGATATTTCTAATAGCCATTTAAAACCATTACTATAGGCACTTAAGATTTTCATAATCACTTAAGTTTGTATTTTTCACTCCAACTGCTATTATATTTTATGTGGCGGATATTTTACCAGCTCCAATAATATTTGACATCTAAACGGTGATTTTCCACAGCTTTATAATTAAGTATACTTGAAATGTAAAAAGTGATTCGGATTTTTAATTCGATAGCTTAGTTTCAAAAACTTATAAGATGCATTTATAATAGGTTTCGTTAAATATTCGTTAAGTTATTTGAGAACCATTTAATTACTTTTTATTGGTTAGTTTTTGAATAATTTTATAAACAAAATCAAAAAAATATTCGTTAGTTCGTTAAACTTAAAATGTTTCGTCAAGTTAACTTAACGAAAACCGATTGCACGGTTTACATAAACTACTAATGATATAAAAATCCTTTAATTTAACTATAGTTCAAATTGGAATTTTCTTTAATTGTTTTCGTAAAGTCCTTTTCTGAAAAGTTCCTTTTTTTTGGTGCAAACAGTAAAAAGTTTAACTCTGATATCAGTTGTTAACTTCTGTTACAATTTCGTAAACATTTTTATCGCTATACAGGATTACTATATTGACTCTACAATTGTTAATTCATCTTAATTTACGCCTCCCGAGAAATAAAAGTTTAAGGTGAAAATCTATCAAATAATTGGTCGTGCCTTGAGCTAAATTACTTGAAGTTTAAAATTTTGTCGATCAATAATTTTAATTTACCATTTAAAAAATATTTTTAATATATTGTTAAATAAAAATGTTTCGTTGCGTCGTTAAACCGAAAAACTTTCGTTAAGTTAACTTAATGGAAACGTGTTAAAAAAAAGAAAAACAAAGTAGAATTTCTAAGACGCTAAAAATTCTTAAAATAAGTATGGATTAAATTGATAATTTTCGTTAAGTTATAGATGCGTTGTATAAAGATGCGTACGGATGCAAAAGTAAGGACTACAGTACCTTAATAGATGATTTTCCTAAAATATTGGCTCAATTAATATTTCGCCAAATTTGAGTTTTTAAAGATTCATTTTTTATTTGTAACTAAATTTTAAATTTACAAATGAAGTCTTGAATTATGAGGCATAATTTACAATCATTTTTTAATTTTATAATAGAATTATTTCACTTGTTTTAAATTAGTTGTGAGGATTATGTCATAGTGGAAAACTCCAGTAAAAACGCATTGCAAATCCTACCTTCGATCTAATGTGAGACGGATGTTGATTTGAGGCGCCACTCTTGGAAAAAAAACCAGGTGAAAAATAGTAGATAAAAATTGATAATTTTAGCACTAAAACTCTTCAAGAATTTCAAGGCTAAGGCCTGTCTAAATTTGGATTTTTACTCCGAAAAAATAGAATTTATTACTGCAATTCGGCTCTTTAGTATTCGAAGAAATACTTCCCGGCAACACAAAAGTGTTGCGATTCATTATGTAATTCGTATGCTTTGGCTCTAGAACAACCAAAAGCCATATTGACTAAATCTAGACAAATATGTTTTTCTAAAAAAATGAAAAGTAAAAGTTATAAATTTCCCACTCAATAAATCAAAATTTTGCTGCTGAGATGATAGTTTTTATCTCATATATAAGTTTTTTTATTTTAATAAATTCCACGACATGACCTAAAATACAATTATAGTTAAATGTAAAATTGTTGATTTTTCTAGTCTTCACTATAAACCAAAAAAAAAGTGAAAAAAAAAAATTTAAAGGAAGACGTACAAAGATGAGACAGGTCAAAATAACGATTTAATGTGAAAGTTCTGTTTACGGGTATAGTGTTTTAAACATCCGTGGAAATGACTATGAAGCACGATATTGCAATTATTTGAAGAATATACGATGCATGTAACTTACGAGTGTAATTTTTATATACGTATAAATCGGTGGAATCGATGAGATCAATCGCTAATTTTTTTTTATATACCTAACCTTAAAAAAACTTAAAACTTTCTTTATAATTTAAATGAAATAATATTTTTTTTTGCTTTGATCTTCACTACCTAATATTTAATCGTGGTATAGGTAATTAAAAATATTTATATACATATTATATATATCTAGATAAGTAGGTGGATTATAATGTTAAGTTTAACAAAATTAGTTACTGATGCATAAAAACTATAACTATCATTTATTGTTGGTTATTATTGTTAATAGCATTGAAAAAATAAAATTTCCATTATCTATTTAATTTTTACAGTTTAATTTCATTTTCTCTTTAATTTGCTTGCACTTCATTTTTAAAATACAAATAAGACTAAAAATTAAATTAGTCAATAAAATAAAATAAATATAACGATTATTGTATTAAAACACTTATAAATACGTCAGAAAGAGTTTGAATTTATTTTAAATAATTACAACTGTACTTGATATAATTTTTAATATTTTATGGAGTTATTAACAAATTTTACAGGAGCAATAAATTAAACATTTTAAATTGCCAAAATGTAGATCTTACATTTATAGTAAATACTATTATATTATTTCTAAACTATTATAAATTAAAGAAACAAAATTTAAATTTTAATATACCTCTAACGGTGTAACGATTACTTTTTTTTACAAAGGATTGCTGAGACATTTTTTTTGTTGCATAGTGAAGCTGAGACAATCTTTGATAGCCAATATAAGCTAAAACCCATATTTATACAGTTTATACCCTTGTATAATTTGGAAAATATTGTACCAAATTCTGGTCCGTTAATAATGATTAAAAATGTATTTTATGGTACGTTTAAACTGCCGTCCTAAGAAAAAAAAATTTTTTTTTTAAAGCCTATCCTAGTTTGTTTACATTCGACAAATTTTGAAGAAGAAGTTGATCTTGGAATCAATTTAGTAAAATTAAAATAAAAACAAAAATTGCAATACCGTTTGGTTTTTATTTGTGTGAGTAACCAAAACTTAGTATGTTAAACTAATTTTATACATGTATTGTCATTGTTTTATATGTTTTGTTACAAAAAGATAAAACTTGTCATTTTGTAAAAAACAAAATGATCATCTTTTTATAACAGTTTTTGGGTTTGGATCTCGGGTTTCATCTTTTTATTTTTACAAAAAGAAATTTTTTTTTCGGTTTGGCTTGCATCATTTTTCAATCTAGTGTCTCGTTTTTTTTTCAAGATGGAAAATATGTTGAATGTAAATCGCCTATAAAACAATAATATCCAAGCATATAACTCCGGTGATTTTAACAGGAAGGAAGTTATTCATTCCTAGCTCATATAAAAGGAATAGGCCACACAAAACTCAATAGTTTAATGCAAATTGTAAGTCCGTTATCTCCGAGAAAAAATGTGCTCATTTAAATTACCTCAGTAATTCTTCTAATGAAAATCTCATTAAATGTAAATAGCCCGTAATAAATCGAATGCTATCATAATCAGATGTATTAGATCTTAAATCACACAACCGAACTTTTTGGTCGTTTGCCAGCTTGGTTTGTTGCAAAAAAAGACATCATCTTTCCCCTTATTGTTTTATAATAATAATTATTATAAAACCAATATTCAAAAAGTTAATTTATTAGCGTCTCACTTTGCTTCCGCATCGACGTTCCATTTTCTCTCTAACCAATCCCCATCGTCTATGCCCAAAATTTATTTTCGTTCGCGAGGTGTTTCTAAAGTTCTTAGAAATCTGAGTCCATACAAAGCAACTAAGCCTGATGGATTACCATCAATTGTCCTAAGATGATGATATTTTTCCCTTGCTAAACTTCTTGCCAAACTGTTTAAATTATCAATACACTCTGGCATTTTTCCCTCTATTTGGAAAACAGCAAATATTCAATCGGTTCCTAAAAAAGGTGAAAAAACTTCTCCTTCCAATTACCGGCCAATTGCTTTGTTGTCGTCCTTATCTAAAGTAATGGAATCTATTGTGAATATTCACATAATGCTTTTATAAGCTTTCCAATATAGGTTTCGGAAAAATCGCTCTTCAGGTGATCTTATTGCTTACTTAACTCATTTGTGGAGAGAAGTATTGAAAAATATAGTGATTCAAGTATCGTATCTCTAGATATTTCAAAAACATTTGATAGAGTATGACATCAATGTCTGATCATTAAAATTCGCTCACTGAATTTTGATAGTTCTCTAACTCAATGGATAGAGAGTTATTTAATGAAACGATCGATCAAGTTAGTTATTTTTGATCTATATCAAAAATATTTTTAAATTGGCATCATGTGATATCCACTTCTTTGCTGATGATACTACAGTGCCTGCTTCTATTTAAATTAATAGCCAAAAGGACTGCAATTCCCATTCAACTTGCTCTCGTCAAATTATGAATAGTTCACTTCTGACTTCCATTGACAAGGTTTTTGAATAGGGCAAATCTAATAGGGTAGAATTTAATCCACAAAAATTCCAAGCGTGTCTTTTTGCACATAAAAAATTCAAAATTATGTTCCACCCATAATAAACGGCATTCAAATTAATAGGTTCTCCTCTCTTAGAATGTTGGGCTTAAACATTTCGAATGATCTTTCTTGGAAAGATCATATATATTCTATTGCAAAAAAAGCTAGTCAGTATCTGGGTTTCATTAGACGGTGTAACTTTTATTTTACCCCTATAGAAGTTCTTAAGTTATACAAGGCTTATGTTAGCCCCATTATGGAATTTAATTCATTTGTCTGGGATGGTGATCCAAAATCGAATCTCAAATGTCTTGAAAGAATTAAAAATAGAGTTATTCACATGCTTAACAATAAAAATATTGCTGTATCAATTGACTCTTTATTTTTCCCTAAAGTCACCTCTCTGTGGAATCAAATAGATTCCTCGGTCTTTCCTACAATATTTAATTTACAGATGTTCCAGGGGAACTTACACGCCTACTTAAGAAATCAAAAAACCCGAGAAGATTATATATGGTTTTATATTCACTTGTAATATTTTTTCGGTCAGGGTTTTATGTAGTTTTCCCTGACATAATGCATTGATAAAATTGGTTTTAATGTGTCGGTCGTTGTATTTTCGTGAGAGTTATTCACCTTAAAATCAAAATCAATCCATTACAGAAATCTGAGAAAATAAATTGAAACCGGCTACATATGTCATTCAGTCTTTAAATTAATTTTAACAAAGTCCTTCATTTTTTGGAAGAGATTTAAAAATACATCCGGGTTTGTGGCACAATTGCTCCAAGTTTTTTGTATTAGTTGTTTCTTCCTAGAAAATGATATGCCTCTTGGTACTATTTTGGGTGTAATTCTGGAAATTTAAGACTTTACAGCTTTGCTTAGAGAAAATTTAGCTCAGTATAATCTGTAAATTGACGGAAATTTTTTTTTATAAAACATAAAATTATTATTTTTAGTGAATTTTAAAGGCTCCAGACTTTTATAATAAATATACTCTTGGACGAGTTTTTGTAATTTTTTGCTGGGATGTAAAGTCCTTCCAATCATAAAAATCCCGCAGATTCATCTCAATAACGTCGACCTTACCATAATTAGCTCTTTAAACGCAATCTTTAAAATTTTTTAATGTCATACAATTTCTTCTTTTTTTGTAAGGAACTTTCAACCTGGTGATGAAAGGAATCAGCAGACATAAAGGTATGACCAGGTTCAAAATACTACGCAGTTGTCTAGCTAGAAAACAAACTTTTCTGTATATCTATGGTGCTGAATGAAGGCATAAAATGTGGAAATTATATCTTCCTTCTTTCTGCTAGAAACGACATCATGCCAAATTGCCGCGACTGGTCGAATCTGTTTTTTTCTTCCTAATGGTACAAAACTATATGAGCTTTTATTACAGAAGAATCGAAGACTTTGGTCGATGGATGTTTTTCTCTCCGGTCACTTTTGGGACTACAAGATTTTGGTCCCTTTTTGTAAGCAATAACATTTTTGACGACCTTATTATTTTTAGGTTCAAAACTTAAGGTTTTCAAAAACATTTTTTTGCATACTTCAAGATCACCAGTTGTGTCTTCAAAAGGTAAGCTATATTTAACAGTTATTGATCTAATGACTCGTCTTCTTTTCGGCTGAACTGTTTTAGTATGATTATATATAAACCATTTTTGTTCTGAAGCACTGTCTATTTCGGCACTGTCTATTGCAACACGGTTTAACTAAACGATTAATTTCACCTCTTTGTTTCATCACTTTGAAACCATAATATTTTTTATCTAACTTAGGCACATTAATTCTATTCTTATTAATAAATTATTCACCTCCACTATATTTAATAATGACAACTCACTTAAAAAATTAGAACAGTACTGATGCAACGTTCACCTTTTTGGTAACATTTGAATGCGTTTTCAATCATGCTCAAACACGTTGACTTTTGAAAGTTCATGTGATTTAAAAATTTCGACAACGCTCAATTATTTAGTTTTAAAATTCATTTGTTGCTTCGTTCTATTTTTTTATAGAGAGTATTTGCTTCTTTCTCTCATCTCGAAAAAGTCATATAATCCAGGAATATAAATGTAATACTTAACATAAAAGTCGTTTAAGCAAAAATTGTTGCATAAGCGACTTTTCATCGTAGTAAATGTTTAATAAGGCTTTTTCATTTAGGATAATTGCTATATTTGGTTGATGTGACTATTAGTGATTTAAGACATTTAATGAAGGATATTTGACTTTCTAGTCATGCAGGTGCCTTTTTATTTACGACGGCAGTATACAGTATAGTTCAGATGGCCAAATTGATTTTACAAATATATATGGTTTGTGAAAAATATCCATATTTGGCAGTCTATAGCCTTTCACATTTTATAAAATGTGTGTCAACATTTTCAAATGATGATGAATGATTCAAATGAATTATTTCAAATGGCTGTCAGTCCGTTAAAAATGAGTAAAAGATGGGTTTTATGGTACGTTTGTATAATTCAGATGGCCAAATCGATTTTAAAAATTTGTGAGTTTTCAAAATATCCAAATCCCAGCATAATTTAAAATTACCTCTGACAACACACGCGTAAAAAATAAAACCCAGACTTTTTTTCTCAATACAAATAAATTTATTGAATTCGCATGCAACTATAAGAAAAACAAACGAAAAAAATTTTTGGGTCAAGATTACAGTAGGCCTTGATTTTTGACATATCGACATGCTAAGGAGTTCTTTTAGTTATATCTTGGTTTATTTTGAAGCCTGTTTGATCTTTAGAATTTCTGCTACATAAATAAATTTGACGAATTCGCATGTTGCGCTATAAGAAAAACAGAAGAAAAAATTCTTCGGGTTAAGATTACAGTAGGTCTGGATATTTGACATATCAATATGATAAGCAGTTCTTTTTGCTATATCTTGGTTCATTCTGGGGTCGGTTTGTCCTTTAGAAATAACTGAAAATATTGGCTGCCAAGTGAATTTATTTTTTTTAATGAACTGACTATCGCACAAAAAAAGGGATAGTTAATACTGTGAATATTCAAACTTACTGTGGTCACCCGGTTCTAAAAAATTTAAATTATCAAATACTAATATTATTCTCGGCAATTTTACAATTTATGCTACTCCATGGTTGTTCGAATCATAAATCACTTGTTCTTAGACCAATTTATGAGGACCTTGTGACCTCGGAAAGTTCAACAACAACAGTTAAATCATTGACTTCAATTCAAAAAGCACGTTCTGAAATGCTGAAAATCAAAGATAACCATCCTAACGATTTACTGGATTTAATATCAGAAGCATTCAAAAACTCAACTGTTATCTGTGCAACATTTAGTAAGGCGCAAATAAAAATGTTAACATTTTTAAATAACGACTGCAAAGCAAAAGGCACCGATCTTAGGCAGAGATCCATTAAATTCACAGAAATGCATTTAATATTTTGCAATTACAACTCCTGGAAAGGTGAATGAAAACGATTCAAGGAATCCATTTTCTTTAACGGCTATTAAAACGGCTAGTAACAATGCCAAAACCATGGGAAATTGGCTTCGATCTTTAGATTCGAAGTTTTAAAACAATTAAGGCAGCATAACGCAGCTTTGTATGCATTCAATAGAATCGATATGGTCCAATACTTGAATTATTTCAAAAAAAAGTAATGGCTGCATTTTACTTATTCACAGATTTTAATACAGCAAAATACGTATGGAAACAGGTAAGGCCTACTGTAATCTAGACCAAAAGAATTTTTGTCTTCTGTTTTTGTTATAGTGCATCATGCAAATTCGACATATTTATTTATGTAGCAGAAATTATAGAAAACAGACCGACCCCAGAATGGACCAATATATAGCCAATAGAATTCCTCACCATGTCAATATGTCAAAAATCCAGGCCTACTGTATCTTGACCAAAAGAATTATTTTCTTCTGTTTTTCTTATAGTGCAACATGTAAATTCAATACATTTATTTGTATTGAGAAATAAAATGTATTCTGGGATGTATTTTTTACGCGCGTGTTGTCAGAGGTAATTTCAAATTTACCTGGAATGAAAGTCTGGGATAACTTCAAAGCGGTCAAATTTGGAGAGTCCTTGCATATTTTATAAAAGATGTGACAACATTTTCGATTTTAATTTGATTTGAAATGACTGTCAGTCCAAAAATGTGTAAAAGGTGGGTTTTATGGTAAGTCTGTAAAATTTTGATGGCCAAATCGATTTTAAAAATTGGTGGGTTTTCAATAATATCAAAATTTGGGAGAGTCTTTAGCCTTGCCAATTTTATAAAATTTCAAATGGTTGTCAGTCAGTTAATAATTGGTTGAAGATGAGTTTTATAGTACGTTTGTATAGTTCAGATAGCCAAATTAACTTTACAAATTTTTGTGGTTTTTTCGAAAATATCAAATTTTAAGATTCTATAACCTTGCATATTTTATAAAATATGTTACAACATTCTCGATTTTAATTTAATTTCAAATGGCTGTCAGTTCAATAAAAATGAGTAAAAGATGGGTTTTATGGTAAGTTTTTATAATTGGGATGGTCATCTCGATTTTAAAAATTTGTGGGTTCTCAAAAATATCCAAATTTGTAAATTCTTTAGCCAAGCATATTTATAAAATTTCAAATGGCTGTCAGTCAGTTAATAATTGGGATGAAGATGAGTTTTATGGTACGTTTGTATAGTTCAGATGACTAAATTTGCTTTACAAAAATTTGTGGTTTTAAAATATCCAAATTTGGATATTTTATAGCCATGCGTATTTTATAAAATATGTGACAAAATTTTCAATTTTTTTTATTTCAAATGGCTGTCAGTCAGTTAATAATGGGTTAAAGATGGGTTTTATAGTACGTTTTAATAGTTCAGATGACCAAAAATTAAATGGCTGTCAGTCCGTTACTAATTAGAAGAAGATGAGTTTTATGGTACGTTTATAAAGTACATATGGCTTAATCTTAATCTGATTTCAAATGGATATAATTTCATTTTTAAAGAATCAGGAGTGGATTTGTGTTGCATAGAAGCGTAGACAAGGCTTAGACAGGGTTTTAGCCGAGAAAATCGGGATATCGATTTTCTTTAAAATCGAAATTTATACGGTCTATTTATACAGCCTATAGCCTTATATTTAATTCCATTATTATCTGTGATATTAGTGGTAAACTTATGATGTACAGAACAGGTGGAATCAAAGATGTGAAAGCATGGTTTGTTTTTATCAGTGTTGGTCTCCTCACAATTTTAATCACTCAATAATGGTACTTTCGATAGTTTCGAAGAATTCTTTTAATATTTTACAATATACAAAGAAGTTTTTGTTGCTTTTCTAAACATGAATGTTTCAATAAAATAATTTTACGTCTCGTTGCACATTTGAATGAAAATTGCTCATTTGAAACCACATCATGTTGCTGTATAGTTTTTCTCACTCTGGTGTATGTTCTTTGGCTGCACAATAATAACACTTTAATTAATTAAATTCAATAATGATATTTTGCTGTTAAATTATTTGGTTTTGATTCTAGAAAAAAATTTGTTAAAACCACATAAAAAAAATGCTGCATATATGCATAGCACCCATATTTAATTGCATTCTGCAAATATATAGAGTAAGAAGATTTATTACAGTCTATAAATTTTCAATTAGCATTATTTGCACAAAAATCTAATCGCATAAAACCTTGATGCATTTTACGAATTGAATGCATTTTGGTTTGATTATTTGTCGAGATCAGATCACAAATCTAAATCGTTAGAGAGCCGCAATTAAAATTAAACCAATTTAAAATGTGTAAATCAATATTAATAGTGCTTAGTGTATGGGTTGTGTTAGCCCATTGTAATGACCATACAGTGCACAATAAAAGTATGGTACCACAAAGTTTTTCTCCGTTCCGTATGATGCGCAAATTTTATACGGAGTGTGAATCGAACGACGATTTGATAAAATGTTTAAAAATTCAAGCGATTAAATTAACAAATCGTGCCCTAAAAATACCATACATCAAATTAATCGATGGAATATCAGTGACTGAAAAGGATAGCGTTAATAAAAGTAAAATATTTTTGCCCGATGAAAATGATACGGAAATTTTCGGAAGTGATTTGGTGACCGATAAAAGTCTCATCAAAATGTCATCGAAACAAATCGATGCCGTACTCAATTCACGAACAAATAAATTTTTTGATTCTCATCAAATTCAAGTAAGTGTTCCGAAACTAATGAACAGTGGAGGTGAATCGAGTGCCAGATTAATCGAGGAGGGTCGCAAAAAGATGAACAAATTTTATGGACCATTTTTAGCAGCAATCGCCATCAAAGGTGGAATACTTACAATGGCTTATCATAGTATTGCTGTGGTAGCGGGAAAAGCTTTAATTATAGGTAAAATTGCATTGATCATAAGCGCAATCATTGGACTTAAAAAATTGGTTAGTCCCGAGGGCCACGAAAAGACAACATACGAAATTGTTAAACATCCGCATGTACAACAAACGCATAGCTATTCGTCGAGTCATAACGAATATGAAGGAGGCGGCGGTGGACACGAAAGCAGTGGTGGTGGTGGTTCGTATGGTCGGAAATTCAATGTCGATGATTTATTGATGCAAGATCGTGCGTATCATGCCCATCAAACTAAATTTTTGTAAAAAGTACAGCACACGTACTAACTATATTTATTCTCAATACCGTTACCTATAATAATTTTAATTTATTTTTGTATTTAATTAAATTATTTTTTATTTTATTTATTAAAATTGAAATTTGTAGGACTAGCTAAGTTTATTTGTAAGATTCTTAAAAAAATATATATTTGATCGTTCTAATGTAAATGGTAAAATTGTAATTGTTAATAATAAATTTTTTGGATGACCAAAATTAATAGCCATAATTTAGTTGCACACAACTAGCGCTAACATTTTAAAACCTAGAAATGACAAGAGTCATTGGGATAATTAATACCTCTTAAGTGAAAGGCATCCGCACTAAGAACAGTCATAACACCAAGAAAAAACTTTCATATCCAAAAAAATTCTACGACTAGGCTTGCTTAGTTTAAGCCATATTTGACATAAATCTATAAGCCATAATACAAAAATGTGTGCTACAAATCAAAAATTTATGACCTGAAAGAAAACTCAAGTTTCTTAATATTTACTGAACTTAAGCTTTACTGAACTTAACCGCCAAGTCCTTATGGTGAAATCAATGGTTTGGCCTGTCTAGGCCTGGTAATACAGTTCCAATAGGTCACGCACTTTATTTCTTCCCATTTACTAATTGTGTGGGCTGCAGAGCCCTCGGGATGACACAGAAAGGCTCAGAGCCAATGAATGTAGTCGACGAGCCTGCTCGTACTAGCTGGTCGGCTATCTCGTTTTCAGTCATGCCCTTGTGACCAGGTACCCACCACAGCCTAACTTTGCTATGGCAAGAGAAGGATTTTAGGCATTCAGAAGCCAGTGCTTTCAATGCTGCTTTACTGTTATAGATAGAAGCGCCTTTACGACCAATTTTCATAATAGTTAATACGCAAGTTCCGTTGGAGTGAATTTCGGCTCAGTTTTAGAATAAAAGACACCTTGACTTGCCTCCAAGCCTGTGGTATGTAACCCCTAATTGAAGCTAGTTCTAAATAAGCCTGCCGCAGGCACGGGTAATCAAGTACAAGCCCCTTTGAAGAAGAGTTGGGAAGATTCCATCCCCAACTGGAGCCTTGAACGTCTGAAAAGAGTTAATGGCCCTATACTTTAGGGAGTAAAAAGCCTACCGGATAAACTATTAACCCAACCCACATTTGCACCCATGTGCACCTGAAGCAGGGTTTTGAGTTACTCCTTGCGACCCGATGTATAATTACCATCGGATTTCTAAAGAAGCCCTATCTCGTTGAACTGATTTTTACCTAGAACATAATAGAGCCGAGCAGCAGCAGATATATCCTCGATATTATCACCATTATTCCTCCACGTAAGGCGTTTGGAAAGCCTTAGTTCCTTGTTGTAATTTGCTAGGGCTTGTCTATATTCATTTCACTCATTAGAATGCATTGATCACTCCCGATATATTGAACCTGGTGTGCATGTAGTCCGACAAAGAAGCTTCTTTTGATACATGCCAGTTTACATGCCAAACAGCGTTGGAGATAAACTGACTCAACAAAGTGAGGTCCAACACCTTTTGCCAAATCGGGTTATTGAAATCCTTAGTGATGAACTCTGGAATTGGAAGAACGTTAATATTAGGTGAAAAATATTGCAGTTCGGGAACTTTTTTCCTGCAATCGTAATCAAACTTAGATGACTTGAGGTGGAGGCCTCTGATTTTTCATTCACTAACCCAAGGTTCCTGGATGAGGCAAAGGTTTAAATTTTTTTGAGCAAACCTGTTGCAAAAGGTATCCGAGGCTTCTTTTACATGATGCAGGTTTGCTTGTAGTACCCGAATAGAACCAGCCATAGTTATTGACCAACTGCTTCGCGGGCTAGTGCTGGTTATTCCCACAATTCCCAGAAACCCGTCGAGCGCTCTCAGGCTTGATTCTCGAGGTTGGTGCCGTTGACTTGGATTGTCTTCCCTGGACCCCTTTGTGCGGTATGCCACGTTCCCCTTGGATTGGCACAGTGTTTCCATGCAACATTCGCCTATGGCCATGACCAAATGAACAAGTGTGCTAGTGGTCGTCCATTGCAGTATCTTTCATGAATTTGCCGGGAGACCATTGTTCTGCATGGCCATGGTACCATTGTTCTGCGTGGCCTTGTCTCACTAGACAAGCTAAAGGCTCTGTGGAAAAAACTCCCTAACTATGTTTGGCCGAGGAAAAACTACCTCTTCCACCAAAGTTATGTTTAGACCACATTTTGACCTTAGCTTATCGAAATTATTCCTCTTCCAATCCGCTGTGGAATGATCGGAACTGCTTGCTACTTGGCTGTAAAAGGTCTTTACCGAAGAAGCCCTACTTTCAGTTTTTTAGCAGGTGGTTTAATGGATTCTAAAGCAAGCTCGAAATACCTCCCACTATTACTACAAGACCTACTGTCTAGGGTAGTTGCTGCAGATTTTGAGAACATTTTGACAAGAAACCCGGATTTGGCAGCAACTAGAGCCTTAGCTCTAGTTTTGCCTTCCTTGAGCCCCTGTTTAAAACGCCTTCTTTCGAAGGAGTTGAGCTTCACCCATTCACTGGAGTTATCCCATGAGGAACCGAGAAATTAAGGTCACCCACAGCAGAGATCGGTATACTCTGATAAAGCAACATTAAAACCGGAGTTCGCATTGTATTTGGAGTTCACATACTAATGACTAGGTTTCCTCTTATCCACGCAGCTCTCGGCGTATGTTGTCGCACCAAAGGATGGGATGATCCATTGTCCACTATTGCACGGTCGTGTAAGCTACTTAGCTACATTCTAGTAGTATGGTTGTTGCCTCGTAGCTACACTTAGGAGTGGTCTAATGGGAATCGCGTATGCTTAGAAAGCTTTGACTCTTAAGACTACACCCAAAAACTATTACCATGTAACCTTATACAATGATTTGAAATATGGGTCGAACCATGAATTCTGCACACCAATAGGGGGTCAAAGTTATTTTCATTAATATCACCGATCGTAATCGATCTAATCTGTTGGGTAAAATTATAATGAGCCAGCCATCATGTATTTTTGATTTACGAAGTTGATCTTATCATTGCCTTTTTTATCTTCATATAATGAAACATCAGTCATCAAAATTTCTGTAATAAAAGTCATTATATTTGGTTTAGCTCCATTTACTAGACCTTCAAGTGCCCGCTGGCCGCACAGGGCAAATATACATTAAATTCTAGCTCATCGCTTTAAAATTAATTCTATGATTACAGTACGTCAATAAAATATTATAAAATTATTTTAAAAAATCTCAAAAGCTCGTTCTATGTAATTTACACCACACCAAAATTATACAGCATAAAGCATAATTTAAAAATTATGTTGATTTTGCTTTATGATATAGAATCACTATAAACGGCACGATTCTAAATTATTCGTACGTGGTACATACACATACATCATAATTTAGTTCGTAAAATGTATTAAAATTTTCTAATCTGACTTAATTCTCACGCGCAAATTCTCTTTACATTTTTCCCTTAAACCTAGTTTCGTAAATTTTTTTCTTACTTAAAATTCAATCAAAAGGTTCAAGTGAAAAGAAAATTACATTGTACTCGTCCAATTAAGGTGGTTTCACATGGTATGTATGTAGAAAGTGGTTGAGACCTAAAATTGTACATGACAATTATTTTGCTGAAAGTGAAATTATGTTTGCGGTATTAAAGTGCGCAATTGAATAATGTATGGCACGCACTGTATTTTAAATATTAGTTTCGTAATTTGTTATACTATACCGAACATGACATTTATATAGATGGACCCGACCGTTAGAGACATAAAAACGATATGTAACATTAAATTTTTATGTTTCTTAATATTTCTAAAATCTCGTATACGACAGATTTCTTGATGAATTGTTTTAAGAAAACTACTTTACCGCAATAAACTATATAGATAGATAGTATCATATTGTACACAAAACTAAAAAATACATTACTCTGGAATTTTTGTGGTTTTTATATTTGGAGATTATAAATATATGTAATAAAGGTAATAGAACGGACCACTTAAGATCATTCAGATGGAAAATTTGATTTATTTTGGAAAATGGGAATATTTTTCTAATATCGTTAGTAAAAGATTAGACTTGAGATATTATTTGTCTATGATATTAAAGTATAATTTGAAAGAGGTCACATTTTCCAGTGAAGTAGATTTTATGTTTTATAAAGTTTCTGGGGAAGATAAAATTCAACCTAGTGACCAAGAAATTTCATAAACGAAACTTTCATGAAAATAGTCTTATTGATCTGTTGGCTTACCCCTTTGCTAATTTTTGTGCATACAAAATATTTGTTGAAATATATCTATATTTTAAAACAATATTTATACTGATATCTGGTCATCACAATCGGGCCACCATTTCGTCTTGTATAGAATATTGATTGATTGATTGATTTTGAATGTACTGCCAAGCACTAAGCAGGATATCCCGGAAGGCGCCGGGCCCACAGTACACCCGTTTTTACATAAACTTGGAAGGATATGGAAGGATACTAGTTAAATTATTAAGATCGACCCGGTTACAGACACCTTGGCGGCCAATAGTTTGTAAATTTTTGTAGGTTAGGGAAAGGAAAAGTATGCTAGTTATGACATAATTGGTCCGATTTCCCGGTAGCCAATATTCAAACTACTGTTAGTGTAAGACAATCACATTTTTGTTGTACTGCTCTGCATTCTGCCATCTCTTATCAGCAACTCCAGTGTGCTGCCATTAATCTGTAAATCATTATAAAATACCAAACCTCCTGCAAGCCATAGACTGTAACAAATTTGATTTGTCTCGTTTGAAAATTATAAATTTATTAATTTACACCATCGTTAAATATACATTTATTAATATAGAAAGATTCACCAGTTTCAAGTTTATTGTTGATAAATTGATCATACAATCATAAATTGATCATAAGATCGACGCTCTGACTTAGGTGGTAAACGCAGTTTTACGTTAACTTGTAGTCTACAGTAGATGTAGGTCTCCAAATTAGTGCACATATTCTCATCAGAGTAGTAGCTCATCCGTAGATGCAGTGTATGCCGATATCCGTTAAGTATTTCGATACATGAACAAATTTGGTGGCAAAGCTCGTAATGATATGCGCTTAAAAGCTTGAAACTGATACTAATAAATGTACGTAAAACTAAGGGGCGCCTTATCGTCTTATAGTTATAGATGTAAACTAAGCAAAAAAAGAGTTTCTTATAGATAAGCAGTGGCAGACGTGTCGGTGCTGCCAGATTACCGTATGCAAAACTCCCAAACCAAAACTGATCATTATGCTATTTCGTTTCTGACGGATTTTTCTTACCAATTACATTTTTGTAAAATATTTTTTTATGTAAATTGATAAAGACATATCATCAGATACAGACCATTCAGACTATTTGAGTTCATTAGAATGACTTTTGGCCTCAGGAACGCTGCGCAGACCTTCCAAAGATGCATTTACGTAATTATGATAAATTTTAGTTGCTGTTTCTCAAATATCATGATTTTACACAGCTTCCTAAGAGACCCAGAGATGTTGCCACACCCTTTATTGGAAGCGGAATTGCAAATAGCGACAGACACAACTATCGGTTCTCAGTTCTTATTCGCTAAAGTTTAACTATACCCAACGAAAATAACGTTTTAGAGGGCGGGTAGGAACAGTCTTGCGACCGATGCATTCTCCAGAATCGAGGACCTATATATGGCTATCGCATTCGATTTTAGAAACATAGCAAAAGAGAAATCAACGGATCACAAATTAATGCTATGAATTTATGAAAGCAAATAAGACCCTCATGTTGCTAAAATACCCTGTTTTTGGATTAGGCATAATAATATTTTGCAATGTCTCTATACGGGTTCTCCAAGATTATACATTATCCAGGATGTTCTCGCCAGCAAATGTTTAACGACGTGGATAATTTGTCACATGAGGATAGCCGCAATTCCAAAATGGTAGCAAAAAATACGTTTGACCTGAAATGACCACTTGAACCGTTATTATTGCACGAACTATCAAAGATGTTAAATATTTACCACCTTAAAACCACCATCTGCAAAAAATGAGTTAATCGAAAGATGGCACAAAACCCATAAATTAGCCATAATGTGTCATTAAAAGTCCAATTGGTCTAAATATTCACTAATAGTATTACTATACGACCACCCGGTCATTGTTTTGAGGGTGCGTTTCAAAAAAACGTTTCATAAAAATTTCAACAAAGGCCTCGAACCATAGCGTTGCTGACATATTTCATGAGGATCCGCGTGTTACAGATACTTCAGTTGATTCAGTCGCGGACACTATTACGTTGTCAGTCATGCAGTTGCGTAACGTTATTGATTCGCGGGTTCAAGAACGGTTCAAGCTCGTTTGAGTTACTTCAGCAGCAAGTGAATGTATCTGTCATCGTATAAAGGAAACAACGAAACATTCACTTGCCATCAGCGCACTAGATTCTTGCCTTACAAAAGACAACGGTAATATACCTTACACCATTTTCAGGCAGGAGATCACGTACTTGTTTTAAATATTGGGCTCAGAAGAGATTTTGTTTGGAGCTTCATTATCGCCGAGGTATCCATGCCCATTTTAGGAGCATATTTTTTAAAAATAACTCGTCTGATAGTTGACTTAAAAGAACGTCAACCGTTGAACTTAAATGTTTCCCGTCGGTTCACTAAAGTTAATGCAGGATCCATCATTGTCTATATTGGACAGAAATACTATTGGACCAGAGATGTTTGATCTTCTGAGCAGGTATGTGAGATCTCACGAGATAGTTTTAACACAGCATCATAGTAAAGCATAACTTCACTCATTTTCTGAAAACCCTTTGACCCCAAATTAGTTGCAAAACCGGGTACGATGGTAGATTTGGTTCGAATATTCTACGAAATTTCCATCGAGCCAAATGACATCTTCAAGACAATAATTTCGACGCCATTTGGACTCTTTGAATTTTACAGGATGACATTTGGCTCGCGATATGCAATACAGTCACTCTAAATAAAGATGCATTCAACACTGTGTGGATTACCGTTTTGTTCAAGACATACAAGAAGAGCTTGAACGAGACAACAAGACTGGCTCATCCGTGTAGTTCAGAACGTATACCACCTATATAATGAATGCATCAAACACTGCATTCGATGCAGTATTGCAACAATTGGTGAAGCAAATATGGATGCAACTAGGTTTTTTTTCTTAACGACTTACCGTAGCGCAGGTAACGACTCTTACAGAGAGCTCTTGGCAGTTTATTTGGGTATCAAACACTTTCGATATCATTTCGGAGGTCAAAACTTTACGTTATGTCAAAATTGCTTGAGGTCAATACTACATCAACCCTGAAGAATACCGATGCATGATATAACTGTCACTTTTGTTATTCATATAGGATGGATCGTAAGTTTTGTTGACAAATATCAATTATAGCAATGTAACAAGGAACGGACGTGATGTCCGATTACCATTTCGATTTCGGGCTGTTCTGTGAGATCCTTTGATCCAAATGCGGCGAGAGTATATTATAAATTATTTTCTGGGCATTTCTAACAATTCTCATCTGAAATTCTATCATCATAAAAAAAATAATAAATAAATAAAAATTCTAATTGTTATGACATAATTTTCTATCTAACAAATTGTATTTAATGCCACACGACTATTACACTCGTAGCCAATATGTTAATAAACAAAAATTAACGCATGCGCATTATATACAATTTAATTACATATATTGTAATATGTCTCTCACTCATTAAGATATGTCTCTCATTCCTTGTCTCTCACTCATTAAAATATATTAATTTGATATGCGCGTAAACGATCGTAATTCGAATATTAATTTAGAAAAGGATACACATACATTTATGATGTATACATCTCGTGATGTATCATAGGTGTTCGTAGATTTCTAGCAAGCCTATGATGTACACGATCAGGATAGGTTATGGTTTGCTTTGCAATATTTAGGTGTGCCTAAAAAATATGTGCATTTATAAAGTAACAACAATGCTAGTGTACAATGCTGTGTCAGAGTTCAGAATAAGCATTCGGTAAATTATTGCAATTTCCTGTTTTTGATTGGACTAATAGACAACGGTGTGAAAGATTTATTGGATCCACTTGTACGATTTCTAGCTTCCGTTGGTCCCAACATCAAAGAAATATCATTTAAAAAAATGATTTCTTACAAGTGATCAGAAGTCGAAACCGATCGAACCAAATTTAAATACAAATTAACAAAAAAATCTAACTTTTATTTTTCAATAAATAATTCAAGTTTAATAAGAAATTTTAATAAATTAAAAAATAAATAAAAATAATTTTAAAGCCATATCGAGCTAATCCATATCGGTTGGTACTTGTATCTGTGACTTAAATGCCATATCCTGGGCCTGCTCGTCAATACTTCTTTGCCAACCACCACCACTGTATGAAGAATGGCCATGATCTGCAGCCAATACAACATGTTCACCATTGGCCGTTCCCCCACTGTGTTTCTTTAGGGCAGACTAAACATATTTTAGCATCATTTATACAATAAAAACAAATGGGTTCGGTCGTTTATAGTTTGCTTACCAAGAGTGACAGTAGAAGTGCAATTTTAGCGATTAAAATAGCAGCACCGGCTAAAAACGCAATTTTACTAAGCGCGAGTTGTCCTAGTACCGCGGCTATAGCCATTGCCCCCATTAAATAACCACCACCATGTTTTCCACCATGCTTTTTCTTTCGTCCTAAGAGCACACAAAAAATATTACGAGTCACATAAACGCGGTTTAAATATAAACGAAATTACCTTCATCTACTCCTCCCTCGTCAAAATCTTCAAGATTTCCCTGAAATTGTCTACCATTTTGATGGCCAAACTCTGGAACGGTCGATAAAAGTGGAAGTTTAATTTGTATCGATCTCGATTCAGCTAAATTCACAATTTTATCCCGTAATTGGTCATCAACATTTTCAATGTTACGAGCCGAAGCGTTTATTACCCGATGACTCCAGTCCGAATTTTTATTTATCCGAATATAATCGTTGACCACGATCGATTCATTATTTTGCACAAAATCGTCCAGCATAATAACGGTTTGCCTTTTAAAACATTCCATAATTTCGTTACCGTATAAACAATTTTGATAACGTTGCAATGTATCCAATGGCGGTGCACTTTTATCCGAACTATTGTGGTAATAATGTTTTGAACTAAATTGGCCATGGCCCGAAATAGAAATAACCGCATTCACATAAATTTTGTTTGCCACTAACAGTAGTAAAATTGTGAAAAAATTTTCTAACGAATTACACATCTTAAATTGGTTTTATATAGTCAGAAGCACAATGCACGAATAATCCGGTAAGAACTTCACTTAGCACTATCGAGTATCAAAAAGATTGGTACAACCGATTCAAAAATGTGTTCGACAGTAAATACAATTTTGATATGCCTAACGAATTTATATGAAACCAAAATATCGCGATCAAGAACTTTGAGGTAGGAATTTTTGTCATGAAATTCTACGGTTCAAAAACTGTCATAATGTGCACGATAAGATGAAATGGAAATAATAACTTGTATCATATTCAGTCATTATTTTTTTGTTGCTAGTTGGTTCTTCTTAAGTGATTTTAGGTATGAGTATACCTGTGACAGAATGATTTAATTTTTCAATTTCGTGTCTTTTTCTATTCAATTAGACAGACGATGTTTGACATAAAACTAGTAGAGGGGAACAAAACTGTGGTTTAAAGATTTTGTTCTATATTTGGTTTTGGGAAGTAGTGCTTATACTTTCTTTAGCATGTCTCTCGTTTTATGTTATGGGGTTCACTTTTTGTTGCCTGTTATGCAGTGTTTTTTAAGGTGCCAAGAAAAATTGGCAAGAATCTTTATTTTTCCCAAATCAGTACGGTTTTGTCTTCCATATATAAATGACATCGTATAAAAAGATATCAATCAATGGGCTGTCTTTTAACACCATCGGGACTTAAATCGCTTCCAGAATCAAAATCAGCGCTAAACTAACTATTAAGAACTTCTATTGCAGGTTCAAAAAGAGTCAAAAACATTAACAGCAAGTCTTTAAAGGCAACAAAAAGTCTTTAAATTTTAATAAAAGCCTCTATGGACATTAAATTTTTCATGCATATTGTAATTAGTTACGTAATTTATCAAACTTTGACCTAAATTCCGAAAACTAATTTGTAAATCTTGATTCAACAAAAAAAAAAGAAAAAAGACGTAATCAAATTTCAACAATCCAAGAGTCTACCATTTTTTAAACATATAATTTTACACATCGTTTACTTATTATTCGCATGAAACTTTTTAAGCGATATAATGAGAGGTGTCTGTCCGTTCACGGACGCACATATTATTAGAACCAAGATGCGAACAATATAACAACGAAATAATGAAATTCCATTAAATAAAAATTTACGACATAGAATTTTTTTTTTCAATTCGCTTTTCAGAATTTTTTCACATTAAATTAGATAATAGATACATCATCTTGAAATTTTTCCCTCTATATATTTAATAGCGATAAACGGTGGGAAAATTCACAAATGTGTTGATAATAATAATTATAATAATAAAACGATTTTTACAGGCTAATGCTGGCCCGTTCTGTATCAACAATCAAGCTCAAGTCGTTTTCTACCACAAGGGGTCATTGTTCCAGACCAGGAGCCCTGAACTTATCAAACGTCGGATTCTTCTTGGGTTAGCTCTGCAAAGCAACAAAAAATCTAAAAAAACGTAAGTACTCTCAATACAATTTCATGATTAAAGTTTGGCTAGAAGGGTAACGAAAAAGTCTGATTTATTTGGAATATATATTGAAGACACATTCCAACTTCTCCCAATACAAACTCAATACCAATGAAAAGTAGCAAAAGTAATATCGATGACAATATCAAACAAGCCAGCTAACAACAAAAAATCAGAAAGGCCGATTCCCCCGAGATCTTATTGCTTCGCATACCAATTCGGTTTCAGAGAAAAACAATGGTGGCAGAACAAGTTTCCCCGATTTACATCTTGACACTCTGTCATTTGACTCGAACTTTTGACAATATCAATTAACTAGCAAACTTTCTTACGAAAATTTTTCTTTTTACATTTTTTTGTTTGTTTTTCCGGCTTACTTTTTATACCATCTAATTTTTATTTTTGAAGAAAATACATGTTGTTAATTCCGAAAAATAAATTAAAAAATTTGGACTGATGAAATGAAACGCCACAATACTCCCCCCGCAGTGAAAACGAAAAATTTTAAGATGATTTTACGAAGTCTAAGAACGGTAAGGTGGTTTGCTCACACGACCCGCCCTAGTGACAGTAGGTTTTGAAGAAGAACTAAAATGTGGTGTTAAATCGAATTGGTTTCGAATTAGAGTTTGCCTTTTTTGTTGAAATAGGTAATTTAAACTTAGGTTGTGATGTAATTAGTTGATTATTCCACTGATTCTCGAAATAACAGGGTTTAAGTCTAACGATCGAAATGATTGAATGCGAAAAGTAATGGTTTGTGATCAGTAAACAATGTAAAATTTCAACCCTCCAAAATATACCGAAAATGTTTGATGCCGGAATATGCTGCGAGTAGCTCTCTATCGTATGCACTATAACGTTGTCGTGTGTCAGTGAGACACATAGAGAAGAAACTAAGTGGTTGCCAAGAATTTGAAATTAGTTGTTGTATCACTATACATCAATTACTGTGTCTGAGGCATCAACCATAATTGCTAAACGAGCAGATGAAGATGGGTGTGCCAGACAATTTGCTTTGGATAATCTAGATTTACAATTTTCGAAAGTTTGTATTGAAGATTTTGTCCATGTAATTGGAATTTTGCTATTTTTTGTAACCTTTTAGAAAATCGTTTAATGAAATTTGATCGAAAGCTGCGTGGGGAATAAAACGACGGTAAAAATGTATCATGCTTAATCTCTTGACTCGATCTTATGTTGGAAGGATACCGTGAGCATTTACGTAGTGTCCTAAAAAGTTAACTTGGGTATTGGCGAAAATGCATTTATCTAGGTTAACAACTAGACCGAATTTTCATAATCTTTCAAAGATAATTTTGAGGTGAATTAAATGTTCCTCGAACGATTTTGCATGACATTTTAATCCAAATAGATGAAACAGAATGATAAACCGAATAAAACAGAATACATCAATCGTTGAAATGATTGAGCTGCACTGCGGAGGCCAAAAGTCATTTTACAGAATTCAAATAATCTGAAAGGTGTTGAAATGGCTGTTTTAGGTATATGTATGGAATTGGATACCGATCAGGTACTGTGACGTTATTTAAGGCTCTGTAATCCCCACAGGCTCGCAAAGTTCCATCTTTTTTCTTAACGAGTTGCATTGGACTTGACCACGCACCGTTACTGAGTCTACAGACTCCTTGTATCATCAATTTTTAAAATTCAATTTTAGCGTCCTCTAATTAATCTGGTGGCAATCTACGCGTTTTGCAATATAATGGTGGTCCACGAGTCTCTATCACATGTGAAACCTCATGTTTAACGGGACTCAAACCAATTGTGCCTTTCATAATTTCGATGAATGTTGAAAGTAAATTTGTAATCTCTGGGGCCAAATTGGATTTATTAATGTTGGATAAAGAATAAAGTTCTAATTTTGAAATAGACCCGACCGAAAATAGAGAGGTTAACGGATCAATTATCCTCTGTCTCTGTAAATCGACCAAGAGTCCGGTTTTTTTTAGAAAACCTGCACCAATTATAGCCAAAGCGACATCCGCGATAATAAATTTCCAAAATAAAATTTCGTCTTAGGCCAAAATTTAACTTTAAACCGCAAGTTCCAAAAGCATTTACCCGAGTTCCATTAGCCACGAATAAATCATACCAATTTTGGGGTAAACAAAACATCGGCTCCGGTATCAATTAAAAACTTGCGTTTTGTACAAATGTACGCGATTAGAAGACGACTCGAAACTGCTTCATCGCTGTCAGTCGTCTTTTTATGATGAGCATTTAGTTTTTTGTATTTACCGATTTTTGCATGAATTCAGCGTGCCTTTTGCAAGACTTGGTCCAGAACTATAGTTTCATCGGAAGAAGTAGTAGTAGGCAAATCGACCATGGTTAATTTAAACAATCGACCGAAATAAATAAATAAACGTACAAAATAAAATTCTAAATAATGCGCATAAAATTTGAACTGATGAGATGAAACGCCACAGGCTAACCCCTTTGCTATTTTTCCTGCATCCAAATTTTTCAAAATATTAATAATTTATAATGCAGTTTTTCACTGATGTCTAGAGATTTTGATTAAGGTATCAGTCAGCACTTTCGGTTCACTACTACGTGTTTTATTGACTTTCCATCCATAATCGTAAATTTGTAAAGACCCCTTTGCTAATTTTGTGTAAATATTTAAATATTTTATAGATACAGTGGGAATCCGGAAACCCAATTTCAACTAGCGACATTAAATGGAAGACAAAAAATGGACTATAAAAGAAATACTGTACTATAGTATTTGTGTGAGACATCGTTAAAACGCTTTTGGATCCGTCACGTTTCGAAAAATACCCATCTGGAGATTTAATCGTTGATAAAAAATTACATATAAAGGCCAAATTAGGTGACAATATGGACGAAACAGACGAAAAATTTTCAATTTTACATTGGAATCGTATATGTGGTTTGTTTCACGAATGAGTCGGTATGTAAACTTCAGAAATTTTTTAATATATTTATGAATAAGCTTACCCAAAAGTAATTAGTAAACTCTTTAGTGTTTTAGTTAATTGTATACGAAAACAAAATGTATATGCTTATAGCGACATCTATCGGAAATTGCATTGATAAAAGTAAAAAGTGGTCGTAACATCGTTAAATATTTAAAGAATAAAGCTAATTTGAAGGAAGAAGTCACGTCGAACAACATCTCGATCCAAATCAAATTTGTGGAACGAATAATAAACCATAAAGGTCACAAAACGACATATTCAACCATATGCTCTATAGATAATACCCCTAAATGATGACGTCCTTCATCACTTGGAGATATTGGTATATTTTTGCAGTATAGCCTTATTAAGGCCTTTCGTGGCTGTGGGAATAAGGAGAAATGCGTGGAATGTGGGGTCTAATGTTCGACACTCATGCATATGTCAGTTTATTTTTTTCAGAAAATATTTTTTAATAATTCTTTGCAATTTTACAGATCAATATTCTTGAGTATTACACATAAAATCAAATTACATCCAAATCTCCCTAAATTATGAATTCCAAAATTCTTTCTAGACATGTTAAAATTATGCGGATGAATTATGTATGCCACAATTTGTTTACAGATGTTAATTTTACAGGTTAAATGAGAACTGTACGCTGAAAATGGTTTGAATGGTAAGAATAAATAAACAAGCCATCTGTTCTAACAAAGGAACAATCAACCAATCGATTCGACAATTGAATTTTGCACTACAATTTACGAATTTCGAAATGCATTTGGGGCAGTTTAAAATTTTGTTAAAACAATAAAATAAAATTGCAATAATACTATTTCAAAAATGACGTAGAAAATATTACATTTTATTACTATACAAGACAGTAAAAAGTATCGGGATAGAAAATAAATTTACTAAAAATTTAAAAAAAAATTGAAAAAGATTTACTGTCGCGCTGTCATATAAATTTCTCGCGATAGTAAAAGTATCATGATAGCAAATCTTTTTACGAAAATTTCGTGTAATAATCAAATAACTTATATTACTATAAGGGAAATCGTGAACATTTCCATAGTAAATGCTAACGACAACATGATTTCGTTCAATTTTGTTTCGGATAAAAATTCTAGATGGCATACCAAACGTTTTTAACGAGAACAATAGATGGCACGTCAACCAATTTTTTTATTTTTTATTTTTTCATAAAATTTCATAACAGCTGTCATTAATGGTACTATTGTTGTTATTTCAAAGTGTAGCGTCTCACGTCTGTGAAGTGAATAATAATAATTTGTTTTGTGAATTAAAAGTGTTGTATATTTTGTTTTATAAAAACCTTTCATAAATTATAAAATAACATAAATAAATAAGTTATTTTAAAATAACATAAATATAAAGTGCTTGTTTTATCAAAATGCCGCTGAAGTGTTTTAATTGTTCAGCGAAGATTGGTTTGCATTCGTAAGTAGTAATTGATGCGAAAGATAGCTAAAACATAATTATTCATCACTTTAGATGCTAATTAACACAATATAAATATGTTGTTTGTTTTAAATTTATTAAAATGTAAAGTTTAACCTATAAAAAAGTGATTTTATACCACCAAGCAATTGGACTATTCGAATTAGTAGCTAATTTTAGATAAATTTTGCATATATTTTCGGTTAAAGGTTTTATTTTTACAATTTATATTGCCTCAAGCGTATACTGAATAAAAGAGCTGATTGTACCCTTTAATTTATAGCGCACCATCATCTGAAGATTACAGGAAAATTTGGCGAGATATTGTTCCAAATGTCAAAGCTAATGAATTGGATTATCCTTCATTTAAACTTTGTTCCAAACATTTCGAGGAAAAATATTTAACCACTGGTAATCATCTTACAAGAAATGCGGTACCTTCGAAATTTGTTTTGGACAATGACATGTGGTAAGTTAAACCAACATTTCTTTTTAATGTAATTATGTTAAAGCTTGTAATAATAAAATTGTTATATTTGCGCCTAGGTATACTATTGAATATGATGAGGATGCGACATTAAATGTTCCTACTGAAATAATTAACTATAAAAAGCCAGAATGTAATAAAATTTCATGTAATGATAACACAACAAACTTAGAAAACGAACCACCAAATTACCCTTCAACGTCAGCCATGAATACGCCACCGAATTATCCTTCAACGTCAATCACGACGTCACCACCAATCAAAAAAGCAAAAAGTGGAAATATTCTACCAACAACACCGCAATCAAGTGATGCCATTAGCCGTCAGTTCAGATATACTGGAGACATTGATGCATCTTACAATTACACACCACGTACTTCAAAGCGAGCTATATCCAAATTGAAAGAGGAAATTGGGAAAACTCGAAAATTAAACAAGGCTCTTGTCACAAAATGTAATCGTTATCAAAAAAAGGTACAAGATTTCGAAAATTTCATGAAGAGGTTAGAGAAAGAAGGGATTATTAGTGGAGGATCGCGTGATACATTAAATGTAAGAAAATTATTTTAATTAAGCGCTTTACCCACAGGAAATCAAAAAGAAAAATTGGATGAAAAATACTTAATACGGTTTTAATTTTTAGTTTTCTTACGGGCAAAGCACTTTAAAATCAAACATTTATTTATTTGATATATTATTGTATATATTTATATACATATATACAATATATTGTATATATTCAAGTATATTAAATATATATTTGATTGTATATACCTTATGTTATTTGCTATATTAATTGTCAATACTAAAATATTTATAATTATTTTTTTAATTTATTAGGACATAAGCCAAGAACAATCATTTATTTATGAATTAAAATCCGGTGTAAAATTTGGCAAATATACACCGAAGTTGCGTCAGTTTGCGATGACCATGTCATTTTTTTCAACTGCTGGTTATGAGCATCTTCGGCAATTTTTTATTAAAAGTATCAAACTACCACATATAAGGACCATAAGACAATGGTACCAGAACTCAACAGGCAGTCCTGGTATTACAATACAAGCCGTGGAACATTTGCGGCAAAAAATCCAAACAGAGAATAAAGATATCTATTTCTCCATAATGATGGACGAAATGTCAATCAAAAAATGTATTGATTGGGACAATAAAAATAAGGAGTTTGTGGGGTTTGTTAATTATGGCGCAGGGTGTTTGGATGATAATGTAGATGATGAACAAACACAGGCATCTAATGTGTTAGTGTTCTTCATTTGTGCTATAAATTTAAAATTTAAAATACCTATTGCATATTTTTTTATTAATTCCTTAAATGCAGCAGACCGAGCACATATAATAAAATTTGTCATATCCCACTTACGCGAGGAGTGTAATGCGAACATTATAACGTTAACATTTGACGGGCTTAAGGCAAATTTTAGTATGGTCAAATTGTTAGGAGCCGAATTACCACAAAAGCCTTATTTTTATGTCGAACCTAGTGATCAAAAAATTTTTATTTATTTGGATAATTGTCACATGATTAAACTTATACGTAATCATTTCAAATTAAAACGTACATTTTATACAAAAAATGACGATAAAATTGAATGGCATTACATTGAAAAACTAAATAATATTCAAACTGAAAGCGGACTTGCACTTGCACCAAGAATTAATGCCACACATATAAAGTTTGAAAATTCTATAATGCGGGTAAAATATGCAGTGCAAGTGTTTAGTCGCAGTGTAGCAAACGCATTAGAATATTTAAGCCAAACCGATCCAATATTTAAGGATTGTATGCCTACTGTTAAATTTTTACTAATTATTAATGATTGTTTTGATATTTTTAATAGTAATAGTTTAATGGCAAAATATTATTTTAAACGACCTCTCTCTAAATCGACACACGAAACTTTTTTTAAAAATTTAGAATATTTAAAACAAACTATCAATGAATTAAAATATGTTAACAAATATCATCAAAAATTAAATGTAATACAAAGTAATTTCAATACAGGATTTTTAGGTTTTTTAATAAATTCCGAAAGTCTAAAAATTATGTACAATGAATTAATTGTAAATGATAAATTAGATTATTTGTTAACATATAAGTTTAGCCAGGATCACTTAGAGTTGTTTTTTGGGTTGATTCGTTATCGAACTGGCCGAAACGACAATCCAACATGCAAACAATTTATAGCATCCTATAAACGGCTAGTTGTTAATAAATCTATAAAAGCGCAAGGTACGGGTAATGTTTCCTTGCCAGAAATATTAACTATTTCATCCAGCCGAAAGACAAATCAATTAAATTTAAATGATGATGTTGTATTAGATTTAATTGAAGTCGAGCTGGATGAATACTCGTGTGATATAATAACGTATTTAGCTGGGTATATTGAAGCCAAACAATTGCCTAAATTTTTAAAATGTAAGGAATGTCTCCAAATTTTAAATAAAAGTGCACGGTTGGAGCTAAATCTAGGTTTATTTAATTTAAAAAAATGGGGTAAATTAATGACCCCATCATTAAATACATACAAAATTTTAGTCGAATGTGAGAAAATTTTTAAAAGTAGTGTTAATATTAATGTAAAATTAGAATATAGTAAGTTAGTTTTACGATCAATACAAAATATTAGTTTAATCGATTTAATTTTTATAGATAATAGCAATCACTTATACTCTAGATTTAATATTAATGATATAGAAAATCATTTTTACGTGTTAATTAAAACTATCATAAATATATATTATAAAATAAGATTTTTTCATTTTGCAAAACAAGAGAATTTAAAAAAAATTGGTGTAAGAAAAAAATTAACGAAGTTAATTCATTTTAATGAAATGAAATAATTAAAAAAAAATAAAATTTGGTTTTATTTATTTATTATTGTATATAAATATAAGCCCATGTACTCCAATCCCGATTATAAAATTTAAAATTTTTTTTTTAGATTTAAAATTTTTGTTTCGTTAATAATTCGTTCAATATAAAAAACTGTAGATAAAAAAATGTAAACATTTCGTTCAACTACTCTAGTGCCATCTACTATTTTTATCCCAACTAATATCATGTTGGCACATAAAATCGACGCGATTTCCCTTATAGTAATATAAGTTATTTGGTAATAATTGAAAAAGATTTACTGTCGTGCTAGAATGCTAAAAAAAATATTACTATACGCTATCAGGTATAAATTAAGATATTTTTTTTTAATTTTTTTTTCTCAATTTATATTTGGAGGAGACGAAGACCATTTTTAAAAGATTTTATCTTATTAAATTTTTTGAAATAAAAATTTGACATTTTCAAAGATGAATTTCGAACCTTGACTTTTTCGACGCTATGAATTCTTCACCCGATCTTTACCACTCGACCACACTCCACTATTAAATCCTTAATATTTAAATCTCGATTTAAGTTGCTTGTCAAATAATGCGATATTATACCGTCGATAAGCCAACATTTGGGCAAATTTTAGTATTTTTAACACAGCATTCTGGTAAACTTAGTTCAAAAGAATATATAAGAGAAAATTCAGGCGATAATAGGCTTACCTATCTTTCATAAATAATATTTTTCAAAATCGAAGATTATTCTCAAATTTCCAAGAATTGGTGTTAAAATTTATTTTTACTTTAAAACTCAATTTTGTTATACAGATAGTTTATTAAAGAAGTAAGAAGTTTATTGAAATTTGAAGCAATCTTGTTTCAATGCAAGAAGTTGCTTCTATATCTGCTGGACTAACATTTTAATTTTAAATATTTTTCAAAGGCTTCAGTACGTTAAAATGTGACAGCTTTTGGAAAAGTGTTCTTAGCAATAAAAAATTGTTAGCTACAGATGTCACTTGTTGATAAAATATTTTTTGTTTATCAATTTGTGTATTGGTGTACTTTTTATACAGGTTAGTATTAGTCTAACGAGCCTTTAGCGATTTAAGCCATATTATATCATGAATCCATTTAGCATTCCAACTCATTGATAGAAACCGCAGACACGCTTAAATTTGTGACGATTGTTGAATTTCGTTCAAACAGGTAATCCAGCAATGAAGCTTTTGATGCCTAGGGAATAAAGAAAAATTAAAGAAAAGTTTGACTGTTGAATAAAAAACTTTGATTTCAAATTACCTTTTTATAGTTTTGTATTTCCTCAGCTATACTTTAGCCTAATGAGCCTTTAGTGATTTAAGCCATTCTATATGTTAAGTTCAGGCCTTTTTTGTTCAGTGATGTAATAGTTCCACTGAACAAAATGACTGGAAAATGATTACTACTACGTACATTCTCCCAAGTGCTAAATTTCCACAAACGTCAGATTTCTGAAAAACACAAAAAGGATTAAAAAAATTATGTGCTTTGTAATGTATCAAATATTAGGGGAGCCTTCATAAATATTCATGAACGTGTATGGTGACAGATCAAAGGGAGGTTTTAAAATTTTAATTATAGTCTGGATTGGGTGTTTCACATCTCAATTACAAAAAAGCATAGTACATAGTATAAATACATAATATTACTACTACCACCATAAGACAAAAACAATTGATCCATTGATGTTCCTGTCGGGTCGATACAATATCGTCAAAATTTTGTAAAATATACGACATTTAGGCGATTATACATATAAAAATGTACAAAACGATACCAGTAGCGACATCTATCATACCAATGAGCTAACGCAACATAGTAGTACTATGTGTATACTATGAAGACAGGGAATATTAACGTAATGGAATGCATACAGATTCTAAAATAAATGGTGACAGACTGGGAGTAGAACATGTATTATCCTGCGACGAAAAGAGAGAAAATGATCTTAATAAATGACACATCTCTATACAGAATTCATTGGGATTAGGAAAGGCATGAACTGGGCCATAAGTGATTGGAGAACGGGAGTATGATTACTCTTCGACTCTCTAACTGGTTTTAAATCAATTACTATAGAGGATGAAGCTCGGAAGGTAATGTTTATGTGAATTTGTTATTAAGGTACCTAAAAAAAATCGTATATTAAAGTTATTACCGTTAATATTTTTTGAACCACTCTCACCTGGAATAATTATATACATTATCAATCACTAAAACCATCCTATACATCTATCATGCATCGGAAAACTCTCAGTGATAGCTTTGCAATTTGCGTTTGCACTTTTGTCAAATTGGTTTGTTGAGGTAAATTCCGCATTGTTCATGCCGTGATTAAAGCATATTCCGCAACATAATATGTTATCTAATAAGATTTGTTACTCTTTCATGCTACAGTAAGTTGAGAATGTTGATGCTTTTTGCTGATTTGGTTAAATTTTATTCTCTGCATCTCAAAATTTGTATTCTGCTCTGTACTTAATTGAATAATGAGTTCTATTTTCACTTAACCACTGTCGATCCCGATGTAAAATATTGTATCAAGCCTTCCGTTTTCCATTGATTATTGTATCACTATAAATAAATAGAACATGAACTGGTTTGTTACGAAAAAAAAATCCACTCACTCACGCCAAACTATATATGTATTGTGTTGACACTGCAACCCGTTTGAATTCCGGCAAATGGTTGCATATTTTGTAAATAAAACTACTCTGCTACTCAACATCGACTATCTTCTTGTAAAAAATTCACACATAATTTAATTATTTACTCCACAAATATGATAAAACACCAGATAAAAATTTCACAAATTACTGTACTAGCAGACAAATGCAACCAAAATAAATTATAAATAAACAAAGCGAGATGTACATACAAATTTCATGATTTCGTCAACCGGTTTTGTTATCATATTTTAGCAAAATAATAATACAAGTATAACACCGACACAATCATAGACCGACGTGCAACGGTACATACCTACAAAATACAATTGAATTACAATATGAAATATCGACTAAATACAGTGAAACCTTTATGATGTGTTATAATGCGAACGTCGGCTGTTTAAACAGTTGCGACAGTAAATTTATGAAAAACTGGGTCAATATCACTGACCACATACAATCGCTAAAAAAGGGATATTTGAAATGTTTACTTGCTGCATATTATAATAATGCAAGTGATCGAATTTTAGCACCATAAAAGTCGTTAGGGACCAATTTCAGATTAGGATGCATTTCGAAACTAATCAGCTGGTGTACGTCCGAAAAAGCTGTCCTGACGACGTTAATTAAGATCAGTGTTACAGGTCTAAGAGTTCCTAAAAAAAAAAACTTCACGACGGAACACGTTGAATTAAGGTCAAACATAATATATTTATTCTTCTATCTTTAATTACATAACATTTCGTTGTTCAAGTCTACTTAATTCGACATATTAACGTCTTAATCATTAAAATTAATATTTTCCATTCGCACTCACCATACATAAATATTTATACACAGTACAATACACAAACTCATAATTTAACAACGGATGCATTTTAATTCTGTTGTGTTTGCCAAGCAAAATTACGATAACTACTTTGACTTTCGTTCGGTTTATCCGCGACTAACTGTCGTGCACTTCTTGTTGTCGATTCATCGTTTAGTTCCCGCTCATATAATTTACTCACACGATCGCGTAATAATACTTTTTTTTCATAATCATAAAATTTATCGATCAACTGTTGTTGTTGTTGCTGTTGATCGGTTGTATCTTTGTTAACATTTTTATAGTAGCCTTGAGATAAATTCCCATCGTCGTGATGATGATGTTCTGTATTGTACTGTGGCTCATAATCTTTAAATCCGCCTTGATAAACGGGTCTTTGATGGAATCCATAATTATGGTCATAGCCACCGCCACCACCACCACCACCCCCCTTAAACAAACTGGTCAACGAAAATAATGTACCGGTCGATAAAAGTCCAGACAGCACTAATGCAATTTTACCCAGAAATGCTGCTTTTTTACTCACAAATATAATGACGGCGATAATGATCGGTAACAACGTAATCAAGTTAAATTTAAGCCCCAATAAAAATGGTAACACAAATTGTTTCGTTAAAATGCGCGCTGTAAATAAACAACATAAGCATAATATATTTTTTATGTATATACACAAGTAAAAAAAAATCGCCTGCATGTTTACACATTTCAAGTTCAAGTGTACGACATTGAACTTGAGCTTTTTTTTTTGTATCGTACAATGCCATCTTTGAACATAAAATAAAATTATTTTAATTTATGCTGTATCAAATAAAATGATACAAAATAAATTATAAATCACATCGATCGTCAAAGTTCATTGACATAAGAAAATGAAACAAAACAAAAATTTACCTGTTGATGGTTCATCACTTAGATAAGTGCGATCATCACGATCATTACCATCATCCATGACAAATTCTAATACGCCCATTGAACCGTATGACGGCCCAATTTTCATTTGTAGTCCAGGATATAATCGACTAAGGTCCCATTGTAACGATCGTTGCGAGACCATGACACCGGCATTTTCTAGCATTCCTCTAGAACAAAAAAAAAAGGTTTTACAATAAAGTGGTCAAAATTATATCTTAAAATGATTGGTTTGATTAGGACGATTGCCTTGCGATCGAGTACCATAATAAAGCCTAAAAGATCATACCGTAACTAGAAAAGAAAAATAAACAGCTGATCTGCAAATGAGAATATAAAAAATATGTAACTTTGAGCAAAAAAATGTAGGGGTTCGAGTGTTCAGAAATTATTTTCGGTGTTACGAACCAAGCTTTTAAGTTGCTTGGAAATTTGCAATATGTTAGTAGTTGTTAAAAGTAAACTTTTAATAGTGCTAATTTGTTTTTCTAGAAGCGCTAAGAACTCTCTCGCACTGTTTCTCTTTTTCTCTCTTTTGCCATCACCAAGCCATCTTGGTTTGATTTGATGAATCCGAAAATGTCACAAAATTCGATACTGGTACTCAGCGACTTTTATGAGACCAAAAAACGATCGTGAGATGCTTCTTTCGGAATAATTCTGCAGTCATGGGAGATCAGGGCCTTGCTTGTACTTCCGAATATGTTTGACCATAGGAGTTTCAGCTGCGTGTAGAAAGCTTTGTAAGCAACATTTTTTACCAATGTATCCAAAGTCTTCTACGTAACTGTAGTCATGGACCTCACCTCCAAAGTTTGCACTGGAGATGCTCACAGATGTCCTAGAAATCGTTAAATAGTTGATGAGTGCTACGGTTGTACTCCCAACATTTCTCCAAAGCCATCCTAATTGTAAGGACTATAAGAGGGCTAATCAATAATGAAGAGTTCTTTCAAAATCCAAACAGATAGTCTCCCATGATCACTTCCGTAAAAAAGATGAGGTGAATATTTAAGAACTGAGCCTTCAGAACAAAATGTTGGAATTCAACAAGCTATGACATCAATGCAAAATACGCTAAATGCTATTGCCTCTCTAAAATAACGGATGCGGAGTTACTAAACAAAAGACCAGTTGATCTCGAACAGCAAGTAGGACATCATTTACCAGATTTGTAGCAAAAAATTTGCTTTATCTGATCCCTCACTAAATAACAAAAAGTGATCAAAACGCTAAGAAAAATAGCAGAGAGCCATTTTACAAAGCCTTATGCAAAAATAAAATGTTTCATTGTTACCATCCTATACATCTAGCAGAAAGAGTTAAACGTGGAGCAACAATCGTCATCCGAGAAAACATCAAACACTTCGAAAATGTCAAGCTCGAAATAGACAAAATGCAAATTGCAAGCTGTGGGTTGCTGGGATGTATTGTCCACCAAGGAATCAATTAAAAAAAGATGATAACCTCTCAATGCTCAAAATGATGGGCTCAAATTTTGTCGAACATACGCAATGCAACATGCAGCAGTGAACAGCAGAAGTTATTATGGTACCCAAGCCTATAATAAGCCACCTAATAAGAAAACGACATACAGACCTATATCTGTATTACCATCATTGTCTAAAATGGTCAAATTGCTCTTCAAAAGGACGAAATTTCTGATTAAAGAAAGACACCCATCTCACCAATTTGGTTTCAGAGAGAAACACTCCACCTAGAGCAATACAGAGTCACTAACGTGATTGAGAAGACACCTGAAAACAAAAAGGTATATTCTAAAATTTTCCTTAATGTTGCCCATGCCTTTGATCAAGTCTGGCATCGAAGACTGGAATACAAATTACATTGCGACACTAAGCAGTTCTATGAAATATTAAAATAATACGAAATATTTCTGAGTGAAATATGAAGGAGAGCTCACATCACTCAAAACCGAAATAAATTCACACAACCTTCACCTATCTAAAAGTTGATCACTTACCTATTTACATAAATAGGCAGGAAAAAAAACATGCAAGCACAGCAAAATACCTGGGTATGAAGCTCGATGCCAAATGAAAAGAGTTAACATGAAAAGAGCATGTCAAGGAAAAAAGGCTGGAACTGGATATAAAGTTCAGAAAAAGGTATTGGCTCATTGGAATAAATAGTGACCTTACGATTTACAATAAGCTGCTTTTATACAGGCAAATACTTAAGCCTATATGGATCAATGGCATCCAGCTCTGGGATGCACAAAGAAAACGAACGTTAAGATTATACAAATGTTCTAGAACAAAGTACTACGATGCGAGGAATCTAAAGATGGAAACGGTCAAAGAGTATTTAAGAGCGATATACCGCGGTAATTGCGACAATTTAAACATTTGCGTGCTTTATTCTAATTTTGAGGTAGCTCTTCTTGGTTCAAGATTACAAGAGTTAGATCGTTTTTAACAAGCTCTGTGGAAATTCTATTGAGACCTGGGCTTTGCCATATTTTGGTTAATCGATTGGTCGGTTTCATTTTTTATCAATTCATTTCAGATGCCTAGATTTTAAATTAAAGTATTGTCATTTACTTGATGTAAGCTGTTTGGGTCCATATATTTTCTAAGTTCTGCACTACCGATATAAGCATTGAAATCGCCTTAGATGATTTCAATGTCATGGCGCGTGTTATTATTGATGACGTATTGTAGTTTAATAAAGAACAAATCTGATTTGTCTTCACAGTGGGTCCGAACATACAGATTCCGGAATCGGAACATACAGGTTCTGAAGTTGTTGTGGCGATGAATCTGATGTGGTAATCCGAGGTCTTTGTATGAGCTTCATGTAGCATTAACAATTTTATCAAAGTAAGTGTCAGGCTGCTGCTCAGCCGCCCTTAACATGTAGAAAGGACACCGTAGATTTGTATCCGATCCAACGGTGAGAACATACAATGTGAGTTTGGTAATAGTCATTTAATAGCGCCATAAATTTACGCTTACAAAGAAGCCATTCTCCGAGGCTCACATTTCCAAAAAAGATACGTGAGAAAAAGATACGAGCCATTTCTTAAAATGAGCTAAACTACTGCAATGAAACTTTTCGCTTATAGATACAATTATATTGCTATTTTTATAATACTTAGAAGATAAAAACAAATCTTTTCACTAGCACACGACACTTAATTGGGTATAAGACAATTAATTTGAACCGTTTTAATTACAAAATTAATCATTCCCATTGGCACTTTGCACATTTATCATTCAACGAAACAAAAATAGATTTCCGCGAAGGATACCTAATATTTTCATTAATTTTGGTATGACAAAATTTTTTTTTTCGGTAATTAAGTTATACATATAAACTATACATATATATACCTTAGGTCAGTCGGATCTTGATCGACAAAATTAGGTAACGAACGTGATATTCCTGTTTCCTTTTTTACAGCCACTAATCCATTTGTAATTGTAAAATTATCCGATTCGTCAAAGTGTTGCAATGCGGTTAATGCCTGCCGTCCCATACACGAAAATACACCAGGTGATGGTTTTTGTTGTAAACAACTACCAAATTGTGATGATGTTTGGCCACTTGACGAAATCACTAATCGATGGAAAATGGTTAAAAATGCTAGAAATTGCATTTCTAGATGCATTTTAACTGTGACACTAAAATTCCACTTTGCACTTCAGACACTTTTCGCACAATATTAACCGACCGACGAGATTAACGTTTACAGACGAATTGGTTCCTAAAGGCATTTTTACGAACAATATATAGTTTTGGTTCTATTCGAGTGAACAAAATTACCATAAAAACAAACCATATTATACTCTTTAAAATTTAATTAAAAAATTTAAAAATGTTTGCAAAAAATTTAAAAGTGAAAGTCCAACATCATTGTTTTCCATCCACCCAAAAAAATAAAAATAAAAAAAATGTTTCCATTTGATCCATATAACATATCCACCAACCACCCACTACGTCTTAAATTCAACAGAGTGCAAGACAGAGGAAATGTTTTTTTTTTGTTTTTTTTCGAATGGACAAAATTGATGGACTGTAGCGACGCGTATATTTTAAAATGATCCCATCTTTCCAGTATACACATCGTTTTCGGCTTTACTTTTATTTTCATTGTTGGGTAATTTAATTTTCGAATAATAGATTTTAATTTCAAACTCAACGAAATGGAAACTAAAATATCCAAACTCTTAAATTTGTTTGGTAATTAAAAATTTTTGGAACTTGAACAAAGGTGGAAATTTTAATAGGGTGTGCCATCGCCTAAGCAGAGTGAGAATTTTAAAAGAAATGCTTTAAGGAGTATCCACTTTCAATCAACAAGGAAGCACCCACGTAATTTGTCTCAAATCGCCATTGACGACTTTGGTCGTGTATTAACGACACTATAAATTCGGTCCTTGAAAATAGTTATATTTTTGCTTCGAAGCTTGTTACTACTGTAGCACTAATGCTGTGTGAAACAATTTGTAAGGCCGAAAACTGGAGGTGCATTTATCCATTAATATTTTTCCATTCCAATTTAGTATTGCCGTCTTTAGCTTATGTTTGAAAAACTTCCTTTGTTATTCCAGTAAAAATGGCCAATAGATCTAACGGTTATAGAGAGAAAATTATAGACTAATCTCCATTTATAGTCAGCGATTGCCAATTGGGTCTGGCAATTCATCATCCCATTCAAGAGCTTGTAACCAAGTGCTTTGGAAGAAAATCTTTACCTTCATAATCGTAGGGGCAGTCATCTTAGTGAGTCAAATATCTTGCTGGATTCCGACAGCATCGACCTTTGTGTATGAAATATTTCACTTTCAAAATTTGTTGCAAAGCAAAACTCATCAGTTTGGGAACTCACATTCCAAGCCCAATAATTTGGTTGATTCTAGATGCTCTGAATATTTTAATATATTTTCTACCATTCCATGCGTCCTGCCAATTTTTAGTCGAATGTTCTCAATTTTTAGTCGAATTTTTAGTCGAAGTCGTCTTGTTTGGAATCTGCTCCTTTCGTCAAATCATCCACATAAATATCTAGTTTGATTGCTGTTGCTGCTGTTTCTTCGCCATTTAACAAGGTTAATTCCTTTAGACGTCTTGTTGATAACAATGATGCAGATGCTGTTCCGTACGTTAAAGTGCTTAATCGATAGTGTCGAATCGGTTGCTTATTATTTTCTCGCCAGACAATGTTTTGTACTTTCGCACTCTCTGCATCAACTAGTACTTGTCGAATACGACGCGTCGTTTAGTTGTCGTGCTAGAGGTTTTAAGTACCCTATGATGTGACAAATAATATTGTTACTGTAAAAATAGCCCATTCGTTATTTCTTGCATATGAACTAACTTTCATACTCCTTCATGAAATGAACGTACAAATCTCAAAATTTAGTGTCTCTCTCAAATCTCCTTTCCATTGCTCTAAGCTGACATGTTGCCAAATGTAACGATGACCCGATTTCAGCTGGGGACTCGAAGAATGGAAGTTGCACGACAAATTGTCCATCTGAGCTTTTTGTCATTGTAGTAGAAAACACTTCCTCACACTTTTCCTCATCTTCAGACAACTACGGTTTTGTTGATACTGATTCGACTTCCCAAAAGACTTGTAGGGATGCGTCAATGTCGAGTAGAACATTGAAGCATGCTATTGAATTTTTCTGTTGCCCATCAAATCTTCCTGCCAGTACCCAGCCTAATGATGCCTCCTCTGCAATTAAATGATTATACAATTGTAAACTTTTACCTCTAGTCACCTCATAGTAAACTTCAGGGCCAAGTAAAATATCAACTGATCCTTTACGATTGAATTGTGGATCTGCTAATATCAACCCGTTTAGTTGATCACAGTCAAAGGGATCAAAATCACTAACTGGAATGAATGAAGTGATTTTAGGCTCGATGTACGCTTCAACTTCCAATTGCGGATATAGATTAGCAATTTACCGATTAGAATGCCCAAGCATTGCATCTTCGAGAGCCTTTATCACCATTTGACCGTTTATTCTTTGCAATCCTTGTTTTTGAGCACATTTTTCCGTAATGAATGATTCTTGTGACGAAGAATCTAATAAAGATCTGCAATCTATTTTATCCCCGTCGCTGCATTTTAGCTTTACCATCGCTGTGGGTAATACAATTTGTGATGTTGTCGAAACCTGGTAAATGCCTGAGAAAGTTGTTGGGATTGGCTGGATTTTCTTGCTTTTCAATGGCGGACTGGTATTCGCTTCTTCATTCACATGCAGTAAAGTATAATGCTTGCATTGACAATGTCGACATCTGACTCTAGCCTTGCATCCGTAAACACTATGATTGTAATTGAAACAATTGAAGCATCGTTTTTCCTCTTTGATAACTTTCTTACGTTGGGGTAGCGTCAATGATATAAATTTCTCGCAATTAAAAAGCTTATGGTCATTGCTTTTGCATAGGGGACGTGATAACGTTGTAATATTGTTGCTGGCCGTTGTTGCGAATGCATTAGTTTTTATAGATTTTATTGCCTCAGTTGATGATTGTGCCCTTTTGGTTGAGTATGATTTCAACGACTCCAATGCGATTTTCTAAAAATTCAAAAACTCTGATAGTGCCGGAAAATCTTTATCTTCAATATGTTGTTGTGACCATAAAGTTTGTGTTTCTGAATCGAGCTTATTCAAAAGAACATAGATAAGCCAAGGATCTCGTTGTTCCGTCTTTGTACCTAGGCATTTGAAGCCACGTACTAGTTCACCCGTAGTGATAGAATATTTATTGCTGTTGGACTTCTAATCGAAGGCTGCTTTAAAAATGCTTCAATATGCGATTAAATGGTATGGCGCTTTTTATCGTCCCTTTTAATCCTTTTTAAAAGAACTACCAAGGAAAGCTCTAGTTAAGCTTACTTATCTTATGAGAGTAGCATTTAGTATCAAATTTTTGCCCAGTTGGTGGAAAATTACAGAAGTAATAATAATACCAAAACCTGGGTAACCACGATAAGAAACATCATCTTATAAACCAATTTCATTGTTGCCAGTTATGTCTAAGCTCTTTAAGAAACTACTGATTAAAAGGTTAAATCCGATAATCAAAAGGTATAACTTAATGATAAATCGTCAGTTCGTCGTCAACACTCAACAACACAACAAGTACACAGAATAATCAATATAATTGGGAAAGCACTTGAAGAGAAAAATGTCTGCTCCACGATAATTTAAGACGTGGCGCAAGCTTTGGCATGAAGGTCATAATCATAAGTTAAGAAATTTCTTACGAATGCAAATCGCTAAAAAACTGGAATCATACTTGAAAGATAGATTCGTTCAAATTAAATTCGATGAAACTTATTCTGAACTGAAAAAAATAAATGCAGGTGTACCATAGGGCAGTGTATTAGGAGCGATTTTATATTTACTATACACGCATGATCTACGTGAATTAGAAAATAACACAGTGGCGACTTTTGCTGAAGACACTTCGATCCTAGCTGTTGAAAAAAGCAACGAAGGATGAAATTAAATCAGTTCACATAAATTTTATCAAGAAACGAGTTGAATATAAACCTGTTTCAATAAATCGAGAAATAATACCGTATGCGAACACAGCTAAGTATCTAAGCATGGCCCTTAGATATGGAAGGTACACGTCAAAGAGAAAAATGAAGAACTAAAACTAAAATATAGAAAAATGCATTGACTGATAAGCAGACACTCTTTTCTATCATCATACAATAAGCTGCTACTTTATAAGCCAATACTGACACCAATATGGACTTATGGTATTGAACTTTGGTTGTATAGAACCCATAGCAACGTCGATATCATACAAAAGTTTCAGGACAGGGTAATAAGGAACATCGTCGATGCACCATGGTACGTCAGGAATATATCTACATAGAGACCTTAAAGTGGATCTTATTTCAATTAATATTCAAAAAAATGCGAAGAAAGGCTATAGCAACATGTGAATATATAGACAATTCAGCAGTTAACCAACACCAATATTATACGCAGACTGAAAAGAACCAAACCCTTTGAACGGGTTTAATTGTTAGAACAAACAGCGGCTTGCTGATTTAGATCCGCAAAAGCGATGTGAAATAAACAACAACTTACCAGAAACTATGAAACGCCAGCAGACATAATTCTAGCTATTTTTGACTGGTATTTTTAGGGATCAACTTAAATGCTCTGAAAGTACTGATCCTTAAGCAATCATTAATACATCTTTATCGGTAGTAGCAGGATCAAATGTTGACAAATGAAGCCACATTTTGAAGCTAAAGTTTTTACTCCAAGATTAATCTTATTTGTACCACATATCGGTACCGCTTAATTTTTTCGTGTTCTTGTAGACGAAGTAGAAATAGCCTCATTGGATGTAGCACCAAACGCTTTCTGAAACCATTTTCTAGATGCACCTGGTGGCAGATGAGGAATAATGGATGAAGCCGGCGCAGAATATGCAGCTGCTATACAGCGTATAATGATCTCATTAATTCATTGGATGCAGTTATATCATTTGATGGCAATGTAACAGTAGGAAGCAAAGATAATGTAGTGGTTTGCAAAATCACATTACATTTGGATACTTTACACTGGTTATGTAAGCTACACGATCAATTTGTGTACAACTATAGTGGAATGTGCAATTGCAAAAACCCACATACCTTATATTATTAATCGTGATAATAGAAGTGCACTTAACACACTCCATGTTCAATAAACAGAAATACAAGGTACTTGTTTAAGTTCTTACACGATATATAGACAGTTAAACATATTACCTCAACACAAACTCGACACTAAAAAGTTCACTGGCAAATTATCCACAACACAACTACACTTTTTACAAAAATTTTTACATGATTATCAGTAATATCATAAGTGCATTGATAATTTCCCGTATAAGTGCATTGATAATTTCCCCTATCAATCTTGATAACAGTTACCTAAAAGCAACGTGCTTGAGGAAATATAATAAAATTATGAGGTATTTATCAATGTTGGAAGGGTATTCGTAGAGAACATTTTTTGCAATTTACTGACGTATTTTCCTCAATAATTTAATTGGTTGATTCGCCATTTTCGTACCCGAATCGTGCAAGTGACATTTTGAACTAAAACTGGATGTAATAAACAAATAATTTTTAACACAGAATTGGAAAAGGCTACTAGATTGTAAATTTTACTATGGAAGTGTCATTTTGAAACAGTATTTATTGTAAAATAAAACTATAAATTATTTTCATCTAGTAGCCAGAGTATGTATTGCTAAAGTAGCAAGCCTATTAAATCAGTCAATTTCGAGTCACGTGTACGAAACATTCCAATTAAAACTATAATAACAATTTCCTTGGGGATGTTATCAGTTTAATGTTATTTTGATTAGTTTATTTCGAACACGTGACTCAAAATAGACTGATTCAATAGGCTTGTTATATTAGCAAAAATTATTTAACATAAATATTAATTTAAATAATTAGCACAAAAAAAATTCAGGAAAACAATTTAGGTTGATGGCAGTGAAAGCTTGATTTAATAAACATCAACCTCAACTCAACGCCGATCGCAGCAACTGGCTATTAGGTGCACCAGCCCAAGGAAAATACTTCACAAATACCTCCAATTATTGGCCTCCAAGGTCCAGATAACTTAGGCATTAAAAGCAAATGATCACCCGCTTCGATTTTGGTGAAAAGTCATCTTTTCAGAGGAAAAGATTCCATCTTGGGGGATAATTAGTGGTCACTTCAATTACCATATGAATAAGCCTAATACAATTTTGTAACCTTCCAACTTATTTATCATACTATTTAGGCCTGGTAGTCTCGGCGAAAGCTGTCTAATATGTTTTCATTGCGTTGAAAGCTTCCAGTATTATTATAGAAATTTCCAATATACAACTTGATCAACCTCTAAATCTAAAGCAGTCATTTCGTTTCAAAGACACGTTTCAGTTTTACAGTTTCTTTGGCTTTAACAAAAGACAGCGGTCGCAAACGCCAAATTGTACATCTGGCGGTAGCTTTTTTTATCGCATTTTTATTCGCACGATTGTAGGCGTCTCAGAAAATCTAAATTTTACTGGCTCCTGTAACTAATATTCTATTAGTATTCAATTTTATTGCATCGGGATTTTTCGCAATGGGTTTTAGTTCGGTTCTCTCATTCGGACTTAGAACAGAATTAATCTCTGTATCGTTGCTAGACCGCTTTCTAAAACTAGCTGGAGCCGAAATATCGGTAATTCAACTTTTTATAAGCTCCTTGAGATCTTTTTTAGTCATCAAATGATCGATGTATATTTCAAAATTGATATCTTTTGCTACTGCTGGCAAATATTTTTGTTGAATTCCTGAGACATTCAATTCAATACATAAGAACGATGTTTTGCATTTTCCAATCTTACAACTGAATACAACTCTGATCTTGATTTTTTATACCTAGACAATTCTAAGTATTCTGGTCAAATACTAAGTACAAGAGTGATGAAGCAACAATTGTTAAATAGAGCGGCAGCTTTGCATTTATGACTTCCTTGGTTCGGCATATCTCTTAAAAAAGTTTAAGTTAACAGCAATAGATGATTGCTGAAGTACTTAGGAGATTTTTTTTTCACTGTTATACCTTTTACTAATGGTATTGGCTTCATATTAGTGAGTTTCTTATTTATAATCTTTCAGTTTTAATTTTTGTAGTTATTTGACAGTATACATCCTTTCCAGTTTTCAGGATGGTATTCTTTATAGTTTACACATTTGATCATATGAAAGGGTCGATTGGCCAACTGGGTAGTTGGTATTTGTACAATTTTGTTGCAACTTAGTTTTTTGATCGAAATATCCTTTGTTTAGCATTTTATGCCTAATGTCAAGTAAGAAATCATCTGAACAGACGTATATAATCTGAACAGACATATATTTAAAGCAATCTTGAGAGAACTTTTTCTTTTGCTCTATATGTCTGTCTTAAAAGACATATCTGATGAGCAATCTGATGATTTGAACATAATGGGCAGTTATGCAGCTCACTACTTTTTGATAACGTCCATCAAACAGTGGATATATATATATATATATATATATATATATATATATATATATATATATACATATATATATATGTATATATATATATATATATATATATATATATATATATATATATATATATTATATATATATATATATATATATATATATATATATATATATATATATATATATATATATATATATCCAAAATATAATTCAATTCATCAATTTACCACGCATCCCATTAATAATAGTAAAAAACTAAAAATCAGCTAAACGGACATTAAATTGCCTAATCGACATTATGAACCGTTAATAATTTTCAATTAAACGTACACACAAAACTAACAAACTAAATTAGAAAATATAAATTGTTTGACACCTTAGTTGAATTTGAATTACCGTTAAACGAAGAAAACAAAAACAAAACGTAAACATACTTTCTCATTGCGCGTTAAGTTTTTTTTTTTGGCAAACCACCTTTCAATATAGTATAATCTATAGATGAGAGAGCGTGCGTGTTTAAATCAATCATAATAATATATTATTATACCTGTAAGTATATTTTTCTCACGATGCGCAAGATCAAAACTATGGTATCATCTTCAATGATCTACTTTAGATTGTTTATTATATACAATATCTTACATGTATGAGAGATCTTGTTGATGTCGTCGTTGATGTTGTTTATAAAGACAACACAAGAAACGATATAAAACTTGTATTACTTGATGGGGATTGAGCTCAAGACTTAGAGTGTTCATTTCATTTGTAAATAGTTGTGTTTAGTTTATAGATTTGGTTAACGGTTTAATATAAATAAATGAAATTATTTTGCGTTTTATATATATATATATATATATATATATATATATATATATATATATATATATATATATATATATACATATATTTATATATATATATATATATATATATATATATATATATATATATATATATATATATATATATATATATATATATATATATATATTTATATATTTATATATATATATATATATATATATATATATATATATATATATATATATATATATATATATATATATATATATAATTCTTTTGTTTTCATGTACAGGTAGCCGTCCTATAACATGGGAGATAGCCCCCTTATTACGTGTTTTGTGAATCTGGGCTATAAGAGACCTTACATTAGCCATATTCACAAAACCTTTTCAACCAATTGATGCAGCAAGTTCAGATGTTGGACATTTCTTATCAAACTTTTTTATTTTTTTTTCATATATATTTTAATTATTCTAAGGGGTAGTCAGACTAATATACAAATGTCATTTTGACACAATGTATATCAATATATTATAAATAATTTCTGCAAACTTATTTCTGCATAATTGTGTAGCAATTTTTTACCAGATACATTTTTCTATAGTTTGTTATCGGGATCAAAAGGAGTATAACAATTTCAACATTCCAGCATATCCATTTTTGAACATACTCTTCTCCCTTTGGCATAAACTTTGAGTGACCAGATTATTTGTTGAGTACAACTGTTTTACTACTGAAAACTCGTATGAAATTGACCACGGCTTTCGTTTAAACCACAGTTCATAAGGCGTTGTATTATTTAATATTTTAGTAGGTGAGTGATTCCGAATATATACTGATGTGTTAACAGCTTCTTCATGCACCTTGCCATCTCATTAGTCGTTCTGTTAGCACGCTTAGCCACGTCGTTTTGTTGAGGAGTAAACTGAAAGTTGCCGTTGTTTCCTTCAAATATTTGGCAAACTTATTACTCAAATATTCTTTTCCGTTGTCACTTCTAAGCATTTCCAATTTTTCTCCCGTTTGTAGTTCCACACGATTTTTGAATTCACGAAACACCGAAAAAATTTCATCTCGTGTTTTCATAAAATAGACATGACGTATTTTTCGTGAAAAATCATCGATGAAGGTTACAAAATAGCGAGCTTCTCCAACCGAATGCGTTCACATATATCCTCATATATATGTATGAAGCAGATATAGGACCTCATCAGTTTTTGATACTGATTGTTTTAGAAACATTAACTTTTGACTTAAAACACGTGACAAAATTTAAAGAGGTTGAAGCATTCTTCAAATTCAAGCCAATAACCATATCATTTTCATACAGCTAAAGCGTTGATTTGACATTTAAATGGTCGTACCGCTGGTGCCATTTTAAAAGATTATTTTCTGCTTGATTATCAATTATATTTCCGTGAAATGTAATTTCTTTAATTGGTTGTTGTATCGAAATTATGAATAAATCGTTTTTCGGCTTTCAAAATTACTTCATTCCACGAATTCACAATATCAGCATAATCATTATAAAAATGTACATTATTACGCATAGAGACAGTTTTGTTAACTGATATAAAATTTCCACGAAGCTCCGGTACATATAAGCTTTACACCTGCTCGACGCCTCGAATATCTTTCTCAACTTGTCGTTGTTCTTCTTCCAAAAAGATTTTTACCGTATTTAATTTTGGTAGTTCATCTCTGGATTCAATTGGCACAATAAAATTTTCATATCGGGTGGACAAACTACACAACAGCATAATGGTTAACCTCCTCCGGAAGAGGAGGACAATATCCATTTCTTTTAATTTTTCCTTTACGTTGAAAAAATTGCACACGTGACTTTTAATCGATTGATCGTTTCTCATTTTTGTATGGATTAGTTCTTTGAATAACGAAACTTTAAGAACCGGTCCCTTAGGTTGGTATACACTTTCTAATTTTAACCACGCTTCGAATGACGTTACACATTTTCGAATATGTATTTACTGCGCTGGTTTCATGTGAAGCGTAATTAACGCCAATGCCTTGGAATCTTTATTTTGCCAGTTTTCTTTTCGTTGGCTTTTCAAATTTTACGGTATTATTTGTATAAGGCCATAATTCTTGGTGTATCAAAATGCTTCCATAATTGTTTGGAATCCTGTTTCCGTTAATAATCCGAGAAGATATGTTGCTCCATTTCAAGATATGCTGCTTCCTTTCTACTCGGCTTCGGTAGAGCTTAATGTCACTGATGATTGTTTTTTGCTTTCCCATGAAAATGTAGATCCAGCAATGTAAGAAACATATCCGGAATATGATTTTCAATCATCAATATTTGTTCCCCAATCAGCGTCGACGTACGCATACAGTGGTTCGCCAGTACATTTGTACATCAATTTTGAATTGCTGGAGTTCTTCAAATAATGTAACAAATGCTTCGCTGCAACCATGTGTTCAATATGAGGTGATATATTGAATTGCGACAATTTGCTGACGGAGTGCAATATATCAAGTCAAGTTGATATTGCTAAATACATCGGTGTTTTCTAAAGAGCAGACTTTTTTTAAATACTTACTGAGGTATACAGTGCATTAAAAAAATGTGGTTTTATACAACAAGTTTTTTAAATATTTTATTAAAAGCGAATTGCATTTATCCTTGTTACTTTATTATAGGTAGTAAAGCGGTGGCAGGTAAGTTTAGTTTTAAAGTAGGAGCTGCTGGAATTTAGCATTTGGTAGATTTTTAATGGCTGCTGGTTCATATATATTAGGTGGCTGGATTTAATAAGCATTGTCTGACAAATTTACCATTTCGTGCTGTATACACGTATTGCATTGATCCTTTTAAGGTGTAAACAAGGCTAAAGTTTTATTGGCAATCTCTTTTCTGCAATAATGGCTGGGTAATTAATTGAGTGAATCAAAAAATGTACACATAAATGGGTGGTTTTCAGAAGTGGTCCTAGTTGAAATCGTTTTCTTAAGCTTGGTTATAATCCCATTTACATTAGTTTTGTATTTCAGGGAAAAGCTTCGTTTTGAAATTGTTACATTGGCTCTTTTTGTTTTAATAAATTTTTTATTCCATGCTTTTACTCTACATTTCTGCCCACTCCGTCGGCCTTCTTTTTACTTATCTTGAATTTATAAAGTTCTATCATCAGTTGGAATTTTCCAAAATCCAAGGTATTTTTGCCCAATCATTCGATTTGTCATGCTCGGTAAACCCCATTAAACAAAACATAGATTCGTTATATGCATCGCATTCTTCGGAATGACCATCTGAATTTTCAGAAGTGCTTTCAAATTGCATATGAACATATGCATTCGGGACATTATTTAAAATTTATTTATGGAATATAGATATACCTGAGGGATTACAATTACCGCTTGAGAATATTTTTCAGTAGGTATTAGTTGTTTTTGTTGTCGCGGTTTTAATTTTTAAAAGGTAACCTAAGTAAATATTAAAGTTGCACACAAATCGAGAAGTAGAATCAACATTTAAATTAAAATCTTCTAGAAATAAAATAAATGTATATTTACCTGCACTATCGACCAAAAAACGATGGTTTTAGTTGTATGCTATATATGGCAGTAATTTTGTTATCAACGATGTAAATCTAAAACGAAACGAAAAAAAAAGAAAAATTTAAATAATTAGAAAAAAAGAAAACAAAAAACTACTGATTTGGTAAATATTTGCGAGATTAGCGACTCTCAAAAATAACAATTGAAACTAGGTTAGCTAGTTAATCGCTGCTTCCAAACCATAAGTAGTATACAACAGCTGAAAGTTTATTATCCATGATATGCTTAATTATTAGATAATAATATCTCTTAATAAATCGAAAAAAATGGCGAAGAATTGCTGCCTTGCAATTACGTTACAATTGTGGCGACAAGGGTCATCAGAGCAAGATTTCCCGATAATCGATATTTTCTTGGACTTTTTAAACAAATGCGAATTCATAAAATGAATTCACTCGAAGGCCTCAAGGGTCAAGGTAAAATCAAAATTTATTTTGTGCAATGAACAACAACAACTGTTTTACGACTGTCCCAAGTTTATCGCAATGAACTTTGATCAACGTAGACAATATGTCATTGAAAATTCCAGATATTTTGATTGCTTAGCAGATGACCATAATGTATTTCAGTGTAGATCAAAGAGTCGATGTCTCCAAAGTAGCAAAAAACATCAGACATTGACTCATGCGGAAACAAATAAGTCGACTATTTCATCTGAGCCAAACCAATCTATCATCTTAGGAACCATAAAAGTCTTTACAATGCCTCAAACATATAAAGCTACATCAAACAAATGTTGACACACTATGATCGAGAAAAATATGCCAATTGGCAAACTTACCGAGTTTTATAATATTCTGCGTCAACAAGATTCACCACTGAAAAGAGCGCACATCGCTTAAAAACTCTACGATCTAATGCAAAATTCAGAATCAATACAATGGATATGAAGAAAAAGCTGACTGCTCAAGAGGAGTAACATCAATTATTGGAACTTCTGAAAAATGTCTAGTTCTTCTATACCATTCAAATATAATAAACCCATATTATGAGATTCATCCACCCAAGCGCAGAAACGTTTTAACTCTCTAGAACAGAAACCAAAATTGTAAATTCATGGCAGAATACGAAGCACTCGGACACACGGAGTTGACACCAACAGAAATAATTAACTGCATGTAGTATCAGACATGTCAGCAAAATCGGCGATAGGAAATTTACTTTATGACTCGTTGATGATTAAACCAACCATACAACAGTAAAACTCCTAAAGATATTTATCAGATTCTGCAAGCATCGTTATGCTTTCACAGCAGATACGAATTACCAATACTTTTGATACAGTGTCAGTTTTGTTTCTCGCCACCCAATTATCACCTTCATAAATGGGTCACAAACGATGTAAAATTACTAGAAAACGTACCAGAAATCGACCAAGAAGTAAGGGTTAACAAAATAACTGAAGGCTTCAAGATAATTACCAGTTTGATAATTAAATTTGATCCACAAGCCGACAGAGTTTCATTTACCGTTTCATAACCAAACACAACCATATTTAAAAAGAGAAATATGTTGTCTGAAGCCTCGTGGGTATGAGCTGTTCTCCGTGATAATTAAGATCAAGATCTATTAACAGGGCTATAACAGCTTCCAGGAGACAATGAATCGCTATTCAAAATATACTAAACCTACCAAAAAACCTCAAAACATTCAGATCGCTAAGTTCGGATTAAGTTTTGAACTTCTGTGGCTTTTCTAGTGCAACATAAGCATATATTATATAGCGTATGCCGCAGCATACCAGCGATAAGTTCTAATAAGTGTTATAGCATCGAAGGCAAGGTTGCAGTAATAAATTACGTTACAGCAGCAAAGACCCATCAAAAGTTCAGCAATGGCTCTATGTTCCATCGATATACAATCCATCAGATACCGCTTCTTAACACGTTTTGCCTATCGAGGTTGTAGTGTAGTGGCAAGTGTTGGGCTGACTGAAGCATCAACTGATTTTACTACAGATGATCAAGAAAACCTCGATACCAATACAAATTTGAAAATCCAAGAACACATTAAAAAATGTTCAAGTATCACCAAACAACTAGATTCATGGCGCGTATAGATAACAATGGGATCATGAGAATTGTTGGCTGCCTAAAACAAGGAAGGCCACATTACGATTTAAAACATTCAATAATTCTATCAAGTAGTCATCCCGTAGCAAAAGGAATAGTAAAGAAGGCACACGGTCAGAATTTGCATTTAAACCTTATTTATGTCAATCATCAGGCAGAAGTGCACGATTCACAGCTGTATAAAGGTTTGATTCGAAGCATGATATACAAATGCGTTAAATTCTTTCAATAAAAGCGAGTCACACAAGAGCAACTAATGAGGCTGTTACTACTACCTCGAGTTAATCTTATCCGAGAATTTCTGCGGACCAGTGTAAATTATGCTCGCACATGAAGCCTCCTGACCAGTAAAGCACAAAAGATTCCCACATAATAAATTTATATTGTAATATGGAAATCAAGACCCTATGCCTGGAATTGGTTTTCAATATGTCAACGGATACTTTTCTCGTTCAGTGATAATGGTACTAACTTTGTGGGAGCCAAAATGAAATTAAAAGCTTTTAGCAAATTTTATCAAGAGAAAAGCAATTTATTTTGACTAGATGACCAATAACAAAATAAAGTGGCATTTTGCGCTACCAGTATCACCCTACTTCAGTTAACTCTTTTCAGTTAAATTTGTAAAGTATATTAAATATCATTTCCGCTGAGTACTCTGTGAGCCCCATTAGAAGAAACCGTTCAAGCTCTAACACCGGCGCATTATCAGGCAACCAATTAAAACAGTACCTTTAATCGATATCACAACTAAAATTAAACCGATTATCACGTTGAAATATGATGCATCAGATGTTCCATCATTTAGTTGAAAGAGGGCAAGCCTAATATTTCACACCATTAAACTGTTTATCAAAGTGGCCATTGAAACAAAAGCTAAAATTGTGGAATATTTCGGCAAATTAAAATCTTCTAAAATTTGTTGAAATTCATGATGGTTAGCCTGTCAAAATTTTGGAATATTTTAGAAAATTAAAATGTTCCAAAATTGGTTGAAAGTTAGCCTGTCGAAATTCTGGAATATTACGGAAAAATATTATTTATTCCCAAATTTGTTAAAATTCCTGATGATTAGCCTGTCAAAATTTGGGATATTTCGGAAAATTTAAATGTTCCAAAACTTATAAAAATCACGATGGTTGGCTTGACAAAATTTTGGAATATTTCGGAAAATTTAAATGGTCCAAAAATTCATAAAATTCACGATGGTTAGCCTGTCAAACTGGTGGAATAATTTGGACAAATAAATGTTCTAGAAATTGAAAAATTCATGACAGTTAGTCCGTCAAAATTGTGGAATATTTCGAAAAATTAAATTTTCTAAAATTTGTTGAAATTCATGATGGTTAGCCTGTCAAAATTGTGGAATATTTCGAAAAATTAAATTTTCTAAAATTTGTTGAAATTCATGATGGTTAGCCTGTCAAAATTTTGGAATATTTCAGAAAATTAAAATGTTCTAAAATTTGTTGAAATTCATGATGATTAGCCTGTCAAAATTTTGGAATATTTCAGAAAATTAAAATGTTCCAAAAATGGTTGAAATTCATAATGGCTAGCCTGTCAAAATTGTGGAATATTTCGGAAAATTAAATGTTCTAAAATTTGATGAAACTCATGATGGCCAGCCTGTCAAAATTGTGGAATATTTCAGAAAATTAAAATGTTCCAAAAATAGTTGAAATTCATGATGGCTAGCTTGTCAAAATTGTGGAATATTTCGGAAAATTAAATGTTCTAAAATTTGTTAAAATTCGTGATAGTTAGCCTGTCAAAATTTTGGAATATTTCAGAAAAATAAAATGTTCCAAAAATGGTTGAAATTCAAGATGGCTAGCCTGTCAAAATTGTGGAATATTTCGAAAAAATAATTTTTCCCAAAATTGTTAAAATTCATGATGGTTAGAGCCTGTCAAAATTTTGGAATATTTCGGAAAATTAAAATCTTCCAAAATTGGTTGAAATTCACGATGGGCACGTCAAAATTGTGGAATATTTTTGGAAAATTAAAACTTGACAGCTACTGATTGCTAAAACTTCCCTATAAGTTAAAAGATATTTCGCTTCACTTTATGTTCCAGTTCGAAGTGAAAAAACTCTTTGTCTAGAACAAAACAAAGAGCCTACTTAGGATCGAAAACGAACTTGCTTGATTGAGTAATGGCCTCTAAAACCCGATTGTAATTATTAGTATAATGAAACCGTGTTACAAGATATAATGAAACCGTGTTGTAAGAGGGTAACCTGTATCTACATACCACTGTTTACTATTTATATGTGTAGACACACAATAAGACCCACTTTCTTTCTTTTCCGGTAACGCATTCTATTTATTGTATTTCTTCTTCGTATTTGTTGTCAATATTTGAATATTATAGGTTTTGTTGTTGTCAATTTAGATTGAACTCGTGTTCGTGACCATATAGATAGCCGACAAAAACTAGCATCACAAGAGAGTATGTTATGGTCGAATCTCCTGCATTGGGTATAGTACTTTCATTTTTTAAAAAGCACAACGATAAATAGACAAAAAACAATTTATTAATTAAGACTTTTTTTTATTATTATTTATTTAAAAACTATTTTAGTTTTAATTTTTTTAGGAAAATATATTACGGAATAACAAAATTTTTCACAAAATTTTCATTTTAAAAACATAAATAAATAACAAAAACAAAATATAGCTAAGTGAAATTGTTAAATAGTCATGTCGTTTTTAAATTAAACAAATAAAAGTTTAAAACTTATTTAAATCTAGTTTTTGGTTAGATAGTGAATTATGATGTTATGAACATGTGAATTATATGACTTAAGTATGTTGGATTTAAATTTTAAGTTTAATGCCGTTCATGAAATGTAGGTATTTAACGTGTATAAATTAGCGCGAACGGTCACTTTATTTTTTTATTTTTTTTAATGCTATTAACCCGATTTCTCTTCTTATTCGTCGTTATTCGACGCGATACATCTTTTAAAGAGATACATAGTAAAGTGACCCAGAAAGTATGATCATCATCTTGTAATCTATAATTGTTTTGAGTTCCGTTATCATCATAATATTATAACGATATACATAGAAAACGACTTTACAATAAAATTATGTTATGTATATATGTATAGTGTGAAAGTATCGTGATACTATTGCGACATTTGGTACGTGAAAATTGAGATGAGTATAATATATGTATAATAAGGAAAAAGATTTTTTTTTTTGTGAAATGGCTGATCCATGCGCAATGGCGTTCATCTTTTATTTTAATAAATTACTTATCCTATGTGTATTAAATATAAATTAAATAAAAGCATTATGTTTTTAGGCGTGTGCAGAATATGCTAAATTGTGTCCATCAAGCGATCGACCGTAGTGTCCATGATGTTCGTCGTATGAAGCGTGTGGATGAGCTACAACCTCGTACGATTGTGACGAACTACTTTTTGAGTCGAATAATTTTTTTATACCAATAATGCCGGACAACAATAAAGCCAATTTACCGATGATCAAGGCTTTGAATGCGATGAGGGCAAGAAAACCGATGGCAAGTGGAAGAAGAGCGGCCGCCTTCAATTTAAATAAGAGCAGGAGCGGTAATAAAAGTTTTTTTGTTTTTTTACCTTTACCGCGTGCTTCTTCAAGCGATCGTTGCATATCTTGAATCGAATCTTTTGGCACTTTAAATTGAAGTGTATGTGTACCTAAGAAACGGGCTACACGATCGACTAATAGTGAATCTACTTCGTTTTCGCGTGCCTCTGGTTCGGCGGGTAAATTGATTTCGTTTAGTGATCGACCACCATGTTGTGCCGCCTGTTCAACTTGAATGAATCGAACACCATCGGCAAGTTGTACATCTCCATTTGTTTCGTCGACATAGTGTAGGGCACGTTCCTGTAATGATACAACACAAAATTTATATACTATTGGAATTTATTTTGATTTTTTTCACTTTTAACTTCACGTTAGTTGAAAACGGAAAAACCAAACAAAAAAAAAATGTTTACGAGTAGTTATGAATGAAGTTGTTTTTTTTTCGTTACGAATGAAATGTAATCCATGTTCCATTGATGATTTTCAAACTTTAGAGATCAATACACTTTTAATATTATATCACATAAGAAAAAAAAATGAAGTAGAAGAAATTATTATAATAATCACTAGGCTTTCGTAATCCAATATCCATACTTTTATTTGGTTTTTTCACTTTCACACTTTGATTGCAGATTTTGTCTTGGTCGTGTTGTTGTTGAAAAAATCTTACCTTGAGGCACAATGTCAATGATTTGTCACCACATTCTTTGACGAATTTTAGTGCGGTCGATAAGAGACCATCGGTTTCCGATGGTACAGCTGATGCTATAGCTATTACAGCCACAAACACTATAAAACTTTTCATTTGAATTTTTAATAGATTTAAAATGAACTCAACGAGACAAATTTTTAAGCTGTTAGCGGTTAGGAAGCAACCAGTGAACTGTGACTAAAAATTAATTGCGATCGCATTTTATGCTGTTCGAAATTTTTGCGCAACTATGCACTAGAATATTCAATTAGTATGTAGACGAAATGGGAAATAATACATAAAACAAAACGATATATTGTTATGTAGTTCTTAACTGCTTTAGTTATAGCTGATAGTGCGGCTCAATATTACTGTCTATGTTTTCTTTAGTGCGGTGTGTGCGAAAGAGATATTAAAATAATAAAATAATTTTAATTTTTTTTATCACATATACGTACTGGTGGGATATATATATATATATATATATATATATATATATATATATATATATATATATATATATATATATATATATATATATATATATATATTGTCACACCAGTAAATATAAGTGTTTTAAACGACATTTTAAGTCTCAGAACACGATTTAAATTACAATTACTATACGCACTCGACGTGTAAGCCATGCAAAAGCTGAGATGGTCAGAAAAAGATATCCATGGCATCACTCTCTTAATTTAGCAATCACATAATAAGAGGATTTGGCGAATGCGTTCTTATACATCGCTGTATGTATCAACTTCTGCACAATTTACATGCAAATTTCCACAATACAAATAAAAATAACGATCGTCAACATTTAGGCACTCACCGAATATACATCAGGTGAGGTAAAAAAATCGACAGCGTTTCAGGCCATAGTTGACCCTTAATTTCGCGAATTAGCTAGAATTTAAAATTTTAGTCATCGCAAACACATTTTGTAGCTCGAATATTGAAAGACTTTATTCCACATGCCAGAATTTTTTAACAAGATCTCCTATTTTTAGATATGCAAATACAAAAATGACAAAAAATACGTTTGTAACATTAAAATACTGGGGTGACGATATACTATATCGAAACGTCTTTAGCAAACGTTAGTAAAATACGAGCATAGTAATAACAAAAAAATTGTAACAAATTTATGTCAAGTTTTTTAGAGTTTATGCACACACAAGCCTTAAAACGAATACATTTTGAAGTTCTAATATTTTATATGTTTCGTATGCACATCTTACATTGTTACCAATGATTTTTGTTAAATTTCTAAAATTTACTCTAAAAACTATAAAATTTCCAAAAATTTCAAAATTACGCGCCATTAAGTGCAGAGAAAATTGAAATAGAAATTTTTGCCGCATCTCAAAATTAGTGTACTATTGAAATTAATTTATCGTTTAACTTTCTTACGTATAGAAATGAAATTGAACTTGAAATTTAATCTTGAAATGTAAAAAATAAAAAATTATTGAATCAATGGTTACAACACAAAATACCATTACTAAATAGCTTTGAAAATAAAAACGAGCGAGCACGTTTCACTGTTGCATCACACATTTTTTCGCCGGTACATTTATTATAGTGTACGATTGGTTGGGTAAATTTTATGGAAACGCACTGATTGCCTATGTCTTTACGGGATAAACAATCTAGAATACCTATAACAATCTAGAAAATATAATAAAGAACATATAAAATTAAATGGTTTGAACATGGAGAACCAAAATAGGGTAAACCTAGCCTGGAGTCAGTACCGGCAATTCACATTCAATTCATATTCAATTTATATTCAATTCATAATCAATTCATATTCAATTTATATTCAATTCATATTGAATTCATATTCAATTCATATTCAATTCATATTCAATTCATATTCAATTCATATTCAATTTATATTCAATTCATATTGAATTCATATTCAATTCATATTCAATTCATATTCAATTCATATTCAATTCATATTCAATTCATATTCAATTCATATTCAATTCATATTCAATTCATATTCAATTCATATTCAATTCATATTCAATTCATATTCAATTCATATTCAATTCATATTCAATTCATATTCAATTCATATTCAATTCATATTCAATTCATATTCAATTCATATTCAATTCATATTCAATTCATATTCAATTCATATTCAATTCATATTCAATTCATATTCAATTCATATTCAATTCATATTCAATTCATATTCAATTCATATTCAATTCATATTCAATTCATATTCAATTCATATTCAATTCATATTCAATTCATATTCAATTCATATTCAATTCATATTCAATTCATATTCAATTCATATTCAATTCATATTCAATTCATATTCAATTCATATTCAATTCATATTCAATTCATATTCAATTCATATTCAATTCATATTCAATTCATATTCAATTCATATTCAATTCATATTCAATTCATATTTAATTCATATTCAATTCATATTCAATTCATATTCAATTCATATTCAATTCATATTCAATTCATATTCAATTCATATTCAATTCATATTCAATTCATATTCAATTCATATTCAATTCATATTCAATTCATATTCAATTCATATTCAATTCATATTCAATTCATATTCAATTCTAATGAAATAAATAAAAAAGTTAAATATTTTTCTAGTACGTTCATTTTATATATGTGCGCGGTACGTGAAGGAATATGTGTAAACTTTATGTAAATGAAGACGTCTACTATTGGTAGTAAAGAAATAACTTGATTTCATCTTAAGTTATTGTTTACCATTGTCTTTAGGTCGTTAACATTTCAACCGAGTTTTTTGTTACATCTAAATAATTTGTATGTTTATTGTCTAGTCGGAATTATGTTTTTGATTTATAACACTAAATCAGTGTCAATAATGAAATCTTCAATTAGCAGTATTATTCTATGAAATTTGTGTTACCAGAACTAAGTAGCAATATCAGCAAATATTTACGATTTGTAATTAAAGTATCAAAATATTATAGTGTTTGTGCCGCTGCAACTAATAAATTCTATATATCGCCAGATCAATAAAAAATAAGTCCTTTTGTACTGATTCTGTTCTCAAAAAAACACTTAAACACAATATTTTTTCAGATCTTCACAAATCAAAAAGTTTCCAACTGAATAAAACAATTACAAATCCTTTCTATTTCTCATTCAATTAAGTTTGAAATTCCGACAAGATTTACATTTTGTTATCCTTTTTTGCTAATGGAATCACGAATAAACAAAATAAATTTGTCCTACATAAAAACAGGAAATAAAACATTTTTAACCCCCTCCCGAAGCAATGGTTGTTTTTAGGAAAAACTTTTTTTGTTTTTCGAATTGGGTCATCGTGTACTGTCTAAAGCAGTGTATCAACAATAAAATAGCTAAGAACAAAAATGTGTACACCTGCAGCAACTCAAGCAAGGAAATCTTTATTTAAGCTTAAAGGTGTAACGTATCTATTTACCTAAATAATCTTTCTACTCTTTCGCTATTTCTAAATCATTCTTCCGATGACATCTGTGACCAGATATTCGATATATAGTGGAAGTCATAATTATGTTACCATAATAATTTCTGTGTCTTGTTTATTGAATTTGTGATCCAATGTTGATTACAATTATGCGACCAAGATATGAAGTACTTGGTGGTGAGTTATAATCGATAATAATATGACGTTGTATAACCTTAAATTTATCAAATGTCAAAAAGAAAGTCACTTTGCTATGTCGCTATGTTTGTATGGTACATAAAGGTCGAATTCAAAATCCCACCAAACTGGATTAGCACACTTTCCATTTCCTGATAGATAAGATGAAAATTCACGATTAATTCACGATACTCGTAGTAAATTTGACGATAGGGCCAACAGTGGTGTTACATTTTCATTTTATTGAAATTTAGTTTCGTTTTTTTTTTTTTTTAATATTTTAAAAGTTTTTAAACATTTTAGAAGAATTTTAATAGTTGGAAACGACTCGTCTAGCGGAAATTCAAACAAAATTTAAAAGAAAAATTCTTTGATGAATTTGTCGTTGCGAAAATTTTTAATTTAGGGAAATATTTTGTCGACTAAATATTGTGTAAATGACATCCTTCATATACTTATACTATATACTGTACATAGACTACACACAAATAGCTATGCTCGTCTTACTGATTCAATAATACTTTGTTACTATTATGATTACTGTTTACCATAAAATTGAATGGCTTTTTGTTGTTATTTCAAATCATTGATCCACTATTCGTTTGTACGATATTTAAAGAGATATTTTTTATGTTTAATATTTTCACCATTCATAGCAAATAGAATATACACACACATGTTATATCGTAAGGTATTTTCTATCAATTTATAATCAATATTTGCTTTTTTACTACGCATACATAACTGAAAATGATTGACTGTCTTTTTTGTATCAATATATTTTCAAAATAGCAATATTAGAATTAGTTTGATAATATCTTCTGCAAATCTCCACATTACATGCTTACGGCATCACCTAGCCATAAATCGTGAATTTGATCGTAAATTGCATTGTGGGCCGAACAAAAAGGGTAAACCATCTTTCCAAGTTTTGTGACTTTAAAAGACGTTTAGAAATCGTTAAACGATCAACTCCCAATCACTCTGCGAAGTCAACTTGGGCTTTTTCATCACATTTGAGATTCAAGAGGAGTACGAGTTGTGCGTCATTGAAATCCAGCAGAAGTTGAAAAAAGAGTTCAGCAGAATTTTTAAAGGTGGTGTAACAAAAAAAAGCCAACTTGATATTATCACCAAGATGTATTATCTCCTTTTCTTGGTTCGAGGTAAAACAACAAAATTATCTAACCATCTCACACTATCGAAAACCGAATTTATGATTTCATGGAATATTATTATCCTCATACTCGATGTCAAGCGATTAATATCTGACACGCACGTGAACGCCAAATCAAGCAAACATCACCAGTATGAGTCGCGAACGGAAACCGGTATACAACTCCTGTATTAGTGGAATTCAGCGTTACATCATGGTTTTCTTCTTTCAAACTATACAAAATCCAGTTGAATGTTAGGGTGTTCAAAACATACCCGGTAGCATGCCTTTTAAGGTCATTGAACCAAATTATTTGACTCATACCAAAAATCTTATTTGGGTAGATCCAACGTTCTTTGAGCTCGGGCTAATCGATAAGTTATTAGGGGCAGATTACTATGGACCAATAATTATGCCGAATTTAATAAAAAGTCCACCTAATAAGCTTATTGCACAACAATCAAAACTAGGATGAATTTTTCCTGGAAAAACATTTGCTAGTATAAATGTGGCAATAAACCAGATTATGGTTATAATCAGACCACCGTAATGTTGAATGGTCTACAGTCCTAGAAAAATTTAACGTAAGTAGGGCAACATAACAGATCAAAAAAAATCATTCGGTTCATGAAAAAGATCCAAAATATCAGCGGATTTAATGGAAAAGGTCTCCTGATAGGCAGCTGCAAGAATTCAAACTTACGACGGCCATTAATGGCTCAGCAACCTACTTAGATGAAGCTCTCTGTTTTTTGCGTTGACGAACATTTATGTGGAAACAGTCAGAAAAAAAGTAGCAAAAAATCTAAATCTTCTTCAATTACACAGAAAAAAATATTTTCTGTTCTGCTTCTGTTTCTGGTTTTTGCTACTCCAAGGTTTAAGCAGGACCTATTTAAGCCAGAATTAGTAAAGGAAAAAGAACAAAATCCAATGTTTTTCCACTAAAGTTCCATACAATTTTTTAAACAATTGTATGAATATTTCACTCCAAAATGAGTGAAAACAACATGGCCTGACAAAAAGTTTGTGAAAAAATTGCGTCAATCGACAACATTAGAAGCAAAGTTAGATGTCAATATAAAGCGAGCCATAAAACAAATGAAATCGCTAAATTTATAATGCTGTGTGCCTTAATCGACTTTTCAAACTAAACTTTTCAAATTGTTTAAGCTTCCGCTATTGCCTCATTGGTGGTAGCTGAAAAATGACTTTTCACAAAAAGTAAAAAAAACTGTAATAATTTTAAACTATTTAGTCGATTAAGGCACACAGAATAAATCTTGTTACTACAACAGTGAGCACACTAAAGGATACCAGAGATACCATTTTGTCAAGGGATTACTCTTTGTCCTTAACCTGCAAAAAATATTTCAAAGTAGAAAAGTACGATTATGGAGCAAATGGAGCAAATGGTTAGTGTGTGAGGATAGACCATCAAATTACAAGAAACGTATCATTACGATTGTTATTGAAGAGAAAACAAGACACCTGCTCGCAGATTTGAAAGCTTAACACAGTGAATCATCTCGAGTGGAGACTTCTTTAGCTAGTAAATGTTACTTTTGGCTAGTAATATCAAAGGAGCAAAAAGCATCCAGATTTTTTTTTAACTTATCGAACAAAGCATTGTTAATCGTTGACTAAATAACGTTCCGGATAATATCAAAGTGATATTTGTACCTCCCAACACCACACCAGTACCGAAGCCAATAGACCAGTGCGGTAATGCGTACTATTTGCGAGTAGTTTTAAAAACCTAATTGAGTATATTACAAGGCCAAACTAAGCCTCAATTAAAGAATTTTATATAAAGGATGCGCAGTGAATAATACAATAAAATCGTGGTTTGAGTTAAAGATGGTGTGTGGATGAAGTTATAGTTCGATTTCAATTTTCAATTTCAATTTTCACAGATCCTGTCTATAAAGCAGGGGAAAGCTTTAAATATTTGGATTTTTTTCCTAATTATCACAAACGTAAGCAACAGAAGTGACATTATCCTTTGCACCAGAACACGTTTTTATTGTTTCTAGTTCTGTCATTTTGTTGATATTGACAGCATCTGGAATCACTTAGTATTTTCTGAAAAACATGAATAAAAAATGTTAAAATATTCATTCGATGTTATGTATGCAGCTTAAGAATCATGGTAAGTGCCAGAATCATGGTGTTTCCTTACAATTTCCAAGCTGTTTTACCGGATTCATCTTCCTCAGTAACTTCAATTTTTAGTTTAACTTCTTTTCAGTTGGTTTTTTTTTCACAATTGAGGAGGATGACTTTTGGTCTGTTTCATGTTTTCATTCTCTATAATCCGCAAATGTTTGTTATTCGGCATTAACATTACTTCTTTTAGGGCCTTGTCCAGATGTACATGAAGTATATTTTTTTACTCTCTATACTCTATTTGTATGTCACCCTTTAAAAATAGGTTAACGTTTTACCTTGGGCAATTGGTTGAGAACCACTCTACTTCCAGCATTGGTTTCATCGAAAGATTTTCCTTAATTTTGAGTCGTTTTCATGAATTTAGATGAAAGTCAACGTTTTTTCCAATTATATTGAAACTTTCGGGTAATTTTTTAAAATATTTTAAGAGTTTTGAACAGAAATTTGGCTACAGTAAAATAGTTTTAAATTTTTTGTTAAATAATTAAGGTATGTACCACAGTATAGTTTCGATAAAATAAATTTTGTTTTTCATCATATTTTAGAAATTGTCCATACTTTTCTTTTTATAATAATTGCGATTAAGGAGTTTAAAAGGAATGTTTAATCAATTGTTTTAAAATCTAATTTGTATTAATTTTAAAGTTTTGTGTCAAATAAAGTGTATATAAATTAGATTTTCAGCGAATACATGACGTATTGGTCACAACAATGGTTAATTCAATTGATTTGTAATTTTTAATCAATTTTTTTTAAATTTCATTTATATTATAATTTTTATAATTTTTTTATTTTTAATGATGTAATAAATTAATTAACTGTAAATTTCAGGCAAAAACTAATCCAATTATCAGGCAAAGGTCATTGTACATTGTAAAGTTTGGGCCGTGGACTCATTTGTACAGTAAATAAAAATTTTTTAATTTCAGTTTGTTTACAATATATTTCAGTTATCTAAAGTCCTATTAAATATAAATTTTACAAGGATTAAATATAAAGTTTTGAACAAAATGCATTTCATGAAACGACATAATATTATGTATTATGTAAGATATTATAATTAGAATATTGTATACATAATCCATAATCTTATTGGTTTTTTTAATTGATACTCGTACACAATATATTCAATAGACTGTGATGAAGAGGATTTAATTATTGTAAAAATAATCGAATTGACATAAAAATCTAAATTAATCTTCTCTTCGGCATATGTGTACATGTGAACATGTTATGTAACTTTATTGAGATAAATAAATTTATTTCATTATGTATTATAGTACTTATAATACGACGCGATTCTCGGTAGGTTGCTAATTTAGGTATTGAGTGAAATTTTTTTTGTAACTCTGTTTATCTCGATACCGGATACGGATGTGATATAAAGTAGACGCTCCATTCGATTGGATTATAATTCATTTAACTTGAATGAATTTGCGGACGATTGCATCCTTCGTTTCGTGGTATTTTGATATGTGAAATATACTTTAATATATCATGTTGATGGAACATTTGAAAAGCAGCGTGTCACATTTGCCTGCTATAGGCATGTTATAATTTTTATGTTGTCAAGTATATAGTCGTAATGGAAAGGACTTATTCTACGACGAATTCTACGATGAGTCTTTTTCTGCGGTTGTTTAGAATTATTCAAAGAGCAATCACAGGATCAAAACCACCATTAGTGCTCATAACTAGACATCCTATTGCAGATTTATGAAGATAATTTATTTGTCACCCAAACCTTTCAGTTTTCAAAAGAAACTTATATAAACTTTTAAAATTAAAATTGACCTTCGTTTAACCTTGAAAACATTGTGACCGAGGAAACTTTACAATATTTCGTCTGATTTGATACTTTGATCAAATTTAATTTTTAAGATTTTTTCAAAGCTTGATTGAAGGAAAAACTTATTATATACTGATATCGGGTGTGTGTGTTAGTTAGACTGCACATTCAGACATTTAATTTTGAATTGGAGGTCCCATAAATAAATTATTCCAATACGGTTGCCATAAAAATCAAAAAAATGTAAAGAGAACATTATCTCCTTTAATATTGCATTGGCATTTGTTTCATAAAAAGCCCATACCAAAACAAAAACGGAGATATTGTTCTAACTGGTGGGATCTACTACTGTAAAGTCTTTGGTTAAATATATCTTGCGACCTCTAAAAGTGTACACTCAAGAGAAGAAGGAAACCCTAAATACGCACAACTGTATATGTTTGATTCTGTAGACGCGTTCAATGAAAGAATAGGAAAAAAGCGTATTAACTCTCAGTAGAGAGTAGTCATCTTAGAGGACGAAGATAAACCTCAAAAGGAATGAATAAAATTGCCACATTAACATAGAATTTTGCGCATCTGCAAGCGTCAAATACTTATACTTATATACATGGCCAATTTTGGAATTTTCTTGATTCACATTACAAAAGCCTCTCCAAAGCTATGTGGCGTTCAAACGGTACATTTGCCAAAGGAACAATCTGTTGTTTTTTTTGGAAGGTCAAGAACAGCAAACGGCAAAGAAAGTTATAGATACTACCAGTTTAGCTTGGTTCAAATAAAACCAAAAAACGCAAAAAATTTGCAGCGATGGTAGAAAGCCAAGACAATCTTAAGGAAGGTGTTAATAATGGCGATGCTTTTGATAATACTAAAAATATTGAACTTTCCGAACAAGTAAAGAAAAATTCCTAACGATGATGAAAACGACATCGAAAATGTTATAAATAGTGATCTTGAGGAGAGTTACAGTATTAAAGGGCAAAAACTATTGCGCACAAAAGTTCCTAAACACTATGTGTTTAAAAAATCTGATTGGATTCCTAGACAGCAGCGAGGAGAAAAAGTTATTTTAGAGTGTATACAGTGGGGATGAATGACCTTGAACGATTTTATTTGCGACTTTTCTTGCTACATGTGAGGGAGCAAAATCATATGAAAGTCTACAAACTGTAGATGGTTTTGTTTATTTAAATTTTAAAGAGGCATACAAAGCAAGAAAACTACTTGATGGTAATACTGAGTGGGATAATGCCCTCACAGTAGCTGCAAATTTGCAGTCGCCAAAATAAATCAGACCAACCCTTGCTCTTTTTGAACATCACAAGAAAAAAGATTCTGAAAACCAATCATTTAAAGACATTGAAAGCATTGTTCAAATGGTAACTCGCTTCTGGAGAGTGGAATAACTTATCACTCTCAATTTAAATTGCCGGTGCATCTAACGGTCACAAGCTTGGGATGAGGGAAGAATGACACCCAGAATCGCACTTGAGGTAGTCACGAGTCTTCTTAAGGAAGTTATCAGTAATAATAAAGTATTTGAGAATATGGTAATCTTTTTTGAAAGAGATTTTAGGCAAATACTGAGAGTTGTTCTCTACATGGTAACCGAGTTAATTGAGTAAGGTGATGGTAAATTAACCAATAATCTTGGAGAAACAATTTTTTAGAATACCCAAAGAGTTTATTTGCAAAGATTCTCTATTTTGCCAATAGAGCAATCTTTATGTTGTATTTGCTAAAATCTTGACAGGAGCGACAAAAATTTTACTCAAAATGTTGTAGAAAATTTTAGAAACATAATATCTTGTTAAATTTTGGGTTGCCTGTTCACTGCCATTGGCCCATACCCCACCATTATGATTTTATATTGTTGTATCTACACGCATATAGCTTTCTAGCCTTCCCGTGTGTACACACGGCACTTTACCAGTAATAAATAAAAAATAATGCTTAAAAGTTTATGAACCATTAATTATCGATCAATTAAATGGCTCTACGTGGGTGAACACAAATATCCATGCACATCACACGCCAGACATTAAACAATTTTAATTTTCTTTTTCGTGTTTTGGATGAAAAATGTATTCGAACAAATTTAAATTTCCAAAAAAAAAAAAAAATTTAAATACTGTCCGTAGGCAAAGACATAAAATTAAAATAAATTTCATTTTCTTTATTTTGTCTAAGGCAAAACTAAAACAACAACAAAAAACAAATGAAAATTAAAATAGAAATAGAAAACACTGTACTGGGGGTGCGTCTCGGTGGGTGTGAGAAAAACTTTACCATAATACTGTTCGAAATAACATGTAAACGCTCGAATGTATATAAGCAGAGAGAACATTTTTTTTTGTATAAGTTTTACTTCTCAGAGTCGTGTGAACACTAAACATACAATACATGTAATTATGTTTTATGATTGTTTCTATCGATTTTTATTTTTCATTTTCACAATTTATGTTTGTTAGAGAAACATTAGGGTCATAATCACGCACAATCTGGATAAATAACATAACAATTTACGTTTTAAGTATAATGGTAATAACTTTCAATCAATTTCTTGGATGTGTGACACTATACAATATACGCTGGACAGCTTTGGAATCAAAATTGATTTTACGAACCACATGTTTAAGTTAAATCTAACCCGGGTTAAGTCATTACGTTTGACTTCCCCAATTCCATTAATCTTATGGTTAATGAATCTTTCTCTAAAAGAAGCTAACACAATTTTTGCTTTTCTTGTATATATCAGGGAGAATATATATTTGGAAGCTTTTTCGATGTTCTTATTTTTTTCCTATTACCCAATTTATCTTAGAATATTTAATTACCATTGTTTTTGGTTTTTCCCTGTCAACCTTCTGTCAAGATGTAAAAAGCACAATGAAAATATTCGTTTCCCTCTTAAGAGCGATCCTGTGGACTTGTTCTATATTGACATGCTGATTCTAGAATCCAAAAAGGAGATGTGGTATAATATGCCAATTCTAGAAGAACGGCCAATACCAAATTTTAACCACAAATTTCCTTAGTAACCTTTTTTCATATATCTTGAAGAGCATAATCTTCTTTGACGATATGACGACATTTGTGTCTTATATTTTCAATCACCTCTCGTGAACTTTATTTTAGGCGTAAAATTCGAATCTGTTACTTTTTTATGCTGGTAACTCATGACTAGTTTTTAACTTGTTCATATGGTTAGTAAACTACCTTTAGATGAGCAGGAGCAGCGTTGTAAATTTCTAGATCGGTTTTCCGATTCCTGTAAGGAGAATTTAAAGTTCAGCTGACAAGAAAAACATCTATGAATTACTTTAATTTTACTGGGTGTTTTAGAGGTAATACATTGATGATATTAAACAATTTCCAAAACACCTAGCACTCCCGCAAATCTTTACTCTATTATAAGCATCTAATATTCTTTCGAATTTGTAACTGTGCTCACTAACTTTGGTACAGTCTAAAATGAGTATATAACAAGATAAAAAAATATACGATAAGGAAATTCTGAACTTTAAACAAAGCATTCGCGAACTCTATTAACAAATCAATGATGATCAAACTTAAAGAAATGCACAATATATAAAGACCGAGTTTGATGTCTTTGAACAGAGTGAGAATCAGGAAGGTTCAAACTGTAAAATATCCTGTTATAGGTTTTGACGAAAGTCAAAATGTCACGTCACGATCATGTCAAAATACTTGTTGAAAAAAGAACAGAAGAGCCAGGAAAACGTGGTAGTGCAAGCTAGATAAATAGAAGCAAAAAATTGATTAACAGTTTTATCATCAATAAGTCATGCAATCGCCGAAAATCTAATTTATATACACTTTATTTGACACAAAAATTTAAAATTAATACAAATTAGATTTTAAAACAATTGATTAAACATTACAAATCAATTAAATTAACCGTTTTATGACCAATATGTCATCAAAAATTTTATTTACACAAAACTTTTATAGAACTGTACCATTTGAGACTCTTGCTGTTGGCCGTAAAAGGTGGTGAAGCCAAGTCTTTTGAACAACTCTTAAAGATTTCGAGCTACCGTGAAGCTGCAAAAGCAAAAGGGTTGACGAACGATTCCCTTGAATGGTATAATTGTATGGCTCAAGCTGCAACAGAAAATATACCATGCACATTAAAAGGTGGTTCCCCTAACTGAAATTCAAAATCAACTGAAAAAAGAGAGACTAAGTAGTAAAATTGATCTACTCGACCCCCCCGAACCACAGAACCACATTATGTTGATAACCATGGTGTATCAGATACAACTAATATGACTGCTGTTATGCCCCAAATATATGGATTAGTCCAATGATGAACAATTGTTAAGAGCCATAGACATTTTTAATGCTGTGCTGCATATGACACAAAAACTTTTACATAGACGGCCCGGGGGAAGTACTAAAATACATCTTTTTAACGCATTAATTTAAAAGCTTGCTACAAAAAAATTAAAGACGTTAACAGTGGCTTGGGCGGATATTGCCGAGACTGGTAAATCGAGAGTGCAAACACCCCAATTATCTGCTACTAAAAGGGAAATTTTAAAATCATTTAACTTTTTAATTTGGGACGAGGCTCCAATGGAGCCTGGAACTGCATTAGAATCAGTTGACATTATAAGCGAGATATAACAGGCCATGATATTCCATTTGGTGGTAAACTCGTAGTCCTCGGTGGAGATTTTCGATAAGTTTTACCAGTTATAAATAACGGAGCACGTGGAATAATTATCGCGTCTACAATAAAGAAAAGTACAATACGGAACACTTTTTTTTTAAACGGAATATGAGAGCTTCAACAGATCCCGAGTTTTGCCCGATATTTTTTATATTTTTATAATTTTTATATTTTTTATATTTTTTTATATTTTTTATATTTTTTATATTTTTTATATTTTTTATATTTTTTTTATTTTTTATATTTTTTATATTTATATATTTTTATATTTTTTATATTTTTTATATTTTTTATATTTTTTATATATTTTATATTTTTTATATTTTTAATATTTTTTATATTTTTTATATTTTTATATTTTTTATATTTTTTATATTTTTAATATTTTTTATATTTTTTATATTTTTTTATATATTTTATAATTTTTATATTTTAATATTTTTTATATTTTTAAATTTTTTATGTTTTGTATTTCTTCATATATTTTATAATTTTTATTTTTTATATTTATTATATTTTTATACTTTTTATATTTTTAGTATTTTTATATTTTATATATTTTTCATATATTTTATATTTTTATATTTTTTATATTTTTAAATTTATTATATTTTGTATTTAAATATTTTTTATTTGTTATATTTGTTATATTTTTATAATTTAATAGTATATTTCAAGCGGAAACTAATTCAATTTTATTACAGCCTAAGGCTTGCAAAAATTAGCTCATTAATAAATATTTTTTTCAGAGAAACACTGCAAGATTACAGAAAAATGGTTGCAGATTGGAGTTCCCGATAAGTATGATAAAATGCAGAACAGTTCATTATAATTGTGATTGTTTTGTGCTAACTAACAGTAGTTTGAACTACTGCTACCGGGAAACCGGACCAATTATGTCATTACTGACTTACCCATCCTTTCCCTTCGCTACAAAAAATACTAGCTGTCAGTCGCTTAGGTGTCTGCAAGTGAGTCGAGTCTGTTATAACTAATATTCCATCCACTTTTTCGGTTTTGTTATATGTAACACTGGTGTACGGTGGTGCTTTGAAGCTCCTGGTTTACCTTTGGCCGTACACTCTAATCAATCAATCAAAACTTTAAAATTAATCAATACAATACTTTAAAATTAATACAAATTAAATTATAAAACTTTTGATTTAAAAATTACAAATCAATTGAATTAACCGTCCAACAAATGCATCCAATAATAAACAAGCTAGTTTGAATGATAACAAAATAGTCATGGCTTTTATAAGATTCCGTGACATTTCATGAAAATTTAAATATCATTCTGAGTTCTTCTCAATCACTCATATTTGTCCCATTATCAAGCAAACCGTAATATACTTTTAGTAATTAACAACCTTAACAACTTTAACGTACGGATTACTATATACCTGATCAGATATAAAAGATATAACTTGTTTTGTGAACTAAATGATTCAACGGAGTGGAGTTTATGGATTATGCTGCATACTTGAAAGCTTTGAATCCATATTAGACGCAGTTTTTATCAATATAGACTGTCCTGAGTATGTGGGGTTAAATTTATGCCACTCAAATTCGTCTGGGGGTTTGATCGATACTTTGTGCAATTTGTTTATATTACTTTTGGTGCACCACACCCTTATCAAAATATGTGACATTTCATGTGACAATTCTTCAATTAAATAAAGCACGGACAATAAAGTTTCAATACCAATTACATGCAATTCTTTTTAAATTTTACTCAAATCTGGAACAAATTTCACCAATGCCATCAGTGTTAGTCTGGTCCTCGACCATTCATGGGTGAATTATCAATTGTACCGTTTCGTGGCCACAGCAAAACATAAGAACAGCAAAACTTGGATAGAATTCCTTAAGGAAAATTTGTGAAACAACCAACTTGCGAGTGATATTTATTGATCCGGCTAAGTCTCTAAATAGAATTTGAGATGCTAAATGAGACAATGTGCGTAGGTCCATTATTGCAGCCAACTTAATGAGAAATTTTGATGAGATCCAAATTCCAAAGTAAGAAAGAATCGTCCATATCAGCACAGGCTGGCATAGAACAATGCGTCAATATTCAAAAATGCGAACATCGATTTGGCTCTCGTTGGCGTAAATATGGACGTTAAAATAACCGCGAAAAAGATGGTTCGGCCCCAGAAAAGATTGTAGGGATTAAAAAATAAATAAAAATATAAAAAAGCATGCGAGTGAAAGGGTTTCACACATATTTGACGTTTGTCAAATGAAAACTTGACTTTTCTAGATTGAGTCAATGTTAAGTTCAAGACCAGCAGCGCGTGCGCTCGTCGACTTCATATTGATAAAATATTCAAAAATGTGTCAAAATATTTAACTACATCGGGATCAACAGGTACAGTTGCAAAATTTTTGAACAGTCAATTAAGAACAAAATTAGCCTTGCTATACTTGTAACAACAAATACAGCATACTATTATTGTATGTGTTTTTATGCAGCTCAGTTCTAAAATAACATTTGAACGAGAGAAACGGATCTGCAGATGGAGTTTTTAATTTTATATGCAGACATCTACTAAATTCAGTTGAATGAATATTTTAAAGCATTTTATAAGCCTCGATTAGTAACGTATTTAAGCCATTATTTTATAATTTAAATAATTTATTTTTTTGCTTATACTTATTCGCAACTGTGTCGCTCGCTATCACTTTCATTTAAGACATTTTTGTAAAGGACCGGTCTTTTTGAAATTTATTTTGTCGTTTAGACAAAAATCCAATGGAGTGAAATTTATGTGCAAATCATCTGAATATTAAAAATAATAATTCAATTCAATAAAAATATAAATAAAATTTTGTTGACCTACAAATTTACTGAATGAAGTGTCTTAACTGTTACATTAAGAATTTAGACACACTACTGTAAAACAATTTATTGTCTTATAAATAGTTTATGTATTAAATCATCCACACACACATTCACAATGATCTTATTTTTAGTAAAAAATTCAATTATTATTACTTTAAAGGTGTGTGTAGGTGATATAATAATTTAAACTAAAATAATGAAACCACTAATCTGGTGGTAAACAACAGTTATACGAAGAACCTCATCATTATCTTAATAACGTGATCTTTAAATATTTTTATTATTACTAATAAGATTGAGAGTGAATTTTTAACGGTTTTAAATTTGTTTTTTGTTGAATCGACTAAATTATGTTATTAAGTATGGTGAAAATTTACTTATACTTTACATATTTCAAGAAGTGTTAATTATGATTTTGTAATGTTTTTTGTTTGAAGATGCTTATTAAAACGGTACATTTGTAACATTTTACATTTTTTAATTTAAAGTTAGCACTAGGTCGTTTTAAATATTTCACAGTGGTATATTTCGAATTAAGTAGATAGTTAGTCAATACTGCTTGAGATAAATCAACTTTGGAAGAGTATACTCTGCTAAAAAGTTCTTATTGATGGTCAGGTTGATGTGTGCAGGGGGGATTAGCTAAAGGGGAGCTAGCTAAAGTTGAGGACTGCGGTCCTCCTACGGTATTGGTCTAACAACCCAACCTGTAAAATTTCATTGTTACAAAACTTCAACAAAAGCCTCGGATAAATTTGAATTCACAACAACTACCTCGAACACGATATAAGGACATCAATTTAAAATTAGGAATATAGAACGTACTTAGCCTACATCGCCCGGAGGGCATTCATCAACTTTTTGAACAAGCATTTAAGTATAAGCTCGATTTTATGGTACTACAAGAAACAAGACTAGTCAAGAACGGCATCGTCGATTACAGTCGCTAAGGATTAACTCTCGATGTCGTTTCGTGACTGATTTCAAACCTTTCAGTAACTGGATTTTCACACTCGAGTTTCATGGACGTCACTTTAATATTACGTTTGTGAACGTTCCCTACAGAGGAGAAACCAGAACAATTCATAATTTCTATGACGAACTCAACTGTTTTCAGCAAAATACCACAACATGACGTTAAAATCGTGTTAGACTACTTCAATGCTCAAATTGGAAGTGCTGGCAGTACAAATTATAATTGTTATAAATAGCGGTAACCGTTGCATCAATATCCATTATATGCACTAGTTCATCTGGACCTAAAAATCTTTGGCTGGACGATGATTGTTTAAAGGCTATTAAGGAGAAAGATCGCACACTTCAACAAAATCTATTACAAAAACAAGGCAATTTTATGCCTACATAATTGCAAGGAAAGCCTTGTATCGGATATACAGGCAAAAAAAGGGATTGGTATGGACAACTGGCACATAACATCCAAAAGTCCTGTCTAAGGAATAGATATCGATACATAAGAGAAATATCTACAGAATTTCATCCACGCAGCAGCGCTATTCGCAATAAAATAGGAGATTTAGAAATGGGCACTTAAACCATCCTGGAAGTGTAGAGGAAATATGTCCCTTTGCTTCTAAATAGACAGACGGGACGTTATAGCGTGGATGAAAAATTACAAGACTCCAGTGAGAATTGCATTTGCAAGAAAATACTAAAAAATGGCAGCGATCATATATTCTGGTCAAAAGAAAACATCACAGAAGACTGAAAACTGGAAGAAAACTGGACAGCTATAAACACCAGTGTTCACCTTTGGTTGTGAGTCCTGGACATTGGCAGCACAAAGCGTTCAAAAACTAGCTGTAACGAAACGTGGGATTATTCGAATTATTCTCGGTCCCATCAATGAGGAAGACATGTGTAGAATGCGAATGAATCACGAGATCAGAAATGATCTCGATAAATTCGACATCATCTGACTCATAAAATCATCAAGGTTAAGATGGCTTGGATACGTCCTTCGTTCAACAATTAGACCACAAAACAAGCCTTGAAGTTTGCACCAACGAAGGTGGGTCCTCCTGAAAGGCGGCCTGCTCGTTGGATGGATGTCGTCGAGAAAGACCTGACCGCACTCGGTCACCTTGTTTGACGTCCTGTTGTGACCGATTGCAAAATTTGGAGAAGCATCGTTAAGGTGGCGAAAAAAGAAGAAAATATTAATTGCGCAAGCGGCGAAAGAAGAAGAAAATATCAATTGCTGGCCTCTGGTAGCGAGAAATTGTGATATTAACACTTTATAGCTTATCTCATTGAAAGTCGTCGTGATTGAAGATACATTTCAGGAGCTCATTTCACAAGATATATAGCCTAGTAGGTTTCTGATCAGGAAACCATTATAATAACCACTATAGTAACGCCTTCTATAATACCGGGATCTAAAAAATAAAAAAAAAACGAATTCGTTCTCCAAGTATGCATTAGTAAATCCGTCAAATATAATTTTTCCATCACTTCTGTTTGCCTTCTCTATACATCTTTTCAAAATCGAAGCACCGGAATCATTTTATTATACTATCTTAATGCCTCTAGCATCTGAGGTAAAGCTAAGACGTTCCGTATGGGTCTTCTTCATAACATCTACGATATTATAATCATCGGTGAGACTTGGTTAACATCGCGTATGCACTCCGAAGAGTATTTTCTATCCAATTGTGTCATGTTTAGAATGTATAAATATGACTACGACATCAGTTTAAAGGCGGAGGTACTATTACTATAGTGAACTATTTGCTCGTCAACCTGCTATTGACTCAATCGCAATTCAAGTTGAGCTTGCCAACATAATTATTGTAATGGTTGGAGCTTAAGTTCAGTCAACCATCGTCTATTACAATGTTTTCATCAGTTTTATGGATTCAGATGTGATGACTGTAGCACTTATGATCATATTGTGAAGGCCGGAGACTCTAATCTTCCGGATACTATATGGTTTGAGGCAGATGACCTTTTTGTGTCATCATCAACAGACGAAAATGCGATAGTTATACTACACTACTACGAAGTCATACTGACTACTCAAATAAATCGAATAAGTGTAATAGCCATGGAAAATTCATAGATAAGAAGTTTTCGAATGAAGTCTTATTCACTGAGGTTTCATCTTGTAAGGGTTTCACCGACTACCGGCTTTTTATTTAAATACAGCAATGCCGACTTTATTGTGTCATGACGTTTTATCATTCAATACGCTGCTTGAAACAGGAATTGAAAGATGTGTTCCATTGGCTTGAGAAACGTTGTAATAAGCATACGTTATACAGGATTCATTGTGCCGAATATCAATCAGCTTTTGCTTGCACCCGCTAGGAATTTAAAAACCTAAATTGGTTCTTTTATATAATAACTATATATATATTGCGCATTGAGGAGAGCTTAACGTCTTGCCTGGAATTATTCTGGAGATTTTAAATGGTAAAAAAGATTTACCGCCGTCATGCGTATTATCAGAATTTTGTTGATAATTCCTCTTCTGGCATAAGTGATTTATTTGCTAAATTTTTTGCATCGGTCTATGAAACCACACCTCCACCCAATAGCGTCCTAACCACTATAGTACAAGTAATAAGGATTTCAATCATATTAATTTTACTGTAGAGGAATTAACTAAGGGAATAACTACTTATATAACTAAGAGTGATGGATTCTCCGGTCATGATGGATTCCCACCCATTTTATTTAAGAACTGGGTGATGAGTTTGGCCTTACCAATTTTTTCATATTTAGTAAAGTATTTTTCGAGACTTTAAAAGATTCTGGTTATTCATCCGGTTTTTAAGTAAGGCAAGAGGGTATTTACCTACCGTAGTATAGTAATTTTATCTGTTGTATTATTTCACCTAAGATCGTATATTTTTCATGAGCAACACGATTTTTTTACTGAAAGGTCAACAGTTGTTCCAATATCACATTTTCATTGCTGGTAAAATTTTTTAAGTTAAACACTTAAATTTAAAGAATGCCAAGCAATTATTTTTGTGCAGTATCGCATCTGCTACTGTGGCGGCTTTAGACTGTTGACCATCTACAAATAAATCATTTTAAACGTTTTTTGCACTAGTTAGTAGTTATCTTGGTGCTTCATTTATGGCTAGTTCCTACCATTGTTTTCTAGTTAAAATGGTCCCGAAGCTGTTTTGAAGGTAACAGTTTTTAATCTTTAAATTTTTATTGCCTTATTTGGGTCTGGTCTCCAGAGGATTCGTTGAAAATTTTGATGTTGTTTCTTGGCTTCGTTGGCATCAAAATCAATTATTAATTTTGCTGTTGAGCGGCCGTTTTCATTGAGTTAATGAAATAAACCCCCCCCCCCCCAGACATCTGTGACGACATCTTTATCTTTTGAGAATCTATACATTCAATTTAAAGCAAGCTGGATGCTGCTTTGACCTTAGATTATCTGGTTCGCTCATTTTCTAATTTTTTCGTCTCGATTGTTTATCAATGTTTCTCTTTATGGGTTTTACAGCTCTGAATGGTACTTGTTAAAGAAGAAAATGTTTGCCTTAAACGATTAGAAATCATATAAAGGGAACAATTTTAAATCTTTGGACTAGGAGTGTTGAGCCAAAAGGAGAGCATAATTATGACCTAAAATAAATTGATTTTCTGGTCCTATCTTTTCTAAACTCTAGTGTTCCAACTGGTGATTACCATAAATAAAATTGTTTGAGCCAAAATTGCATTATTTATGAACAAATTGCTCAGGTGTAACATAAAAACTCATATACTCTTCATATAAAAAAAAAATGTGCGAACATCGTCGACAGTGAGAGTAAATTAATTTTTATCAGCTGTCTGCAAAACAAAGGTTAAATATAAACAAAAAAAATGCCTTTAAGAAATTTCTAAATTTTATCGTATGTGTTAATTATAAATTAACGTTTTTAATTCACTTTCATTTATTTTATCTTTTCTTACAGATTTCATCTAATGATCATGAAATTTGATACGCACTCTCATCAGTAGTGTATCGCAAAGATACGTTAATTTAAATTAATGAAATCGCACAAATGTGCTATCGGAAGACATTAACTGTCAACGTTTTATATTATTAAGACCAATTAATAGTCTTTACCGGCCATTGTTGACTCATTCCGTAGATTTTAAAATTTTTAAACCTGTATTTAGAAAAAAGAAGTGAACGTAGAGTATATAAAGCATGGTTCTACCATTACGCATCTATTTGCGTAGTTAATATTTTATGATATACAAAGTGGCCAGTATGCAGGCTTAAACTATGTGCTATGCGAGGATGTCCACTGTACTAAATACTAAAATCGTCCTTGGTTGATTGAAGGTATAATGATTGAACAAAGGAATTCAAAGAAAAAAAAATTCCTTCGACCCGGAAGGAATTACAAATCAATTGAATTAACCGCTTAATGATATATGCGCCATATATCTCCGAAAATCTAATTTATATACATTTTATTTGACACAAAACTTTAAAATTAATACAAATTTGATTTAAAAAAAAATTGATTTAACATTACAAAACAATTGAATTAACCGTTTTATGACCAATACCGATAAAAAGAATCTTATAATTAAAATGTATATTTAATCGTATCTGGAAGTACCGAGTATCAGAAATTTAAGTGCATCATCACTGTTAAAATTGATCAAAGCGATGCAGTTATAAAAGCATTGAAAATTGTGGCAAAATTGGATGATGAGTGCAAAGGTATTTGGCACTTCATGCTGGTAATAACGGTTACCAAACCTTTATCAATTTTTTTTAAATTCATGATGAATAGATGTTATGCGCTAGAGAAAATCAAATCTAACGCATGGCCATCAGTTCAATTTAGGCTCATATAAATAACGATAGTTACATAATCGTGCTTACAACGACAGCTGTTACCGAAATTAAGACAATATTTCCACTTGTTGAATTAAGGTCATCTAGTATTGGTACAGCCAACGAAACATTTTTTAATGTCCTTAGGTCAAGTCTTATAGTGACGACAAAGGAACTGTTTAAGCCAAAGCCACAATTGTTGGTTGGGTTATAACCAGACAATTTAATCAACCAACAAGTAGATAAAATTCTATTGAGTCTTTTACGAATTTTCGTGCACAATTATTGCGCTAGATGTGCTAGAGCTAAATTTGTATCTGCCACATCGTGGTGTTTAAAAGAAAAGCAATACCACGAGGAAAATGAGAGTGGTTTTCGTTGCGTTTGTTAAAACAAGCTCAAGGAAGAGCTAAAACGATTGTTAAGTGATGGGCACTACGATTCAAAACAGTTTAGAGTCAATCATAGAGAGGATCCGTCTGAACAGAATCGTCTTTCTCGCGGATCAATTTTGGTGACTGAGAAAGATGCTGATTTCCAAGGGATAGTATGGAACAAAACACCTCAAGAATTATTCATAATAATTCTGAATGATTTCTACGTAGACGACATCTGACCAGAGCAAATATAAAATATCAGAGGCACTAACGATCCAAGAAAACTTATTACGGAGTAAATTGCGCAATGCAGGCTGATTTATAATCACAGAAATGGTCATCTAATCGAGTAGATATTTTAAGCGCGATATCAAAGGAGGATCGGGAACTGGAAAGCTTAGATTTTAATCCTGAATCTTATGTTAAAACACTTGGAGCATCTTGTCATCAGCCAAAGGGCCTGTTTATCTTCAAGCTCGTACTGGAAGAAACCTTTGTATTTATAGAATGACGTTTTATGTCAGAGCCATCAAGACTTTTATCTAAGCCATAATAATACAAATTTGAATATTTTTTCAGAGATTATGGTTACTAAGACTACTCGGGTGGGACGACCAATGATACGGTAAAATTGCATGCTGGCTCGAACAAACACAAATTCTAAGATGGATTATGGCAGAAGGAAGCTAAGTAATCGAGCTATATGGATTCTCAGGCGCATCCAAATTAGTTTATGTAGTGGTTATCTACTGCACAGCAACAATTGGATCCAGCTGTGTTTACCACGGCTAAAACTATACAGCATCTTAACAGAGACACTTCCTAGATACAATATACAGTTTATAGGGTGATTCGAAAATCGTCCTGGCATAGTTATCTGGTTATCTTCGCAGACGAAACACATTTGTCGCGAATCGAGTTACATAAGTCTTGGAAGTCAACGATAAAACCCAATGACACCATGTTTGTTCTGCAGGTAATGCAACAAACCCTTTAGCATGCTCAATGTATTAGCGGCAGAGTTCATAGAAAATTTGCTTGAGTGGCGATGTCCCAAATGACACATTGAACATAAGGATGTTTAACCGATGTTGAGCAAAACCGCAGATGAAACAGGTATGAATGAGGAATGAAAATTGGCCACGTTAAGCTTTCTCGCATCCAGCATGGGCACCACTTAGAATATCTAATATATTGAGAGTACTATGTATTAGGTTATGTATTAGATTATACGGCTGGAAGCAAATTATGAGACAAAAACCAAGGTGAACTTATCAGGAATACTCGGGCAATGCTAAAAGTTGTCAAATTTTGCAGATATGATGTCGATCATGCTACGATAATAATATTACGTTGGAGCCATGGTAAATATGTGGTATGCTATTGTCAGAATTAGTTGATGTCTTTGCCATTGATGGGTTCGTTATCTGAAGCTTGAGTTACAAAGGCATTTAAATTCAAATTATAGAACCAATGGGCAACATTACCACATAAAGGTTCCTTGCAGCATTAACTAGGTTCACATTGCGTCGCGATTTGTGCTCTATAATTTTCAGTGACAATCGAACCAACTACGCCAAAAACTTCTACTCCAATGGTTAGAGTTTTAATTTAGACAAAGCTTTAAATAACAAAGCCGAGAGACTGCTGTTGGGTCCTTGAAGTTTTATCTGAAGTGGGTCGTCGAAAATCAATCACTTTCTTATCAGGAACTGCAGACAACCATGGTAGAGATAGAAGAAATATTAAACTCTAGACCAATATATTCAACTAAAGATGGACCGAAATAAAGAAACGGAAATGGAGATGGTTTGGTCTAAAACTAAGGAAACCACCAAAAGATATAACAAGGATGCCATTAGACTAAAATTTGGACAAGCAACGGGGAATTAAGCAATGGCTTGGTGGTTTTAACAGTGTTGACCTTTTTCCAATAATAAAACGTGATAAAAACTGAAATGGACTTGGTACGTAAAAACCATGGTAATGATCATGACTCGGAACAACTTTTCCGATAGAAAAATGCTGCACAAATAACTTGTGTTAAATACGAATTTTGAAGAGACAGTCGAAAGTACACTTTCCGAATTAGATACAATATTAACTGAACCTCTAGACATACAAACGACGTTAGCTACCGGCTTAATAACTTACCAAAATTAAACAAAATAAATTTCACACCTGAGACTTCTTATAAATACGACTTCTCAAGACTTCTTATGTATACTTTCTGCAAATGCGAACAATAAAAAATCGCCAACTTGTTTTACACCAACAATTTTCAATGGATTTTGGAGACTTGTTGTCTGTGATGATCTGTGTGATGTGAAAGTTTTTTTGTTTTTGCATTATATGTTTAAAGTATATTAATTACTGTTCATATATTACGTTATACTTAAGTGTCCGTACCGTTACATCGATACTCACAAAATCGTTTATAAATGCATAATTTCTAATATTTAAATTTAGCAACGAAAACAAATTTTTTGCTGCACTTATACGATTTTTTGGGTCTTGGTAATTTTTGAATTATGGAAATCTGCATATCAATCGGTTTATATTATGCAATATCAGACAACATGGACTACATCATTTTCGTTTATAATTTTAAAAACTTCCATTTATGACCACAACAAAAAATTATGGAAGTATATGTTCGATTCAAGTTTTTACTTTCTAACGCTAACCCAGTAATTAGTATGCGAAATACATAAATATAGAATTCAAACCGCATAACTCGATACAATTTATACTCCTACTGTACAAAATCTTAAGACGAAAGTAGCTATAAGTACGACCGACGATATATTGTTGTGATTTTAATTAAGTTTAGCAGCGAAACGGAAGTAAATTATACGACATGAAAAAACACTTTCTCGTTTTTGTAGCCCATTTTAAAAATTCGCAAATTAATCATCCAAGTTAATAAAATTCTTATTTTACCTAAACACCTTCACACGAAATTGTACAAATTTTTTTAATTAAATCTTAAATTTCAATTATAATACGCGATCACAAACGCGATCAACAATTTTTTGTTTTTTTTTTCGATACGTATGGTAAAAAATATTTTTGTGAAATCGAATTCCCGTTAACAAATTTTTTATATTGTTATACTGTTGAATTTCACTTTCAATGAATCACGATTTGTCCTAATTCTTAGCGATCGAAATTTTTTATTTTAATTTTTTTATATTTTTAAGTAAATAATTAATGCGTCAATTATAAGGTAACATTGATCAATCGTGGTGATGAATTTTGTCCAGGATCAACCAACACACTATATCTGTACAGTTATATAACCGGACCCCCACTTACGCTAATGATCACGTAGTTTAGGATTACCACGTGGATCGTATAGTCACTGAGAAGGCCAAATAAGTTTAATTTCAAATATTTAATCATTCCTTGATGAAAATACATTAGTGCTAAAATTAGGAGGGGACGAGGGCCCTCCTTGTAGGTGATGGGGGAGTTAGTTAATTTTGGCTAAAATCGGCTAAACGGAAGTGGCTGCTTTCATAGGGAGTTTTTTGACTTTTTGTAAATATTTCAAAAAGTACAACACTCATGAGAAAACTACTATGTGAAAAATGTTGTATTATAAAAAAAAAAAACAAAAAAAAAAATCAATTAAAAAAAATAAAAAACAAAAAATAAAAAACAAAAAATAAAAATAAAAAAATAAAATTTCTGCAACTTCCGGTTAACCGATTTCCGCCAAGGTTAACTTCCCTACGTTTTTATTTTTAGTCGGAAAATCCCAATTTTCAATAAAAAATAGGGGTTTATATTTTAATTTCAAAGTTACCCCTCACCCCACCTACAGAGAGGGGAGCGGGTAATAATTTTAGCAATAATGTATTTCCCCCGCGGAATGATTACATTTTGATTTGGGACATTTTAATCGTAGAGTGCTTATTTTCCAAGATATTTGAAAGTTTTAGCTTAAAAAAATCACCCGGTACCCCAATTACCAAGAAAGAGTACCGTTTGAAACTCGTTGCTCTCAAAAAAAGTCGGTGGACAAAAAGTGGTAACCTTGAGGTACAAGGCTAAACGTTGTTCAAAGTTGAAATGATCTCAGCCATTTTGGTGATGTAGTTTGAAAGCTGCTAACTTGTCCTCGTTTTGTTAGGATTTATTTGGTGCTACTAATTCTAAACTGCAGCTTCACGTAATTAACATGGATTTCGCTAAGGCCTTCGATGAAATCGACCAAGCAATTCTTATAGCCAAGTTGAAAAAATAAACTTGTACATTTATCCCCACCAGATGGCTGTTAATTTATCTTTTAAGCCTTTCTTGCCTGACATCGCCTGCATCATACTGGTTCTTTACAATTCTCCGTTTTTATTAACGATGTTGTTGGTTTGGAATTCGATAGGTGCCTCCTTTTGAGCTGATTGATTGATTATTTGAACTGTAGGAAATTAACTGATTCGAAATTAACATTAAAATTAAAATTAAAATTAAAATTAAAATTAAAATTAAAATTAAAATTAAAATTAAAATTAAAATTAAAATTAAAATTAAAATTAAAATTAAAATTAAAATTAAAATTAAAATTAAAATTAAAATTAAAATTAAAATTAAAATTAAAATTAAAATTAAAATTAAAATTAAAATTAAAATTAAAATTAAAATTAAAATTAAAATTAAAATTAAAATTAAAATTAAAATTAAAATTAAAATTAAAATTAAAATTAAAATTAAAATTAAAATTAAAATTAAAATTAAAATTAAAATTAAAATTAAAATTAAAATTAAAATTAAAATTAAAATTAAAATTAAAATTAAAATTAAAATTAAAATTAAAATTAAAATTAAAATTAAAATTAAAATTAAAATTAAAATTAAAATTAAAATTAAAATTAAAATTAAAATTAAAATTAAAATTAAAATTAAAATTAAAATTAAAATTAAAATTAAAATTAAAATTAAAATTAAAATTAAAATTAAAATTAAAACTAAAATTAAAATTAAAATTAAAATTAAAATTAAAATTAAAATTAAAATTAAAATTAAAATTAAAATTAAAATTAAAATTAAAATTAAAATTAAAATTAAAATTAAAATTAAAATTAAAATTAAAATTAAAATTAAAATTAAAATTAAAATTAAAATTAAAATTAAAATTAAAATTAAAATTAAAATTAAAATTAAAATTAAAATTAAAATTAAAATTAAAATTAAAATTAAAATTAAAATTAAAATTAAAATTAAAATTAAAATTAAAATTAAAATTAAAATTAAAATTAAAATTAAAATTAAAATTAAAATTAAAATTAAAATTAAAATTAAAATTAAAATTAAAATTAAAATTAAAATTAAAATTAAAATTAAAATTAAAATTAAAATTAAAATTAAAATTAAAATTAAAATTAAAATTAAAATTAAAATTAAAATTAAAATTAAAATTAAAATTAAAATTAAAATTAAAATTAAAATTAAAATTAAAATTAAAATTAAAATTAAAATTAAAATTAAAATTAAAATTAAAATTAAAATTAAAATTAAAATTAAAATTAAAATTAAAATTAAAATTAAAATTAAAATTAAAATTAAAATTAAAATTAAAATTAAAATTAAAATTAAAATTAAAATTAAAATTAAAATTAAAATTAAAATTAAAATTAAAATTAAAATTAAAATTAAAATTAAAATTAAAATTAAAATTAAAATTAAAATTAAAATTAAAATTAAAATTAAAATTAAAATTAAAATTAAAATTAAAATTAAAATTAAAATTAAAATTAAAATTAAAATTAAAATTAAAATTAAAATTAAAATTAAAATTAAAATTAAAATTAAAATTAAAATAAAAATTAAAATTAAAATTAAAATTAAAATTAAAATTAAAATTAAAATTAAAATTAAAATTAAAATTAAAATTAAAATTAAAATTAAAATTAAAATTAAAATTAAAATTAAAATTAAAATTAAAATTAAAATTAAAATTAAAATTAAAATTAAAATTAAAATTAAAATTAAAATTAAAATTAAAATTAAAATTAAAATTAAAATTAAAATTAAAATTAAAATTAAAATTAAAATTAAAATTAAAATTAAAATTAAAATTAAAATTAAAATTAAAATTAAAATTAAAATTAAAATTAAAATTAAAATTAAAATTAAAATTAAAATTAAAATTAAAATTAAAATTAAAATTAAAATTAAAATTAAAATTAAAATTAAAATTAAAATTAAAATTAAAATTAAAATTAAAATTAAAATTAAAATTAAAATTAAAATTAAAATTAAAATTAAAATTAAAATTAAAATTAAAATTAAAATTAAAATTAAAATTAAAATTAAAATTAAAATTAAAATTAAAATTAAAATTAAAATTTAATTTTTTCCATTTTCGCTTTTAAAGTACGTTCAGAATATCACTGAAGAAGGCGGACGGTGACTCTGAAAGACGTTTTAAAACGATGGTTTTAACAATGAGTCAAGCTTAGTGGAATTGACATAGAGCATGGACTTTAAATTTAAATTAAAATTTAAATTTAAATTTAAATTTAAATTTAAATTTAAATTTTAATTTTAATTTTAATTTTAATTTTAATTTTAATTTTAATTTTAATTTAAATTTAAATTTTAATCTTAACTTTAATTTAAATTTAAATTTTAATTAAGATTAAAATTAAAATTAAGACCATGCTTGTTCTATGTCAATTCCCCTAAGCTTGACTCATTGTCAAAACCATCGTTTTAAAACGTCTTTCAGAATCACCCGTCGTCTTCTCCAGTGATATTCTGAACGTACTTTAAAGGCGAAAATGCAGGCCATATCCCGAAAATTTCGTTTGATACTTTTGAAACCGAAAACTTATCCACGTTGGTCGAAAGGACTCTATTTTTTTACATTATAGAGGCGGAACATTAACTAGTTTTTTGGAGAGCTGATGTGGTAATTAGAAAAAAGAAAAAAATATGCTAATAATGTTGCCCAAAGGTTTTGAAATAGGTTTGTGGTCTACCTATGTTGGTACCATTAGTTTGTGCCAAAGCCCTCAAATCTCGTCAAGGAATATAGTCAGTTTTGGTTGGCAAGCACTATAAAGAGCAACAAATATTAAGATGCCCTCAAAAGTAATAATTTAGTAAAGAACCCAAATCTAAAAGAAGGCCAGTTATGTATCATCTAAAACGACAATGAAAACATTACATGCAACTTTATGTAACAAACACAACTGCAGAAAGTGAAGTCCAGTGACAATTTTTATCAGGTCAGTCTTTTATATCAGTTCAGTCAGATAAAACGATCAGTTTGACTTTTCAAATTGGCACTGGCGGCTTTAAACTATGATCACCATTTCGAGTTCTAAAATGGACATGCTTTAATGCGGTTAATACGAAAACTAAAGTGAACCCCACAACTATTAATGGGATATTTCCTGCAAAATATTTCAAAATGCAACTTCTGTTTTCAGACGACAAGGTTTAATACCCACATTTCAAGTCCAGGGTAAATATACCACGAAATAGGCTTCTTCTGCTTTTCCCAGAGAAATTGCCAAAACTTTATTTAAATCAGATCCTTCGTCGAGGATTCCTCCATGCCCACAGTCAAATGGCTAATATATAAAACCTCAATATAGAGTAGTCAATATTGCTGACAAAAGAGCGGCTGGAGAGCATGAACATAGCTGCAATTTTCCTCAAATTAATGTAGGGGTAATTGTTAGGATAAGCAACAAATTCAAAAAGATATCTAACGTCGTTAGATATCGGCATGATAAAGTGCTGCATTATGTTTCAGAAATACACCATTCCTATGACACCCTGCATTACTGGTTAATGGTTTGTAGGGTAAGGATAGTTTCCAATGTAACGTCATGCAATTTAATAGAAGAATGGGCCAACAAATAACAAACAAAATTTCTTCGATGACTTTCGTCAGATGTTGGAAAATCTTACAAAACCCAATTTTTTATGAACTGGTCTAAAAGAACATTATTCAAGGGCTCCGTGGACCACTCAATCCAAACACACCATCCATAAAAAACGGAAATGCATGAAAAAATATCCTTAAATATTTACGGCTGCATTGACGGTATTTTGTCACCAATACGTTAAAGTAAATAACAAGTGAGTAGTGCCATATTCGCATTCTTCAAATACATATGCAAATATGTCAACAAGGACATCAGCATTGGCAATGCATTGTCAGCAATGTTGCTGATCCAAACAAATAATTTTTCCAATGCAAATATTTTATAAAGCCCTAATTTGTTTAGGCAACAAGTGTGTAGGATAATCGGCTAAGCTCTGACCCAGCACGTAGTTCAGCCTCCAAATAAAAGTGGAACCAGCCTTCCCCACTGCACAGTTACGGTGCAATTAAAACGCCTAAATGTTGGCTTACGTACAAACGCATAAGTTATTTTTGGGGAACGAAAAGAGCAAAACAATGAATGTTATAGCCGGAACCTCAATCTTAAAGTAACCAATAATATTAGTGGTTCTGGTTGTGCTTGATGCCTGACGCCAAAGAAAGCTTCTGCGCTATGAACAAAAATGCAAAAACTTCAATTATTGTCAACGAATATACGAATCAACATTTAAAATGCAACAGCTCGACAATGGCAACTATGCAGTTCCATCAACGAAACTCAAGGACAATCCCTTAAGTTATGAAAACGTGAATTTGGAAATTAATTGCTTCGCTCGTGTCCAGAATAATAAATATTGGTTGATTGACGTATGCAACCCGACTTTACCATACCAAATTCTTTAATAAAATAAATTAACTGTATCATCACGTAAAATGTTAACGGTTTTTTTTATTTATTTACTTTTGTTAATCGATAACTAAGCCAAAAATCGATTGGGAAATATTTTTCAAGTCTTGTACAAAACGTGTGGCGTTAAACTGAATATTATGCAAATTTTGATCGATTCCAATACCGGATGTCTTTGAATTTAACAATTTTATTTAACTATACGAGAATCATTAGCAGCACACATCGTTTTTTATTAACACCTCCAGACATCCCAAAATAATTTCCCTAACCACATGCGGCTAAACAATAACTAATCAAAAAAAAAAAACAAAAAAAAACGTGAAGTGAAATTATAAAGAAAACCAAATTTTTATATTGATCTGTTGCAAATCAATGACCTGTGCACACGACCATATGATGGGGTGGGGTATTACCGATGATCATGACAGTGAAATGCTGTAAACGCAATAAAATAAAAGACTATACGAACTGTGTTGAATATTGATAAATGAGATTTTAATCATTTTGAAACCCGGACATTATTTAATACCATATGTGAGAAATGATCGTAAATTTTAATGTTAATTTATGTAGATCAAGCAAAAATGAAGTGAATTGTAAAGATCAAGCGGAAGTATGAGAAGAAAAAGTTATTATTATTATTTTTTTTAAATATACACTTTAATATTCATCTAGCCAAACCATTATTTTTTGTGTACACTTAAACCCCTTTTTGCGTGGCGGAAACGTTTCGTGAAGATTTGCACAAAAATAATTGGAGTGTCAATATTACTTTTTTTATGGCAGTTCGAATTTCAGTAGAAAACACATACAATTAGGTCTTAGCAGCTACGAAATAATCGAATGATTGAAATGAAATTTAGTACAGTTTATGTACTAACTAAAGCCTATTTTTAGAGGCATTAATTAGTCTAATCAGACTCCTTATACCAATTTTGATTTTATCGATTTTGCGGTGATCAAACTTCAATAATAAACGAATACAATTTGATCTTAGCAGCTAAGAAATAATTGAACTAATAAAATGAAAATTAGTATAGTTTAGTACTAACCAAAGCCTATTCTTAGAAGTATTATGACTTTTTGTATTTTGCGGCAGTTCGAATTTTAGTAGAAAACGCATACAAATAGGTCTTAGCAGCTAAGATATAATTGAATGATTGAATTGTAATTTAGTAAAGTTGATTTACCCACCAAAGCCTATTTTAGAGGTATCATAGAGCATAATCAGACAATTATGGCCGACTTTGGCTTTATAGATTTTGCGGCAGATCAAATTTCAATAAAAAACGCATACAATTTGAGCTTAGCAGCTAAGAAACAAATGAACGATTGCAACAAATTTTAGTACAGTTTATGTACTGAACAAAGCCTATTCTTAGAGGTTTCATTTAGCCTAACCAGACAACTTTTGCCGATTTTGGCTATTTCGATTTTGTGGTAGATCGAATTTCAGTAAAAAACGCATACAATTTGGTCTGAGCAACTTCGAAAAAGTCGAACGATTATAATAAAATTTAGTACAGTTAGTACTAAAAAAAGTGTAAATTAAACTAAAATATGGTATAAAGACCGAAATATTCTCATACCACGTGTCTAAAGGGACCATTTAAACGACTTGTTACGAATTGGTGAACTTTGTAGGTGATTAGTCCACCAAACTTTTTATAACACACAATTTGGTCACGGTGTGTACTCGGCCAATGCCGAGTATTGAACTCAGAATCGCGGCGTGATAAACAAGTATCATATCCATCGCCATCGATGATAAAAGTATCGATCGGTGATAAAAGTGTAAATAATACAGGACACTATCATACAAGCACTTTAAATCTGTTTCAAGACTAAATTTTGGGCAAAAACAAAAATCGCGCAAAAGTAGGTTTAAGTGTACTCTTCATTTGGTTAAAAAAAAAAAAAAAAAAAAACGATCACTTTATAAAATTGCAACAACAAACAAAAAATGATCGATCATGCTGATAAGACATATTATAAATTTTACACAAGACGATGTTCGTCGTAATGGACGATAAAATAACGCATACACGTGCTGTGCGAAAGTTTATAAAAAAAAAAATCTCGAGTTTTTTTTTTATTTTATCTATCGTCAGTATTAAATAATTTTCTTCTTGATGTGTGTTGGTTGTTGTTAAGTGAACTTAAAAAAATCAATGAAAATTTAAGACAAGCCACACACAAAATGTATATATAGTCAAGAAAGTCATTTAAATTGGTTTAATTTTACTTTTTAATAATAAATCAATTTTATAAGAATGACGAAATAATGACCATGACTCTTGAGATATTTTCATATTTGCGATACGGTTGTAATGTAGTGACAGAATACTTTGTCATGTGACTTTTTCGTGTGGGATAATGTGAATTTAATTTTAAATTTATGCAGAACTATGATAAGAGGATTCGTATTAGTCTGGACAGCGTATAAAAAGTATATTCTGAAGTAAATGTGGGATGTTCTATACGTCCTTAAGTCTCGAAAAGATTTTGGAAAATTATAAGCATAACATTTTTTTAAAATAGCAATTGTTTTTTAAACAGTTTTATTACTGGAAAGTGAACTGCATAGTATGGACGGCAGACAGTTGTGGCATACTCTTGTAATTTGTCAGCGTCGCAAGTTTCATTAATAGTACGGAAAATTTTGATTGGAACAATTTGATAAGTTTGAGGTGAAAATCCAAAACCGCACAAGGCTATCAAGGGCCTTCTGGTATTGTAGAAGTTGCAGAAATTCCTCTATAGCACGTAACATCATTTCTTTTTCAGATTTGAAGATTGGTTTAATTTTCGAGAATTTCCATTAATCAGGAAATACACCAGTTGCAAGAGAATAGTTAAAGGGGATTCACAAAGGAAATACTAAACTATTAGCATGCTTTTTCAAAAACGAAAATGGTATGTCATCCGGCCCACATCATTTGTGAAAATCTTTCAATTACTCGTTTAGACCTAAAATATTTCCAAAAATGCTTTGGGTTTTTCTTAATTTTTTTTTGGACTCCAGCTAGGTATGATGAGAGCTTCAATTTAAAAAATTCCGTACTGCAAATGAAAGCGTTTAACGCTGATTCGCCAATTATAAAAATCAAGCAATTTGATTTTAGAACAAAGTTTCTACAAGTTACCAGAAGCTTCCGAAGACATTTTGTTTACATTTTGGTAGTAATTGGGCAAGCCTCACTTATTTTTTTTTTTGATTTCATAGCCGAGCTCTTTTACCAAGCAAGATGGATAAGTCAAGACGTTATTTATGTTGTTATATTGGTTGTCCAAGTATTCCGTAAAAAATATGTTGTTCAATGGATTTCAATGGAAAAAAGGTTGTCGAGATCAACATCAAAAGGATTACCAAGCATCTAAAGAGGAATATATTAGAATTAACCAAACGAGACAGACTCTACGGTCGGAAGTACCCTTAGACAACAATCTAAAATATTTCAGTTTATAGGAGAAGAGTAAAACCAACAAATTACGAATCATGTTTGATGCAACTTGCACAACAACAACTTCAACAGTATTAATTGACTGCTTACAGATTGGAGCAAAGCTGCCACCGTATTTAACCATTAACATGGTTTCACCATAATCTAATTGCTCTAAATGCAGATATTGAAAAGATGTATCGGCAAGTATAGGTGAAACCATCTGATGCTAATTTTTAATTATTTCTATGGTATTTAAATAATATTTTAAATAATTTTTAATTATTTCTAAATTCACGTGAGGCGTTTTTAGTCATTCGTACGTTGAGTAGTAAGAAATAGTTCCTGAACTATTCAAGGACTTCCTTGAAGTTAAATTTATTCCAGCCAGCGCTCCACATTTCGGTGGGTTATGGGACGCGGCCGCCAACTCAGTAAAGTATCACCTTAGAAGGTCGATAAAAGAGGCCAAGCTGAATTTTGAAATAATAGCCACGTTATTTACTCAAATTGAGAGTATACTTATCTCGAGACCGCTATGCCGTACGAACGATAAAATACAAATCCCGAAATACTTACGCCAGGACATTTTTAATTAGAAAACCTTTGCTTGCCGTACGTGAGACACTGTTAAATTAGGTTAGGTTAGGTCGAGGTGGCCGTCCTAAAGGACGTAGCAATGTCTATTGGTTCGTAGCTTTACCAAAACAAATATATTCTCCACTCACTACCTACTGGAACCAATTCGGGCTTCTAACAAAGCAGTTGATATCCCTGACACTTATCCTACTGAGGTCTGACAGATCACTCAGGAGGCGAGTTCCCAAAAACTTTAACCTGTGTCGACACAGGCTAGGACAGGTGCAAAGCAGATGTAGTATAGTCTTCTTCTCCTACTCAACCCTACAACTTCTACAGTAACCATGCAAGAGAACACCTAGTCTACTAGTATACTTACCAATGAGGCAGTGTTCAGTAATGACACCCACGATTATACTAGTATTGCACCGTTGCATAGCTATAAGGCGGTAAGACCTAATTAGGTCTAGTGAAGGCCAAATTTGCCTACTAATTACACATGAGGCTCAATATGCCCGTCTATTGTTTGTGATTTTATAAACTTCTTCCTGTAGGACCAGTTTACACATGGCAGGCGGTACTTCTGTATCAACGTGGCATGGAAGATGTATCCTGTTGAACGAGTTCATAAGCATTTAAATTGCCCATTATATTGTAATGCCTCGGCACCCATGTAAGCCGAATGTTGAACTGTTCTGCCATCTCGTTAAAAGGTGAGAGGCAGTTCTGGGCTACTTTTGACGTGATAAAGCCTAACTGTAGAATTTTAATGGCAGCTTGACTTTCCGTGCCAATATTCCTAACAGATATTACATTTTACTACATTTTAAACACTACAGTAATTAGCGAAAAGAGAGGTTTAAGTTTAGTTCCTGGTAGAGCTTCCACACCCGACCATACTGTCACTTCTCGATCCGTCCTAAAAAAATTAATCTTTACGGGATTCAGAACTGCTGTGTCCGCCCAGTCCTCTCTGGAGGGATTAACAGTCAGAAATTTAACTTCGAAGCAGGATGTCGGGGTGGAATAGTCAATGGCTTTTGGGAATCATTAGAATAGATGAGTGTCCCATATTACTACAGGTCCACAGAGAAATTGATGTAAACCTAATAACTGTACACGCAGCTATTTGTTTAGCTAAAATATCAAGAGGGCCTAGATAAAGGAGAATCTCTAATGCTTGAGTTAAAGTGGTTTTGAGTACACCACTAATACACAGGCAGGCAGTTCTTTGAACCTTCATAAGCAGCTGGGTTGACACGTTGTTTAGAGCTGGCCAACAAACTATAACTTCGTATAGTAGAACAGGTCTAACTTCTATGAGGAGTACAGCCAATGTGCAATGCGAGGGTTTAGACCCCATCATTTCCCAATGGCATTCTTACAAGAGTATAGCGATATTGCAGCTTTCTTCCACAATAAGACCTAGGAATTTCATTTTATCTGTTGAATTGAAGCCCACTCCATTAAGAGTGGATTGAAAATAGGAAATTTTTACTTCCTAGGAAAAAAGGACCATTTCAGTTTTAAGTGGATTAACTATAGACTGCATCTAGTGGCCCATTTAGTAGGGATACCAAGAGCATTTTTCATAAGATCACTGAGGGCGCTAGGATATTTGCCAAAGACGCTGATGACAACATCGTCTGCATAAGCGGCCACTTTAAAGCCAAACCCCTCTAAGTTTAGTAACAGGTCATTTATAACCAAATTCCGAAGAAGGGGAGATAATATACCACTCTGCGGTGTACCTCTTCTCACAATTCAGCATCCGAGTGACACATGCAGCCCCAAATTGATAAGTGTCTGCGTGATTGCCTCTGCTTTGACATTGTTAAAGGCTCCTTCTATATAACAAAAGGTCATCAAAGAGGATTCTTAACATTCGACCGATTTTCAAAGGGGCCTAAAAGGGAATGCAGTGCAGTTTCCAATGATTTTTGGTTGCAGCATGCATTCTGAGATGCTGCTAGCTTTACCGGCTCGATTAAGTCTGTAATATAAGCTTCTATCTGTCTCTGTAGAGTTTTCAAGAAGTACGAAGATAAGTTAATGGGCCTAAGATCTTTTGGATCGCAATGAAAGTGTTTCCCCGCCTTAGGTATAAAAATGACCTTTGCTTTAGTCCATTTGTTTCGAACATGACATAGTTCCAGGCTACTTTTAAAAGCCATTGAGTCACTGTTAAAAGCTGTAGAAATGCACAAATTATCCAAATGACAAAACATTCAATCGTTTTGGAAGTTAGCTGTCAGCGTAACGCATACAAAGCACTGGAAAAAACGATAAAGATGCTCTTTTATATCCTACCTCAAACAATTATCAGGTCTGACAAGAATCCAAGGTATCGGAAACTCATCACAACTTCAAATGTGGGATCACGACTACTAAAATCCAATGCGCCGTAGTCTCTAAAACCTATGATCATTAATTTGGTTTTAGTCTCCATGGTTTTGAGATCAACAGAAGCTGAGAATGTTTTTGTGATGTTTGTATAAGATTATTATACCTCTTTTCAAAAGATCCTCTTAAAGGGAAAAGGGAAAGGAAAAGTAAGTTAATAATGACAGAATTGGTACGGTTTCCCGGTGGCCAATATTTAACTATTATTAGCATAAGACAATCACAATTTTTCTGAACTGTTCTGAATTCTGACGTCTCTTATCAGCAACTCCAGTAAGCCATCTTCAAATGTAATCTATAAAGGTTTCCTAAGATTAAAATTTATTAATGAACTAATTTCTCTAATCCGTATGCTGTAACATATGGCATTAGTTTTCATCTGTAAATTACAAATTTAATATTCCACCTTCATGCTGCTAAAATTTATTAATCACTTTATTTGACTCAAAACTTTAAAATTAATACAAATTAGATTTTAAAACAATTGATTAAATATTACAAATCAATTGAATTAACCGTTTTATGACCAATATCCATTTCGCTGACAGACGAAATAGTAAGCAACATGAAACCATTTTTGACTTTATCCTTACCAACTTAGTTCATAACTTTATGAACATTCCAAACAGTCCATCGTTTTAAGAATATATTTTAAATTAGATTATGGTTAGAACAATAAATTTTTTTTAAACATTATTTCGGTTAAGTTTCATTTTCGATTAGACGAGTGTCTGTGGTGTAAAATTACACAACACAGCCACCATAAACACAAAATTGGTTTTTACTTGGCGAACTCAAAATAGAATTAATTTTGTGATAAAGATACATCCTACACCGTAATCTTTTTACCAGAATTGAGACTAATTTTTGTGACACTAATTTATACTGTTGGACATATGCATGGGCATACTGTCACATAAATATATTTTATATTCAATTCGTATCGTAACATAATTTATTTGGTTTGGATTAACTTTCATACAATAATGCTAAAATAATTTAGTAATAAATAAATATTTTAATTTAATTTTTTAGTTAAGTGACAAAAATAAATAAATTTTTTTTTAGAATAAAAGACATAAAAAACATTTCTAATTTGTGGTACTATAAGCACTGTATGGTAAATTATGAGAATCAATACTACGGCTCCATCCCGAATGACCATGACCAACGACTACTTCGTGCGACGATTCATGGTGGCCACCACTTCCTGAAACCAATTTTTTAATACCAATAATCGATGCCAATACCAATGCCAGCTTAGATACAATCAATGCTTTACCAGCAAGTAAAGCAAGTGCACCATAGGCAATTGGTACAAAAGTGCCACCCAAAAGTAATGGTATCATAACATAACTTCCTTGGTTTTTTTTCCCGCGACCATCGGTTCCAACTTCGTTGAGCGATCGTTCGTCGGGAGTTGGAAATTTTATCTATGATTAAAATTTTAAAAAATTTGACATTATCTTATCCGGAGGTATTTTATTATGGTATTACCTGAAGTGTATGACTTTGAAAGAACGAAACGATTTTCTTTAAAATAAGTGAGTTGAGTATGCTGTTTTTATCGTCTAACGATCGTGGAAGTGAGGCTTCAAGTTCGGCTTCCGATTTTATCGTAAAATCATGTAAATCTGCATTTTCATCGTTTACAAATTTAATACCATCAACAATTGAAAATTCGTTTAGATTGCGGAACGCTTTATCCATGGTCACGATCAATTTCATTTTAAGACACGATCCAATATCAGTTTTTGTACAATCGTGATACGTACGATATAAATATTTAAAATCGTTCAAGTAACTATTAATTCCACTACCGCCACCAATTGCACGCGGTGATATAGTTTCTGATGTAGTTTCTGCAGGTGTATCCATTGCATGATTACTCCTACTATTTTCGACCACTATATTCAATTTTGATGGGGTTGCACTTCGTGAATATGTAACACTTAGTATCGATACAAATATTACAATTTTATAAAACATTTTCAACAGCTTAAGATGTGATTCAATTAAAAATTAAAATTTAACTGCAATCGTTTTTCAAGTGTTGCCTATATTTTATACCTTTTTGAGCGATTGAAGTGGAAATTCTATAAAATTATTATGCTATGACCAAAAAATTAGATAAATCATTGAATAATTACAATTGGAAGCATACAAATTATCCCACCATTTGTGCATCGTTTTTATTTTTGTTGTTGTTCTTGGTGGTGATGGTAATTTTTCTTTTTAATTTATATTCGTTCTATTCTAATACTCAAACTGAATAATTTCTCTTGTTTTTGATCTGAATCAATGATTTTGCTAATTGGTCGGTACGTTGGTTTTCCATACAGACCATTATTGCATTCTTACGTTAATAGATTTGTTTGTTTTAAATCTTCTCTAGTCCGTATCTTCAAATATATTGCTGTTGGTGTATACAAAAAAATCAGGCCATAAAAATTCAAGGAAATTCTTTTTCAGCAAAAGTTATTTTGACGATAACCTGCGAACTCCTTCGCCAAATCCGGTTCTCTATTGTAACTGCGCCGAATCTGGTTCTAAGTTGGTTTAAAAGCGATCGTCTTGCCAGTTCCAGCATTGCCACTCATGAATATTATCAAGCACTCCGATGATCCAGCAAACTCCATCCCCAGTGCTCCAGTGGTTTACTTAATGTGGTTAAAACGATTTCTCAGAAACATTCGTCGTCGCAAATGGAGATTGGAAATCATTCTTATTCGGTCTAATGCGATTGTCGTTGTTGGTAGCTTGTAGAAGTTTTCAGAACAGCAACTTTTGATGATATTCAGAAGAATGGCATTCGAACAACAGCCAAGTGGTTTTTAATTTTCATTTTGGTGCCTTCAACAAACATGGAAATTTTGAAGTGTATTTGGTGCATCGTTTGCATTTTGATATTCTTTGTAAGCACCCTAGTGAATTATGTTCAAACAGAAAAGCGAACTCAAACATGACAGTTGTTTTAAGTTATACACCGCAATGAGGTTCCTGTAAAAACCGGCATCGTATTTAACAAAGTGGAGAATTTTCATGAAGGTCAGGAAAAGTTTTGTTCTAACGTTGTTGCCACGAAAGACACCTTCGACTTGATATTTCAAACTTAATATTTCTGACACCAAATTGGCGACCTTAAAGTGATCCTGTCGTTCGGGTCTTAATACGCAACCACCACATTAATCGAAACCATAACCACAAACATCAGTTCCATTACTCAACACAACACAAACATATAGAGGGACCCCCAAAATCTATGATGTTATTACTGGCATCTATGATTAACAATGCAGTTGCCAGAACCGCACAGAGATTAATCTTAACCCGCAAAAACTTCTACAGGTCACAACAAATTTGTCTGCTCCGGCTGGTTTAATTGCTCGAATGGTATCTAAACCTCTGCAACCTTTATATGCTCAGAAATCAGTCGTTTGGTTTAAAATTTTGGAGCAACCATTCAAGGTTGCCAGAATTTCATCGGAGCCTTTGATTACTAATGCGAAATGTTCCTAACCATACACCGCATTTAAAACCGAAATGATCAGTGTGCTTAGTGAGTCGGAGAAGTCGAAAATGAACAACTTAAAGCATGGCTTGACACTTATGACAGGAAGCCGTCTTAATTGTTGAGCACCATGAAATTGAACACTGGTGACAACTTAATCGAAGCAACGCCAATTTTGGATTCGCCAATTTTGGATAAAGAGGTTGCCTCGTCAAGTTCAAATGGTGCTAACTCCTTTCGAAAACGAAGTCCCTTTATCAGTACTAGATAACGTGCACGATACTATAAAAAAAAGTAATTCTCGGTCGCTTGGGTTGGTTTAGTAAGTCTAGACAACATTCACCAAATTATAAAAATCCTACTAATCAAAATTTTGGTGATTGTTCGGCTGCAAACAATTTTGCATGTTATTATCATCAACGTTTCGGTACCAAAGCTTTTAAATGTTAACCTGGCTGTCAGTATTTTCTCAAAAACGTAGTCCTGTTTCAAAAAAATCAGTAAGTCATTCGCAGTTGGCGGGATGCAATGAGTTTTCTAAATCCAACCGTTTTCAATTTTTGAAAATTCATTTACAAATTCATTTTTTACTAGATACTGGCGCAGACGTTTCGATCTTACCAGCTCGCTTTGTTTGGAACCCAAGGGTCAACCCATCGTTCAAGTTTTTTTATGTGAACGGCTCTACGGTAAACGTTTTCGGTACTAAAATTGTAAAACTAGATATTGGACTGCGACTCGAATTCTCATGAGAATCCATTGTTACTGACGCAAATTTTCTAAGGAACACAGGGTTGCTTGTTGATATACAAAGACAAAGGTTTATAGACCTATTAACGTCTTTGTTTATATCTGGTACACTTTCTTTAAACTGTACTCCTGTTTAAACCGGGATTAATAGGTCAATCAGGGCCCAGGAGTATTTTAACACTATTCCTAAATTTCCGACAGTGATTCACGGAAACATCAACATTATCAACATCAAACATAACGTGACTCACAAATTTGAGACAAAGTGACCTCTAATTGCATGCAAAACACGACAACTGACACCGGACAAACTCATTATTGGGATTTGCTGACCTAGCAACAGTCTTTGGTCCAGCCCTCTCTATCTTGTAATAAAAAAAAATGAAGATTGGAGGCCATACGGAGATTTCTGAACACATAATAAAGTCGCGATTCTAGATCGGTATTCGATTCCACATCTCTAGGATTTTACTCAACATCTCGAGGCCTGAAAAATGTTCACAACGTTAGACCTTGTTATTTCGATAGAACCGATGAATATTCCGGAGACTGCGATTTCGACACTTTTTGGACTTTTCGAATTTTGTAGAATGACTTTCGGTCTTAAGAATGCAGCACAGTCGTTTTAATGTCTTATGCATACATTTTTACGGGGACTTGACTTTTCTTTTGTGGCCATCATGGTAGATGCTTCCGATACAGTGATTGGAGCAGCAGTTAAATTACGGATACTTGGCAACTCCTATTTCGGTTTCAAGAGAAGGAGAACAACTGCTTGCAATCCAAAATGTAATGGTATGATTGAGCGATGGCATCGTGTCATTAAATCTGTCATTATGTGCTACGACCGAACGAATTGAATCAGAGTTCGCCATACGACCCGAGTTCCGGGAACCTTTTTGTATACTACGAACGATAAAATTTTACAGTCTGACTTTGTAACGAATATCAAGCGACACTTCGACTTTGTCTTATACCGGCGTTTAGCCACTCTGCGAACAAATTTTTTGTAGTAAAAATCTTCATACTTGCGCACATGTTTTCTTAAGGACTGATAAAGTACGCAGATCATTGCAACCACCTTTTATTGGGGAATTATTGACCGTTACCCAAAACTTTTCACTTTAGATCTGACGTCCGTTCACGCCAAAATTATCATCGATCGTCTCAAATCTTGCTATTCAGACAATATCAACCGAATACACAGACTATGCAAACTGGATTTATTTTACCAACCCATAAACCAGAACTTTCTATTTCAGTTGACCGACATAAATCACTTTCTGTGAAACCGAAAGTTCGCTAACAAGTTCGCTTTGATTTTTTACCTGAACCCGTAATAACTGAGAACTCGATCAGATTTTCCGATCAAAGTTGATAGATCTTCGATCTGTCTGGGAGAGGAACATTTTTGGTTTCCTTTACTACCACCACGGGTATCTTAAAGTGGTCATCCATTAAAATGATTTAAAATTAACTTGAACGAAAATAATATTTGGGTAGATCTCCAACTTGTTTGGTTAAAATTTTCTCCGAAGTAGACCTCAGTGGACCGTTGAACTACAACATCAACCTCCACGTTTCCATTCGCAAAAAAACAGCAAGCGCAATTACAGCAGCAGCAACTCCATTTGTCTAGCTTTAAAATTGTCTGCCAATCGAGTAAAGTTGTTTTATACAACCACAAGAACCACTTTCATTTTTATTTTTAACTCCCAAGCTTCGTTATTACCACACGGCTGAATGTCCATATTGCCCATTCAGCATTTCAACAGCTTGACGTTGTAATTGTTGATGAAATTTTGCTCAAACTTGCACTTGAAAATTTACGTTTGATCTCCATTTTTGATAAATTCATCAGAATTGCGTTAATGACCTTGAACCAGAATTCACATTTCCGGAACTCCGTGCAAATCGCATCTTATGACGTTGGCTCCAGTCAATCAAAGCCCTGTGCATTTACGATTTAAACCAGCTGGTGAAGATTAGGTGAAGGTCGATTCTAGAATGCAATATGCCACCAATGATAGACCAGAACTTTCTACTGAGAATCAAATCGTCCGATTTCATTAAAAAGTTCTGGATAGTTTTTGTGAAATGTTTGTTCTATATCTTCTTTAGATTTTTACAATGTCACACATCATATCGTAATCGTGAACCACTAAAAGCTTTTGGTATCATCTTATACAAGCTTAATTTAAATATTTAATTTTTAAAGAGCTTTTAGGAAAAATACTATATTTGAAACAATAAAAGCATTACAATCGCATTATTTTGAAAAATCGATTTTTTCAAAATTGGGTTAGTTTTCCTGAGGTTCATCTCGATTTTATCAGGATATGTATCTTTGAATATATTATTCGTAAGATAAAAAACAGTTAACCAAATATATTTTACTCTAAAAGACTCAACATCGAGAAGCTTTAATTTTTTTATAAATTTAAAATTAATTTTTTGTTTAAACTTGCGCTTCCAAATCAAGTATCAAGTTTTTTGTTTTTTGTTTTTAAATAAGCTTAAATATATTTTCTTATCTGTGGACTAGTTATAAAAGGAAATAGATTTAGGGTGGGTGCATTAACTGCATTTATGGCTACCTCTAGAGCTGGCAGAAGGTAAACGGGCAGACAGAATGGGTCTGGAAATAGCAAGGAGGTTTCTTACTGGTAGCATATAAAAATAATTATTGAGAGAATTTCCAAAATGGGTTTGAAATTCTTCCAACCATTTCGCAGTTTTAGTCTTCCAATATTCTCATCGATCAGAATTAAAATTGCGATAATTGAGTGATACCAGTAATGTACATAATGATAGGCCAATTACATTATATACTTGATTAATAATTTCTTTTACAAAACACAACAACAACAACAACAACTTTTCCAATCATTTAATTAACGAGCCAAACCAAAACGAATTTCTATAAATCTAATTGTGTGCTTCTAAAAACTTCACTGTGTAGTCGATATAATTATTGGATGTAATATGCACAATTATCGACATGATATCGTAATTATTATAAAATTATCATCTCGTTATGAGTAATAGAAAATTATAAGATTTTGTTTTTTTAATGCTGCATGTGTGTGTACATATCCAGAATGTCAATATTATGAATACAAGTTTTTTTTTGTTTTTGTCAAAATTACTTCATAACTTAGTATAACCAGATTGGTGTTTTCGTTTTGGACAAGCAATGGCCTGTATAAATCGAACACCACTTTTTTAAAGCAATAATAAGGTGGAATAAAAAAAATATTGAATTGAATTGAAAATGTAGGCTAAAGAACATTGACCGGCGCATGGTAAATTCACACTTTGCTAATTTAATTGTACATTACAAATATTTGTGGAGCTGTTTAACAATATAAATAATATACTTGTATATATTATATATATATATATATATATATATATATATATATATATATATATATATATATATATATATATATATATATATATATATATATAGATATATATATAAATAGACCACGACAATGTTTCCAGAACATCACACGGAGATCTGATCTCAATCAAGGTGCTTTAGATGTCAACAGCCCAGGCTCTACATCAGAGATTGTAAACAACCAGCATCCGGCAGAGCGGGATAGCGAGACGAGGATTATTCTATAACGAGGACGATGATTATTAACAACGCAGATAGAATGTCGAGCAGGCTTGGTAATCTTGAAGGTAAACACTGCTCTAGACGAAAAAAAAGTAACCCCATAGTAAGAATTGGAAGGATTATATTCGATGCAGAAGATCGCTAGGCAGGAGGCAGCTAGTGAAGGAGCAGCAAAACGACACGTCTATCACACCAATAATTAAGTGGGTGCTGAAAGGTACAAGACCGCAGTCGAATGAAATCGTGATGGAAAGTGCTACGGTGAAGAGTTAATGAGCTCAGTAGCAAACATCAACAATAGGATGGGTTGCTGTTAGGTTGCTGGGAATCGGCCATGGAACACAAAACAGTAAATCGTACTCCCAAAAAATCGGACAAAAGAAATTCTGCATGTGGTTCACAAGGGAACATCTGGGTTCATTTTTCAGTAAAGGCCCCCAAATGAAAACCACAGAAAGGATGAAGCAATACAATGTCGGAGTTTCATTTGAGCGAATCACTGTCCGAACGCTTCATTACTCTGAAATGCCAAGATATTATATCTTAAATCAATCGTAAAAGAAATTTCAACGACGAAACAAGGATAGCCAAATCCATTTTACCCACAAGTATTTGACGGCAAGACGAGTGTTTTTTATATCGTTTACTGTTAGTCAATGTTTGTGGCCAAACATTATTCCAACATCCGCGAACTGTTAATGGTATAATGTATAAAGTGAAATAAAATGCATGAACCGATTAACTGTGACAAGATTGCTATAATGTCAGGTGAGACCAAATTTCATTAATAATAATAACCCACGTAAACAGAATGGACTACCTCACATTCTGCCAAATCAATTGTTTCAGCTAAACTTGAAGCAATTCTTATAAGTGACGGGATCAAAAACCAATATACATTTTAATCAAATTACTGTAGCAGGTAGCTATAATTATTGCCACTCTTTGTGAAATGGTCCAAAAGTTTTAGTTTATTCAATAATTCCAGGGCAGCATTAAATGCTTGTATTATCATGCTGGTATTCATTGAAGGAAGCTTAATCATTAATTTTGTGCTAGTATCTGTTACAAAAATTTTCTCCATTTTTCCTTATAATCCAACCATTGAGATCGTGCAACAAGTAGAACTTTCCAACATTCTTAGGCATTTTGACGAACAAAAATTTTTGATAACCAATTCATTATTAAGAAATGTTGTGGATTATCTTCCCCTAGTGCACAAAAGTAGAAGAAAAGACCATCTAAATTACGGAACTAAAAATTAAAAGTAAACCCTTTTCAAACAGAAATCATACACTTCCAGCCCAACCAGCCTGGAGTTTTTCATTTAAAGGTTGTACTGGAAGGATTTTTATTTAAAAGTTAATCAAACAGGCTTCGATTTGTGGTCGCCGATTGACCTAAACCATCACCTAACAAATGAGAAAGTAATAAATATGTCCGAAGGAATGCTAAAACTAGATCTCTTTTTAAGTTCGATCGGATGCTCTATTCGAAATTTATTTAAAGGATAACGAATTTGCCCAATCTTTCTATGAACTTCTCCAATCTTGAGACCTTGTACTCAGGTCATCTTAATTTAAATTTTAAATTATATATTATATATTATATATTATTATATATTATATATATAATTATATATTATACATTCTCAAATACCATGGTTTATATATATATATATATATATATATATATATATATATATATATATATATATTCAATGAAAATAACATCAGTGTTAAATTCAATGGTAAACACGTGCCTTGATTTCTCAGAATAAGCCCAGTTACTAATTTGGTACTTTTTAAAAACATCTTCTTGTTTGTTTGCAAGTCTTCCACGGACCGTGTTTAAATTTATGCTGGTGGTTCTTATGATCCAATTTAAAACCCAATGTGATCTAACAAAATTCTTTTGAAGCTACTCTCAAGTCGACCTGAAGGATCGTGTTTGCCAGAATATCCAGGAACTTTCCAAATCACAAAATGTATATGATTTTTATGAACTGCATTTACTTATGAAACTATAACATATTAAATTAAAGTAGCAGAAAAATGTCCAAAATTTCATAAAAATCCTCCAAAGTACTAATTAAATTAAGAATTAAGTCCACAACTGTCCAATCTACGCCTCACGCAGAAACTAATTATGGGAAGATCGATAAAAAAATTAAAGTTATTAAATTTTTAAATTTAATTTTAAATTTTTTTAATTTATTCTTTTTTAAGTTTATAAAAACGAAATAAGGAATCTTGTTTTAATAAAAAAGAATTCAATATTTCTTGTTTTATATATAAAATTAAAAATTATTTCAAAAAAGAATTAAAACTTTCTTTAATGAAAAATTAGCAAAGGGCTAACGAAAATGGAGAAAAATTGAATAAAACACGTAAAAGTGGCCCGAATAAAACATCGTACCGCGTTTGAATAAAAATAGAGGCGATATGCTAAAGGATTTTCCATCATCCAAATACGATCGCTGATTTGCATGATCACAAATATGACCATTTTTTGAATCCTGTCATATAATCACTTTAAAGAGTATATCCCTCCAAAAGGGTTAACAAATATTTGAAAGTGTTAAATTATCACAATATATACAGGAGGTCGCTATATTGGAAATAAATAAATGAAAAACGTTTCCATCAGGACATATTGAAATCGGTCGGTTGCAGATCAGTTTAAAGAGGTAGTCACTTTTACATGTGTTACTATATTAGTAATGTTTTATTTTAATTCGAGTATGCCTCGAATTGCGTTTTGTTTTTGTACCTAGATTGTGTGTAAAAAACAAATATGGCAAAACAAAATTTTATAAACAAAAAAAAAAGGTGTTTATGCGGCACTCGGGTAGCTATATTTTGTTTTTCATTTTTAAAATGCATTATATTTTAGTCTATGTATATAAAATTAAAATGACCGATAGATGGTTATTCACCAGCGAGGAATGAATTATCTTACGAAGAACGAGATAATAACCTATGAAGTAAAATGGATGCAGTTTTTGGAACGGAAAATGACATAAGTATTATTGATTGGAATAGTGAAAACTCTCTTAATATAAATATTACAAAATTTTATTATTTTACTATGATGAAAATGTATCCAACATAGAAAGGACGATGTTGTCATGCCAGTACACGACAATGACCTAGAATTTATTCCTGAAGACCATGAGTCAGATATTGATATTATAGCAAAAAATATATTGATATTAAGGCAGAAGAACCCGTGAAGCAATCTAACCCTTTACATTATAAAAAAGAGTAAAGTTTTAAACCTAAAACGCATAACATTTTAAAATCGGCCACTGCAGTGCCAAAAAATAAAATATTTGGTATAAGCATCATCCAAACATTTATTTATATCATCATTATAGAGACCAATCGTAAAGGAGCGCAAACCAGAAATGGAACCATACGTGATATTGATGAACAAGTCGTTGGAATATTAACAACTAAAGCAAATCACTTATGCGATCAATGAAGAAAATAGGAGGGTTATCTCGAGGACGCGGCACTACCGATGACACCATTTTAAAAAGGATTATTTCTACGCCTGATAGCATGCTTGTGATATCCGCGGTGAAAACTTTTACAGGACAGTCACTAATTACTTTCCTCCGAGGAAAGCAAGAGACATCACCTGTAATAGTGTTTTGGATAAAGCTGTAATGTTGCTGCATAGTATATTCATAAGAGTTTTGCGGACGTCTTTTACGCAAGAAAACACAAAATTATTCCAATTGCAGCTCAGGTTCAGGGAATAAAAATAATTAACGAAACTTTCGTTATAAACTTGCTGCAGTTATTTTATTGAATTGTTTGTGTCGTCAAAATCCGAAAAGCTTGCATTCCTATTTAAAATATGAATTGGCTTCAGCCTCACCTTTTCTTTTCAACGATGGCTTCCTACGAAAGGAAACAAAATCGAGCATCAAAACCATATTCAAAAGAGCTAAAATTGGTAGGGTCAATTTTTCAACAAATTGCAAATATGTTGTAGATGAAGGCCATCTGCACCCATAATAAATCGAAATTCATCGGCAAATCGAAGCCAACACCTACATTGTTTGAACATACTAATATCAGGAGGAAGATTACACTGATATCTCTATTGCAAATATAGCTGTGAGATTTGCAAATCGTAGGGATTAGATGGTGGTTGCTGCAGAAAACTCGGACATTTTCATACTGCTTGTGTTTTTATGTTTACCAGCACGTCAAACAATTTTTTTGCCCCAAATTGAAGACTGTGTATGATATAGCAGCAAAGAGGACACGGCTGTCTTCAATAAGCAACCTGCTTCCAGTTCTTCATTCTTTTACCGGATTCGATATAACCTTGGTATGGGACAGGAAAGGAAAACTAAAAGCATTCAAGCTTTTGCAGGCCAATGCAGAACTGGGGATCGACGTGCAAGTTTTCTTGCAAACGAGTGCCATGAAGGAGAATAGTGCTATTAGCGGAGCGCGTTTAATGAGTGGACTATATAACTCCACTAGAATAAGCAATATATTTAGCTTACAACAGAGCAATTGGTAATCTGCAGATCATTTTCAGATCATCATTCATTTTAAGTATACCATCAAGTTCCAGCATGGCTGCGGGAAATGCTTTGCCACCAACAGATTGGGGATGAAAATCAGTCAAAAGTAGTTTGCTTCCTATTCCAACTAACCTGTTACCGGCTCCAGAACATCTGCTCAAGTTGATATCTTGCAGCTGTCGTACGCAATGCACAACAAGATGCGAATGTAAGTGGTCAGGAATGCTGCGCTCAACAATGCCTGGAACCTGCCATATATCATGCAACAACACTGCAAGCGAAGAAGATCTCAATGATATTGATAGTTAAAGTTAATAGTTTGAAATAATAAAATATTGACATTAATTTTTTAATTTTTTTATCATCAAGCCATTTCACGTCAAGTACACATCATTAACAGAAGAGAAAATCTCTCATAACTCTCAACCATTACCGGAACGGGAAGTCAAATGTATTATTGAGAAACTATAATGAACTATAAAATTACGCAATAACACTGATAAACTAAAGAAGAGTGGAATTCTGACAAAATACCACAAAAATGGAAAGTAGGTTTGTCAATTACGATCCTCAAGAAAGTTAACTTTGACTCTCTTTCCTCAACAATCAATGCAAAATTAAGAAACAAACAAGCAGGCTTTATACCAGGAAGAGGTGACACTAATTAAATCTAGTGGCAGTTACACCATTTGAGAAAAAAACGATACGCTTGAAAAATATATTACTGTCAATTTGGTATTGCTACTCAACTTTAGGTTTTTTCGTATGGGACACCATTAATCAGTTTTGTTGTTATAATCTACTCCTGATCACAATTATCTATTTTACATATTTTTAATACACAATAAATTCTTACTTCGCATCTGCATTATTATACGGTTAAAGATGGAAAAAAAGTGTAACGGAGTGCAAGAAAGAGTTACCGGTCTAAAATGTTTTTAAAACACCAAACCAAAATATTGTAGTAAAGCAACATTGTAAACATGTTTTCCAATAAGAGTTATGAATGAGAAAATATACAAACGATCACAAGAATTAAGTGAAATTGTATAATGCTGATTCTGTATCGGAATAATAAACTGGCCAAAAAATAAAAAATAAAAATTAAAAAAAAGAAAACACTCGACCAACTGACATTAAATGTATATAAGTTTCACTTTACGAAAACGTAATACTAATTCGTCTAATTGAGTCCAATAAGAAAATAAAAAAAACATATCGCGGCATTCTATCTCTTTCGCACGTCGTATATTTTTCTCATTAATAAAAAAACTATACGGTGTAATACTACTAACCTATTTTTTGATAATATATTTTGGAAATTCCTATTGGATTACGGTGCGTACATCGTGAATACGATTTGTTTTTTTATACGATCATCATCATAATTCACTCACATTTGAGTGAAATCTTTTGATCGCAATTAAATTATAAATCAAAAGAATCAACCAAAAAACAAAAGAAAAAAGAAAGTGAGTTTGATTTATATTTTTAAGCGCAAGCGCAGGATGTTTAAATAAAAGTGAAAATAAATGAAATGATGATGATGATGATTGATTTCTACAGTTGAAATACATCCGGGAACTAAATGAAATGTATGCTGAACAGTATTGTGATAGAAATGAAATAAATAAAGAAGTCACGACATGAATAATAATTTCTATAATGCTACATCCATTACAGCGCAGATGCGGAGGTAAAATTTATTTGATCTTCATTTTTTGTTGTGTTACTTATGATTGTGTGTATACGATATCCGGTCAAAGATGGGTTAAGAATTTTTTTTAGTTGAAAATAAAAGTCTTGTAATTTTTTTTTCTTTTCAATAATAAATAAATATATTACTTATTTGTATAAAATAAATTAATTAAGCCTAATTTACTAAACGATTATCGTTTAAATATCTTAGGCGTGTCCAGAGTAAGCCAAATTTTGTGCTTCGAATGATCGGTCATAATGTCCATGGTGGTGTTCTTCTTGTGGATGAGCAACAACTTCGTACGATTGTGTTGTTTGTTTTGAGTCTAAAAGTTTCTTCAACGCAAGGAAACCAGAGATGAGTAAAGCCAATTTACCGATGATCAATGCCTTGAATGCGATGAGGGCGAGGACTGCGATGGCAACTTTAAGAAGAATGGCTGCCTTCAACTTTCCGAGTAACAAGAGTGGTCCTAAAAGTTTCTTTAGTTTTTTGCCTTTTTTGCCACGGCTTTCCTCGAGCGAACGTTGCATATCTTGAATCGAATCTTTTTGAATTTTAAATTGAAGTGTGTACGATCCCATAAAACGGGCGACACGATCAACCAATAATGAATCGATTTCATTTTCGCGTGCTTCTAAATCAGTTGGTAAATTGATTTCGTTCAATGATCGACCTTGGGCTGGTTGTTCGGTTTGAATGAATGTAACACCATCGGCTAGCTCTATATTACCTTGAGTTTGATCGACATAGTGGAGGGCACGTTCCTGTAATTATATAATACATTATTATTAGTTATTATTATATCGATCAATAATCGATGTGATGTCACTCGGACCGAACATATTATTTCACTTTTTAATTTCAATTTTCACAATAAAAAAAAAAATGTATGAATGAAACTTTTTCTTGATCACCGTCTCGAATGAATGTAATCCATATTTCATTGATTGTGACGATTATTTAAACTGATTCAAGATCAATACACTTTGCTGACGTTTTATTGTAATCCAATCTTTAATTGATATCCATGAACTTGTAATTTTTTTATTTTTTTATTATATTTTCACTTTTACACTTGAATTAAATTTCGTTTGTAGTATAATGTGATGATGATGCTTACCTTGAAACACAATGACATTGGCTTATTTTCGCATTCCTTAACGAATTTTAATGCCGATGCTAAAAGACCATCTGAGGTCTCGGTTGGGGCAGCGCAGACGACAGCCCAAATAGCAACAAATACTATAAAACTTCTCATTTTGATTTTTAAAAAATTATCGATTTTTAATTTTAAATAATATTTTAATATCGTTGACGATAAAAATAAATATTTGTTATAGTTGTTAATGGTCAGAAAACAACTGGTGAACTGTGACTAGAAAACAGCAGCGATCGCGTTTTATTCTCTCAAAAAAAAATGAAAAAAATATAAAAAAAAAAAAAAAATAATGATCGCGGTGATACTTTAGAGAATATCCAATTAGTGTGTATACAATAAAAAATAACAAAAAAAAAAAAAAAAAAAAACAAAAAATACAAAACTAAAAAAATTATACATATTGATTTCTTATCGGATATAGTGGTGGATATAAGACGCGCGAAAGAGACGCAAAATGTTAATTTTAACTTTTTTTTTTTTCTAAAACGAAATTCCGAATATTATTAATGGTATATAGTGAAGATTCACCAAAGACTTACCACCATCAAAATGAAATTTACATACCACACGCATAATGAAACATTCATACAGACAAAATATATCATAATATGTAAAAGTGTGCGCTACATTGCTACATATGGCTTTATCTAATACTTTTACTTTAAGTGTAAGTACAATTTGTAATCGGATAATTATACGATAATAAAATGTCGTGTACCGCGCACAATATCGCAAGGAAAATTATGTAAGGTGCATGTAAGTTTTTAAATATTCGGGAACCTATATAAATAATTCGAATACGCGTAGGTCTAAAATCCGATTTTTTTTTTATCTATGATAACCACACTTTTGAACGAAATAACCTCGATTTCTTTTTGGCTATAACTGGGTCAGATTGGAAAATGCAGAGTTTAATGAGAATGTTGTTCGAGATAAGATTTATCAATATACACAAAAAACTACTCATATAACAATGTGTGTCAAAAAATAAGTTTATTAGACAAAAATTTTAACAAAAAAAAAAAATCTTCAAAATCTTTTTAAAAATCAGTCACAACGGGAGAAGAATATACTGTGTACGGTACATAATTACAATTTATAACCGGATTCTAAAATTAAATAATATAATAGTTTTCAATAAAGTTTCTTTCGTAATTACGTAATTATATTATGATGGATGTAAAAAAAAAGAAAAAAAAAACGTAAAGCTCGGGATTATTACTCTAATTGTATTTGGAAGATGAACATCTTATTGAAGTCGAATTAGAATTTTTGGGTAACCAAAACCGTATCGTGTAACACTTTCCATGCTCAAATGTTGAAAGTGGGCTTAATTCATTTTATGATTTACTTAAATTGCTAAATTTTTGTCTTAATATGATACTGTACAATTTTCGCATGCCACAATGGCACGAAGTGAATTTTAAGATAGGTGATGTATTTAAGTTTCTCACATGAAATATGATTTTTTTTTTAAAGTTTGGTGAAAGTTAAATCATGCTGGTCTTATATATTTCGAAACTTTAGTGGCATTGACCTTTGCGGTCAGGGGCAGCCGCTTTTTATGCTACATAAAGTACTTATACACTTTGTTGTGGAATTGTCGTAGGAGGCAACTTAACTATCGAAGAAAACTAGCTTTGGGAAATCTCTATGCTTTTCAAGAAACTCAATAGTCAAAAAGTGAAAATCAAGAGTCACAAACCTTTTGCGATGCCTTACAGTGGAAATGGCCTATGCAATCTTGCAGGATTGTTTTAGAATTGAGGTTTAAGTCCTAAATAAAATAGACTATATCTGATGAGCAAGCAGCATCAAAAAAAATTATTTAAAAGTGAAGGTAAAATTGAAAGAAACCTCCGTCACAGTGGTAAAAAATGCTGCTTGGCTGAAAATATCCAGAGAAAGGATGCATTACATTCTAAAAAGTAAACTTGATTTGAAGCGTTTGCAGTTTTAAATGGCATTTAGAAAGGCCCCCAGAAAGCAATCGCTAGCAAAGGTTTATGGTTTAAGCCGCCGTTACTGCTGGAAACTTTTAACTAACTGTTTATCGAAAAAAAAAAAATTTTGAAGCATGCGTCAGCTAAGAGTGGGCAAAAATCAAAGTTGCGCACTTCATTTATTAAACACAGTGGCTGACAAAATCTCCAGATGTAAGTCTGATGGACTTTTCTATCATTTTAAAGAGCATAGATGGCACTAAAAGATCTTTTCAAGCAAAATTCAAGCCGTGTATTCCTTCGTTCAGTGCCTTTTCCGACCGTCTAAAGGCAATAGCTAAGACAAAAGGAGGTCAAATATTTTTGTTGAAATTTTCTTCAGCTGCCCTATAAAAAATCGAGCCGAGCTCTAGAAATTCGAAGAGGATACTTTGTGGAATTGTTCTTTTTACCATTTTTAAAGTTATGCCTTAGTGAATAAAAAGTAACTGCATTTTGTATCATTATCTTTAAAAAGAAAGGAGATCGCTTTAAATCGGAAAAATGTCACGGAAAAGCCCTCATTTGCACATAATATAAATTAGTCTTTGACATAATAGTATCACACCGGAGAAAATTAAAACTATCAACCAGTTACTGATCAACCCATCAACAATCGTTTAAAGGAGAACTAAGCCTAGGCAAGGTTTAAAAAGGCTTACACATCACGTAATGATGATTGGTGATGATAATAATCATAACTAATACCCCTTGTTAATGCCTCGTCTACTATGTAGTACAGGATGGCTGGAGCCAATACGAAAATAGATTATTCAAACAAACCTTTATTTGTACGTCCTTGATTTAGAAAAAGTTGGAAGAGCTGTAGCCTCAAAAAAAAATTCAAGAAATGAAACCAAAGGTATCTGCATTGCCAAAATGAATGCATTATAGAAAGAATCTTCTTTTTGTGTTAATGTTAAGTAAACTAGAAATAATTCGTTTCGCAGTATCTCTTTCAATATATTAAAGAAATTTCTTTCCTAGTTCCATGTGTATTAGAAATAGTCCATAGCTTGAAGCTGGAAGCTTAAAGCTTGGTTTGCTATCTAAAATGAGACCCCAGAATTTCACTTTGTCTGCGATATTTAGAACATTGAGAGTTGGAGGGTTAAAACGAGGAAGTTTGTACTTGCTGGGAAAAAGAACCAATTCAGTCTTCAGTGGATTAACACTAAGACCATATTGGTCCATTGAGTTAGGATACCAAGAGAAACCTACATAACGTCACCACAAGCCACCACTTTAAAGTCAGTCCTTTCAAGATTTAGTAATAGGTCATTAATTACCAATTTCCCAAGAAGCAGGATAATACGCCACCTTGCGATGTACCCTACTTACAAATTTACGGATGGATAATATTCCTTATGACCCTGCCCTTGAACATTTGATTCCAAGTGCCACATCTACTTCCAAATTAGATAGTGCCTGTGTATGCACCTCTGGTGTGACAATATTAAAGGTACTCTCAATATCACAAAAGGCCACAAAAGAGAATTCCTTATATTCATAGACTTCTCTTTAGGACATAAGAGAAAAAACTGTTTACTGTCACCAAGATAGTTCTCTTATTGTGAATTTTCCCTACGAGGACAGTAGCCTTATTAGCTTTTGGTAAAATAGAAGGAGGATTGAAACAACCAGGAAAATGAGATTCCAGAAGAAACTCTAATTCCCTATTCCTTGTAGACTATTGGCCATCCGGTCGTTGGAGATAACTTGGAATGACAGGATAAGTGGATCATATTTTTCGTAGCCTAACTGACTCCTGTATTTTATTACAAAAAAGTCTCCAAAAATTGCTTTTGGCACTTAGTCCATAATTATACGCTTTAAGAAACTCCTTATAGGAGTCCCAGTTCATGTCATTTTTTCTTAACTGAATTACTCTTTGGTCTACAAAGAGGACATGAACTTGAAATAACAGTAAAAGCGTCAGACGCCCGGTCTACCATGGCATCTAGCTCATGTGTTAATTCTGGAGATTTAGGGACCAATGATGGTCGAGAGTTACATAAACCATTCTGAAGGTATACCAATTGGAATTCCTCCAGTTTCTGAAAGTGGGACTTTTAAAATATTTTAAGTAGGAAAAATTTGAACGTGCTATAATAATATGGTAGCACTGGAAATAAACGAGAAAACGTTGGAGCTAATTTGATGCCTGTGTTGCTGCAGCGACGTAAAAGGTCCGGTTATAAAACGTATTTGAGAACCGGAGTCTAACGGTGCTCTTTTCTAGATGACATAGATAAATGATTTTGTAAACACATTAGTTTTGGCAGCAAATGCGATTATGTTGATGCAATGGCAGAATTTTTGTTGTTATGCTTGCTATTTAAAACTTTATAAAGTGATGTTTTCTACCTTAAGAGTACTTGCCGGTGGCGAAGTGGTTTAAATGGAGAAGCTATATTTGGTTATCTGTTAAAACGATAAGCTTTTGCAGCAACAAAACTGCAAAGGTCATCCTCGATTGGTAGATGGGTTTGGATGGACAAACATCGTTCAAGCTGCCTTTTGTTTCTGGTACTTTGGTTTTTAAGAAACACCATCAGGTCGTCCCTTCCTTCACTGGTCATTTTAACTTGAAGTGACTGAAGATGAAAACAAAAATAATCAATTTAGTCCAACATCTTTTTGGGATCAGGTCGATCGATTGATGCAAATGTAAACAGTTTGTGAATATGTTGCTAACCAGGTAAAGTCTATGGTTTTTCGAAATGCTTTTTGAGGATGTCTCGGGCAACTGTTTAGTTTTCATTGGAAAACTGATCGACAAAACAGGATTATCGTGGACCAGATTATCAAAGGAACTAATAAACGATGCCCATTCAAGGTAATCGCAACTAAAACCTGGTAGTTTAAGAAAAGGAAGTTTGGCTCTAATGCAGGTCGAATCGGTACATCTGCTGCGGTTTCTCTTCGCTGATCTTTAACGTAAGTCGCGCGTTTTTAAGTTTCCATAATATATTTTGAAATTCTGGAACGATGAAGATAAAAGAATCTTGGATTGCTTTATGAATCTTTTCCGATTAAAGTTAACGATTCATTATTTCGTATGGTGGCCAGAGTCGGCGCTTCCGTTGGTGCAGATGGTGTAGTAAAACCGGGTACCAAAATTATGAGGCGGCAAAACAAATTGGCATAGTTGAGTTCTCATTGGATCTTTCAAAGTTTATATGTATTTTATGCTAATTCATTGTAATGGTGGAAAGTTTAGCTCACCAGCTATTATGTGAGACAAGGTTGAAAATAGAAAAAATATTACGTTTGGTTAAACATGAAAAGTTTCGTTAAGTTAACTTAACGGGAATGTTTAAAAAAAACGATTAGAATTACTAAAATTTTAATAGTTTTCGAATGAAATTTTTAATCGATATTGATAATTTTCGTTAATTTATTTTCGTTAAGTTCAATTTTAAATCGTTATTGTCTAAATAGCACAAATAGAAAACGTATTGCATTCTCAACTTAAACTGTAAGAACTAAAGCTCGCTGTGCAATACTTTTTAACCAAATTGCTAGAAATTTATTGAGCTAAAAAAATTAGAAAAACATTTGATATTTCCACAGTTGCCGAATAATTCAGCAAAGTTTGACGACCTTGCTAAAAATTTATTCTCGACTACAGTAAGCTTTTATTAAAAGCTATCTGTTGCCGAGAATAATTGTAAATTAATCTTTTACAGAAAGAGCCTTCAAAGTTCCTATCAAGTGAATAAACCATTTAAGTTTAAGACTCTTAAATTGTTCATTAAGTTGTGTTAAGTTACAATTATATTTCCAGTTTACGTATTTTGGGTTTCTATACCCACTATTATAATTTAAGTGGTAAAAACTTTACCAGATATAATAATATTTGGCTTCTAAACGGAGATTTTCTACACCATTAACTAAATATACTTTAAATGTAAAATATGATTCTGATTCATAATACATTTACTTTTAAAAATTTATACAGATCAGATTTCCGGTGAAAGAGAGCTTTTCGAAATTAAAAACAAACTCAGAACTTTTATGCAATTTATCAATATATCAGTACTGTGCTAACTTTGAGTTCCTACCCCCGATGTAATGTGGGAATAGATTATTGCTTGGCGCGCAACTATTAGAAATTATACCAGGTGTAAAATAGTCTAGCGCCGGCCCTGATGGTGGCAACATACGTGGATATATACCAACTTTCATCTAAACCTGTTAAGCGGTGCCGAATCTTTCAAACCTAGCAGTTTCTAACTGCTTAGAACGACGAGGGTCTACAGCAGGGGCCTGTTGTTAAATATCAACATTTTTTTAATTTTGAAAGCATTTAAAAAAACGAAATGAGAAATATATTTAAGAGGTAAATCAACATATCATCCACCGAAACCAACATAAATACCAGAGTTAAGCGACTTCTATGTAACAAGAACGTCCTACAATAAAGCAATTAGCAATCTAACAAAAAAAACTATCAATTTAAAAATAAGTCAATAAGTTTAAAAATAATCTATATTTAAAAAGTATAAAGTTCTTAGAAGCCGATTACATTTTGATCTTCGTTGAGCTACATCCGATCCACAAAATCAATCATGGTTTCAATATTGCTTAATCTCTGCACTAAATTTTGTACACCAAAAAACATTGATGATCAAAAAACATTGATCAAAACAATGGAAATTATTGCAGGAATTTGAATCTGTCAATATGAGCCATGATTCAAGATTTTTACAACTGTCAGATTGATGATCCGAATGGTTTCAATAATTGTCCACTGTAACTACAACCACATATCCTGAAAAAGGAATTTGGTCAAAATGAGTAAAAAATGTTATCTGATTTCAAATGACTGAACCTCCGTTAAAGATGTTTATGGTGAATTTAATGATTCCACAGGATATTTTGCACGACATTTCAAAGAAAAATTACAGTCTATAGCCTTGTTTTTTCACTAGTAGTAATAAAAGACTACTTCCTGCATGTAATATTTATAATGTCAAAAAATATTGAGTTTCTTTTTCTAAAACATAAATTTGATCAAAACCGTTACAAATATCTAATATTTATGTGAAATCTATGATTTTATGCTTATTTTTATATGATGCTGAATTTTTTGATGTACAAAACATGAAACTACAAAAAAAGCTTAAAGTTTCTTTCGATAAGTGTGTCTGTGTGGTCAACATAAAAATAGTATATTTATGATTTCTGTTAAAATGCAATAAACTCATACAATAATTTTAGAAGCTTTCGACTATGCAGTATTTTTAAAGGTGGTATGGGAAAATTCTTAATCTTGCCATTCTACTAAAGTTCTCACGACGCAATTAATGTACGAAGAAGTTTATTTTTTTCCATATGTATATACAGTTTTTTATATTTTTAATTTGCTTAGTCCAATGAAAGTGGTTTACCATTTTCTCTTTTACAAAAACAACAACAAGTCGTGCGCGCACATACAAAATTTCACTTTCATTTGGTTTGTAACACCGAATATATATAAAAAAAATGATAATAAAAATTCTTAAACGACCAACATTTTTTGTTAAAATACAAAAAGACGTAAAAAGAACTTTAAAGTGTACATCTTTGGAAAATCCTATTTAGATTACAACAACAAAAATAGAAAAAATTCAATTAGCTTTTGATTTTTCATTTTTACAATTCATGTTTTCCTTTTTTGTTTTTGTTTTAGTTGAATGACCTGGCGGATGTATAAATTAACCTTCATCATATTTTGTCGACGAATTGAATTGTTGCGGATTTGTTGGTACCAGTGTTTAGTGTAAAGAAATAGAAATTTAATTTAACATTTTTTTTTTTGACAAAAATTAATATCCGGCATTAAATTTTAAAGTTATTTTTCATTTCTATTCAATAATTCAAAAAAAAATGTCTGCCTAATACCAATAAAATTCGATTATACTTCAATGTCTTTCACTATATACCTATACAGTATAATTAACATGAATTGAATTGATTTGATTAATATTCGGTTGGTGATGCTACAAAAATACGGTCGTGATGCATTGAATTATGTATGCAAATTAAGCAAACTTCAAATTAATTGTATGTAAAAAAATGATTATCGTCTACACGTATTTTGGAAAATAATTCATTTATAGATAAAATCTAATTATGATTTTTTTTTTGAAACACTTACCTCAAAAATGATGAAAGCATCGATCTCTTCGGACGACTTCTATTGATGAGTCTGAGAACTAAAAGTAGAAGAAAGTATTATGCTTTCACCGTAACAAAAGAAATTTTCAAAAATCGCCTGTTATGTATGCAAAATAAACATTTTTAGAGATTTGGTGTGGGTTTATGTAAGCTCGCGTTTTTATGGCAGAAAGTGTTTGTAACGATTTTTTTTTTATTTTCTAATTTTAATTAAACCTCATAGAGTTTTAACAAGTATCAATATACACAGTGTTTAGACTCGTCTAATTCTTTTTTACTTAAAAATTTGGAACGAAAACTTTTGTTTAAGATGCAAAAATTTTGTTCCATATGCAAAGTTCAGGAAATGACCAACGACCAATAGTGAAGATAATGCAATCATCGTTAATATTCAAGCATTTTCCTTCCTTCATTAGCTATAACAGTTGCAAAGCCCAAAGGTCCGATTTCAATTATTGTATAATCGCTTTATGGTAACCAACAAGTTGAAATAGAATCCGTTATTGGCATCATGGCAGCTATACGAGCCACAATGGTTTTTGTATTTTGCAGGTTGGAAGTATAATGGTGGCTTACTAAAGGAAACTTCCACAAAAGAAAATTTAGAGTGGGCAAGTAGAATTTTTTGACTTGATCCAAATTTGTTTCCTTAAGAATTTAGAACCAGTTCAACCTTCTTTTAGTATCTTTACTTTATTTCACACAACTCTATAGTGAAAGGGTTAATCAAACGTGATTTTCAAGGCAACATTTTGACTTATGCAACTACTTTACATCCTCTATTGTTTGCAGGTGCCCTTTACAGTTTATTTTAGTGCACTTTCTTGCATTGTGTTTTTTTAGCATATTTTATGCATTTAGGGTCCCGTCTGCAACATTTCTGCATAAAGTTTGCCATTTTGCTAGTGTTCTTTTTTAGTGGTTAAAGTTTAAAGTCTTGTGGTAAGAATATTGTGTAAAATCTTGATGTTGGTTCCATTGCAGTGTTTTTTTAAAAAAGAAAAAGAAAAAGAAAAAAGAAAAAGTAAAAGAAAAAGAAAAAGAAAAAGAAAAAAAGAAAAAGAAAAAGAAAAAGAAAAAGAAAAAGAAAAAGAAAAAGAAAAAGAAAAAGAAAAAGAAAAAGAAAAAGAAAAAGAAAAAGAAAAAGAAAAAGAAAAAGAAAAAGAAAAAGAAAAAGAAAAAGAAAAAGAAAAAGAAAAAAAAAGAAAAAGAAAAAGAAAAAGAAAAAGAAAAAGAAAAAGAAAAAGAAAAAGAAAAAGAAAAAGAAAAAGAAAAAGAAAAAGAAAAAGAAAAAGAAAAAGAAAAAGAAAAAGAAAAAGAAAAAGAAATAGAAAAAGAAAAAGAAAAAGAAAAAGAAAAAGAAAAAGAAAAAGAAAAAGAAAAAGAAAAAGAAAAAGAAAAAGAAAAAGAAAAAGAAAAAGAAAAAGAAAAAGAAAAAGAAAAAGAAAAAGAAAAAGAAAAGGAAAAATAAAAATAAAAATAAAACGAAAAAGAAAAAGAAAAAGAAACGCGGAAAATGTAAAAGGATGGATGGAGTTCTCTTGCAACAATAACCTAGCAATGAGCAAAGTCTACGTAAGTTCCTTAAAAGAGGCACCGAACCACCCTTTACCAAAAACAATTGCATCTCAGGAACACGATGAAATTCTTTTTTTGAACATACACCTGACCTTGCCAAGATAAAAAAGTACATTTTATTGTGATTGAAAAAGAAAAAGAAAAAGAAAAAGAAAAAGTAAAAAAGAAAAAGAAAAAGAAAAAGAAAAAGAAAAAGAAAAAGAAAAAGAAAAAGAAAAAGAAAAAGAAAAAGAAAAAGAAAAAGAAAAAGAAAAAGAAAAAGAAAAAGAAAAAGAAAAAGAAAAAGAAAAAGAAAAAGAAAAAGAAAAGAAAAGAAAAAGAAAAAGAAAAAGAAAAAGAAAAAGAAAAAGAAAAAGAAAAAGAAAAAGAAAAAGAAAAAGAAAAAGAAAAAGAAAAAGAAAAAGAAAAAGAAAAAGAAAAAAAAAAAGAAAAAGAAAAAGAAAAAGAAAAAGAAAAAGAAAAAGAAAAAGAAAAAGAAAAAGAAAAAGAAAAAGAAAAAGAAAAAGAAAAAGAAAAAGAAAAAGAAAAAGAAAAAGAAAAAGGAAAAGAAAAAGAAAAAGAAAAAGAAAAAGAAAAAGAAAAAGAAAAAGAAAAAGAAACGCGGAAAATGTAAAAGGATGGATGGAGTTCTCTTGCAACAATAACCTAGCAATGAGCAAAGTCTACGTAACTTCCTTAAAAGAGGTACCGAACCACCCTTTACCAAAAACAATTGCATCTCAGGAACACGATGCAATTCTTTTTTTGAACATGCACCTGACCTTGCCAAGATAAAAAAGTACATTTTATTGTGATTGAAAAAGAAAAAGAAAAAGAAAAAGAAAAAGAAAAAGAAAAAGAAAAAGAAAAAGAAAAAGAAAAAGAAAAAGAAAAAGAAAAAGAAAAAGAAAAAGAAAAAGAAAAAGAAAAAGAAAAAGAAAAAGAAAAAGAAAAAGAAAAAGAAAAAGAAAAAGAAAAAGAAAAAGAAAAAGAAAAAGAAAAAGAAAAAGAAAAAGAAAAAGAAAAAGAAAAAGAAAAAGAAAAAGAAAAAGAAATTGAAAAAGAATGACCTAAAAACTCAGATATGACCGAACAATTGGAGTAGTCTATAATGCTTTATTGTGATAACGGAACCGCTTAGTGCATTTAGCCGAGAAACGCGGGAAATGTAAAAATATGGATGGAGTCCTTATGCAACATAACCTAGCAATGCCTATGTAATTTCCTTAAAAAGGGGATACCGAACCGCACTTTACATTCCAATTTTTGTTTGAAATTCTTTGTTTGAACATACAACTGGCCTTTCCAATGTGTCAATTAAGAGGTCCTAATATTTGGAGGAGAGTCATTTAACTGATAACTGACATTTTTAATCAATTTCGATATGTGTAAACATTTTAAGTGACTATAAGAACTACTCATATTCATAAGGCACTCATAAAGTTGTTTGCCCAGTTTGTGCTGATCCTTGCATAATATTACAAAACTTATTGTATTATGGTCTATAAGCTTTTAAAGGTTTATTGCATTAGTTTGAGCTTGGTACATGCTTAGGCATTATTAAATTTCTCAAAAGAAAATTAAAACAAATTTCAAAACAATTTGCTAAGGATTTGAGGTGAGTCTCATTTTTGATTCAAAACACTTGATTCCACCAGTACACAATAACATATGTTTATATAGACACGTTTAGCAGATTATCGCTATTGTTTAGGATTATGCATCTTGCTCGTTATAACAAAAATGTTAAGTACACGATAGAAAGTAAAAATTTCAATAAACGAACAAACCCATCGTAATGAATAATAAAATTGGTGTATTTTCATCAATATAACGTATAAATAGATAATAATTATAATAAAACGGGTTTTACAGGCCATTGTTGGCCCATACGGAATCCACAATCCAACACTATAGTTGTCAACATTTTTGTAACAGAGGACAGCATGATAGTATTCTAAGGATATTATGCTCTTGTTCATAAATTTTACAGACATGCAAGTGCCCTTCGACCACGGGGGCCATAATAAATGGATACGTCAAAAGGTATACGAGTACAACAAAAATTACGTAAACTATGAAGAAAACTAAAGAAAAAAGGTAAACAGAAAAAGGTAAACTCAAGAATACTAATGAATCGTAATTACAAGAGAGAGAAGTAGAAAAAAGTATAAGTTACTGTGGATGGCATAGCAGCAGCTTAAATATGTACATAATATATAGATAGTGTACTCATACGTGTATTATATACGAGCGGCGATAATGATCTTACAACAATATTTGAAGATGGTGAGTAAAACAAAAGCGAGATTTTTATTTTCTTAAAGAATTTTTTTTTGTATGTTTGTTGCTTTTAGAGGAACAAGGCCAGTAGGTCAGTATTATTTTTAATTCTCTTCAGCTTTAACAATACAGTATCTGCTTGAAATTTATATATATATATATATATATATATATATATATATATATATATATATATATATATATATATGTATATATATATATATATATATATATATATATATATATATATATATATATATATATATATATATATATATATGCGTGGTTGTATTGCTGTTAGATTTATTTCTTGCTAAAATAAAAATTTAAATAAAATTTTTTACTGCCATTTCATTGAAAGCAGTTGTGTGATTAAAATATTTATTTTGTCTTTTAAACTTTTTGTCTTATATGTTAATGTTAATGATTATCGAAAATTTACTTTTTATTCTGGTATTTCAAGTAAAATTGACAGATTTAAAACCACAACATTTTAGTGGCTTATAGATGCAAATAAAAATCAAATATATGTAATTGTCAAGTACAAAAACACAAACAAAGGGCGTACACAGTCGTTACACGACCGAGTAATACTAAAACTATAACATTTATTTAAAATAACATAACTTACATAAGTCCTGACCAATCTACACGAATGTGTAGAGGTTATTTAATCTGAATCCTAATACTGTTTTGGTACAACACTTTGATTTATTCTGTATTTAATTAACTTTTTATTTATAGTTTACAATAAATCATTCAACCTGCACAAACGTGTAAGGTGGCTTCAATATATGAACACATTGGTGTCTAGCATATTGGTTTAAAGTGTATACACAAAAATGTGTAAATTGGTTATAATTTCATCTATAAATAACTTCAGCATATTTCAATAGAATATCAAAACATAACCTACACATTTGTGTAGACAGGTCAGGTGAGGTTTATCAACCGATTATTAACTTGTAGAGTGTATTAGATAGTGGATCACAAGTATCAATCATCAATGAGGAGCTAGCAAAAAAGTTAAGCTTACCTAGAAGTTTTACAAAAATGCGTTGCTACTGAACGGAAGTTAATACGACATCCAGTATATCTTTTTATAAACAACTAAAGAATAAGAGGAACTAAACTATATGTCCAATTTAGTAATCAATAAAAGCAGCGGGACAAGCTTTTTTATTAAGGTAGTTATGGTGGTGATCTCACCATTTAGTCACGTGATAAGAATATCGATTTTCATGGACTACTGTATTCCAACGATGAGACGAAAGGACAAAATTATTCCAACGATAAAACTAAACAGCGAGTAGGTAACTACGAAAAGTTTATAGTCGAGTTTGAATTCAACAACAAAAAGTAATTAGGTTAAGTAAACCTGATATGTCCAAATAATTTCAAATAATTACAAATCAATTTTTTACAATTTACTAAATAAATACACAAATATCATAATATAATTTCTGATTCAAAATTTGTACGCTATTCAAATGCATAACTTACGGAAATATTTTTTGTATTTATGTAGCTTCATTGTACTCATCGTACTTACAAAGATGTCATTAGGGAGAACGATATGAAAGCGCTTAGCTTCAAAGAAAGCAATGTCAATGACACAAAAACTACAAGACGATAAAGAAATTGTATACAATGCATAACATACTGATGTATGATGTTTTAAATGAAATTTCCACACACATAACTATACGAAAATGTTTAACACACATATAGATCCATCTATTGTGTGCTTTCTACAATTTACATTATTTTTTATGTAAGCTTTTGAAATATTTAGTTTTAATATTTTTTTATTAAAATACAAAAGAAAATAATTTTCTACCATGCATTTACTATGCAACAAGAAGCATGTTGGACGCAGTGGCGGCAGTAATTTGTAGGGGTATACCATTGCTGGCATACTATTGTAATTTAACTATAGATTTTGGAAGAAAAAAAACTATATGATATTTCGAAAACTAGTTATACTATAAATAAGGTTATTTCAAGGTCAAATGAAATTGAAATCTTTAACATCGTATGTTTTAATAAAAATGAGCTTTTTGGAAACATCAAAAAGGTTCCATTTATGCCGTATCTTTAAAATTACGAATTGCTTTCAATGCAAAACTTTTCTTTGCACGGAATACAAATTTAGTATTGGAGAAAAACTCTCCTCTAGCGGAGAAAATTGAAAGGAATGATCAAAGTTGAATGGGTCAGTCCCTAATAATTTTTTTTCTTTGAAGATGATTATTTATAAATATTACCAAACACCTAATGATGCACAATAGGTGTTCTTGTTTTTTTTTGCGATGTTTTGGGAATTTGGAATTTCTGCAATTAGTTGGATTTTCTGCAACACGAGTAACCATTTTGCTGCCAGAATTCATCCTTATTGAGAAATCTAGCAATATCTGAAATTCGAGATAAGTCTTTGTTGTATTCTTTGAAAAATAAAACCTAGTGCAATGTTGGGAATCAGGAACAAAAGTTATTGATGCGCTACGCGACTTTATAAATTTATGGTGAAAATAATTTATATAGCTAATCAAAAAATAGTTTACCTTCCTCACTAGGGACAACTAGTAGTACTACAACTAAGTTGTATTCGATGGATTGTCTAGAAGTTCTACAAGGATATTTTTAAACTACACAATTATGATTGGCCTCATAATCCAATCATCTCTTTGGACATATTGGTGTGATTTAGAGCACACAAATTTATAGTAACTACTGACATAAAAAATATGTCTTGCCAGGAACGTGTTATAGAAGATGATGCGATTTACCACTAAATTAAATGGCACAGCAATCCAGATGTTAAAATGTAAAACATTAGATTAAAAAATGTTACCATGGTACTGCTTGTGCGCTATTTTTATCAAACAGATGCTTACTACAATTGACTCTAGACAACCTAAATGGATACTCTCAGCAGTTTAAATAATTAGAAATTGTATGTCGATGATCTATTAAATAAATTTACGAGTTTCGAAAATTTAAAAATGTTCTGATGGATTCAACGTTTGGGAAAGATGAAATTGCATGTTTTTGAAGACGCGAGTGAAAAAGCATACACAGCAGCGGTCTATTGTAGGAGCATCTATCCAGACCACATTTTTCGAGCTAGCCTTATGACGGCAAAAACAAAAGTGGCAATTATTAAACAAAAATCCTGTCCAAAGTTGGAATTATGCACAGTGCTTTTGAGAGCAATACTGTTAAAGAGTTCTTTCTTTCAACATGGCATGTGACAATGTGACGTATTTTTGGATTGGGGCACCCATGACCAAAATTCCCTAACCGTACGAAGTAGATTATTCGATTAAACTATCAATGATGTGAGTCATAACTCAACAACGAACAATTTGTTGCAAAATTTCGCAATATTCATTGTCTAATCATCATGATTTTTATGTATTTTCAAAATTCTTAATTTGAGGAAAATTTCGTAATTTTCATGGGATTTTGGTAATTTTTGTTTCGTGGCAAAATTTTGCAATTTTCGTGAGAATTATCATGGTTGTTATAAATTTTGGAAATACTTGATTGGGAGCAAAATTTCACAATTTTCATGGGCTAAGCATTACGATTTTTATAAACTTTGCAAATTCTTAATTTGTAGCTAATTTTCGAAATTACATGGACTTACCATTACGAATTTTATTGGGAGCAATATATCCCTTAAACTTTGTAACAGCTGGATATTATCATCCACCAAAAAAACCGTAAGATTTAATTTGCCAATTCCAAAAATCTGCCCACTATAAAATTAATGGAGCCAATCATGTTTAACAATCTAGCAACAACTCCAATTCTTTCCCAAAAAATTACCGCAAAAATGAATGTTTCACAGAAGAATTTTTATTATTTTTAACCTAATTTTTACGATTTTTAAAACTCCGATTGGACAAATGAGCAAACTTAACAAATAATGTGCCAATGCTTCTTCGGAAAATTGACAGATGTGGAAAATTGATCGATGTTTTGATGTATTAAAAAAAAAATCAGTATAAACGTTTTGTTCAGCGCAGAATATGAATATTTTACCGAGTTTCAAGTGTTTTTACCAGTAATCGGTAATTTAAAAAGTTACTAAAATTACCGGTTTTTTACAGTACGGTAAAAATCGACCGAGAAGCTCTAACTGGTCTACCTCTATATGACATTTATCACAATAAATGGCAACGTCACCAAAGAGTTATTGTCTATAACTTTAAGCCATAAGAATCGGTGAAGAATTTTGCAAATTCTTGATTTGTGGCAAAATTTTGCAATTCTCATGGTTACCATCTTGATTTTCATGGATTTTGGGAAATTTTTATTTGTGATTAAATTTCGCGATTTTTATGGGCTAACCATTACGATTTTTATGAACTTTGCATATTCTAAATTTTTGGCAAAAATCCGCAATTTTCGTTTAATAAGTATCATAAGTATCATGGTTTAAAAATTCTTGAATTATGGCAAAATTTCTCAATTTTCAGATGCCATAACCATAACGGTTTTTTTGAATTTGGAAAACTGTTAATTTGTGGCAAAATTTCGTAATTTTCATGGGACTCTGAAAATTGTTTTTAAGGGATAACCACCACGATTTTTATGGATTTTGGAAATTTTTGATTGAGGGCAAAATTTCGCAATTTTCATAAGATAACCATCCAATTTGTATGGATTTTGGAAATTCTCGATTTGTGACCAGATTTCTTTATTTTCTGGGGCTAATTTTAACGATTTTTATGAATCGAAATTTTAGATTTATGGCAAAATTTATCAATTTTCATCGGCTATAACTATTACAATGTTTATGGATTTTCAAGACTCTTAATTTTTGGCAAAATTTTACAATTTTCAGGAGCTGACCATTACAATTTTTATAGATTTTATAAATTTTCGATTTGTGGCACAATTTCTAAATTTTCAGGGGCTGACCATCACGATTTTTATAGATTTTGAAAGTTTTTGATTAAATCCAAAATTTCGTAATTTTCATGGGATTAACATCATATTTTGTAGGGATTTTGAAAATTGTTGATTTGTAGAAAATTTTTTAAATTTGCATGGGAGAACCATCACGATTTTTATGGATTTTGGAAATTCTTAATTTGTGGCAAAATTTCGCAATTCTCATGGTTGCGATCTCGATTTTCACGAATTTTGGAGAATTTTGATTTGTGTTTAAATTCGCAATTTTCGTGTGCTAACCATTACGTTTTTTATCAACTTTGCAAATTCTAGATTTTTGGCAAAATTTCGCAGTATTCATTTTCTAACCATCAAGTTTTTTATGGATTTTGGAAATTGTTGATTAATGGCAAAATTTTAGAATTTTCGTGGGATAACTATCATGGTTTTTATGGATTTTGGAAATTTATGATAAGTGGCAAAATTTCTCAATTTTCATGGGATAACCAGCACGATTTTTATAGATTTTGTAAATTCTGGATTGGTGGCAACATTTTTAATTTTTAGGGGGTAACCATCTTGGTTCTTATGGGTTTTGGAAATATTAGATTTGTGGAAAAACTTCGCGATTTTCATGGGCTAACTATTACGATTTTTATGAATATTGCAAATTCTTGATTTGTGACAAGATTGTCTAAAGATTGATTTTCTAACTATCAAGGGTTTTAACAGATTTTGAAAATTGTTGATTTGTGGCCAAATTTCTCAATTTTCAGGGGCTAACCATAACGATTTTTGCAGGTTTCTGAAATTTTTGATTGGTGGCCAAATTTTTATATTTTGTGCTAACCATTACGATTTTTATGGATTTTGGAATTTTTTGATTAATGGCAAAATTTTGCAATTTTCATGGGCCATCACGATTTTAATGGATTTTGGAAATGTTTCATTAATGGCAAAATTTTGCAGTTTTCATGGGCTAACCATCACGATATTAATGGATTTTAAAATTTTTTTGCTTAATGGTAAATATTTGCAATTTTCCTGGACTAACCATTACGATTTTTATGACCTTGGGTAATTCTTGATTCATATGAAAATTTCTAAATTTTTAGTGGGTAAACCATCACGATTTTTATGGATTATACTAATTCTTGATTTGCGGCAAAATTTCAAAATTTACCATCATATTTTGTACGCATTTTGAAAATTGTTGATTTGTAGCCTAATTTTTAATTTTCATGGGCTAACCATCATAATTTTAAGGAATTTTGGTAAATGTTGATTAATGGCAAAATTTCGCGTTTTTCATGGGTTAACTTTTACGATTTTTTATAAACTTTGCTAATTCTTGATTTTTGGCAAAATTTCGTAATTTTCGTGGAATAACCATTATGGTTTTTATTAATTTTGGAAATACTAGATTTGTGGTAAAATTTCGCAAGTTTCATAGGCTTTTCATGGATTTTGGAAATTTTTTATTTGTAGCCAAATTTCGCGATTTTCATGGATAACCATTACGATGTTTATGAAGATTTGTATATTTTTGCAAACAATTTGTCCCTAGAAAGTTTCTTTAATTTTTAGTTTTAAAGTGCAACACGACTTCTATAATATTATATTAAAGATTTACCATCATTTTAGTTTCACCACGAAAAAGATTTACTTTTGCATCTAAACGTATTCCGTTTGTTTTGCCCAACCACAAGTCAATTAAAATACCGCAAAAAAACGTTCACACGATGCCATCACGACAAAATCGCACGACAAAATAATGGTAAAGCATTTAATAACTTTGAAAATTTCTTTTATTTTTTGAGTGAACGGTTTAGCCAGACGATAGTTAAAATATAAACTAATCGTTATTGTACCGCAATGAACATCTTCACTGCCCCACAAATCACATAAAAAACAGTAAAGTTTACCAAATAAATTTATAGTTTTGCGGTCGTGCTCACAACAATATTTTTATATATAAAAAAAAACTCAACTAATTTGGGGTTTTTTGATGTTCATCTTGACTTTGACATAATTGCCTAATTCATTTAGTTGGGCTAACCGTTTATAAATAAAATTTTTTATTAATTCAATCATTAACGAGAGAGTCGAGTACACTCAATCGGTATTCATTACACGATAATTGAGCAAAAACACAAAACTCTTTATGAACGCATTCAACCGTTTACGTTATATCACTTTCGATTTTAAAACTTAAAACGAACAGAATCGTGTTATAAAGTGTTAAATATCGTTAATTAATGAGCCAAGTATAACTCTTCAGCGCATATACGTATTTTCTTATTTGTGTTTGGTTCGTACCGTAAAAAAATTGTTAGCAAGTTTTTTGCGGTTTTAAGCCGAATTAGAAAAGATTTTTTTAAATTAACAACAAAAAAATTTAACTTATTTTGGAGCATAACATATAAAATAAATTATAGGTTCTGTAAACTGTATGATTAGATATGGCTAATAATACAGATTAGGTGATGCAATTTAAAACATTTGAAACTGAATCTGAAAAAAAAATGGGGAAACCCAAACAAATATTTGTGTTCTCTTTACACTTTTAATTTTCGTAGAAGAATTTGTATCGAAAAAAAGTTCCGACCAAGTAAGTCTGTTATAAATAAAGGTGTTACACAATGACAAAGGTGAAGCTAATACCAGTAGGTAGAGACATATGGAATGTTTTTTTTTACTGTGGTAGCAGGAGGTGGTAGCTCGTTTATATTTAAAACATTGGCGTACATGTCAACCTGTTGATTTTAAATGTTGGCTCATAAGATATTCTTGTCAATTTCGTATTATTATTTTATCTTATAAATGCAGCTCATTGTATTAGTCTACCGATAAATAAAGCCGGCATGGCAGTAAAAGGACTGTGAGTTAATAATTTATCCTCTAAATGGCGAGAACTACTGTGAATATTGAACTCTCACTTTGTCTTGAGAGAGGTCTGAATGTATCTCCAAGATATGATGCAAACAAATTTGCTTTTCTCTTTGCGCTTCTAGCTCCATCATCACTTTTAATTGCAGGTACTTCCATGCTAGCGGGTCTTTTTAGACTTTTTGTTTTTTTCCAGAGGGAATAATCGGTACCTTTTTGACTAGTAAGGTAATTTTGAAAAGATTCATTTTAATTTTCTTTGATTAAAATTTTTTAGTTTATTACTAAGATAGTTGAGTATCGTTTTACTTTGTGGGGCCTCATTTATCTGCCATATTTTTCGTGCTTTACGTTTTTCTCTTACCAATTCTCTAACTTTAAAAAGGAAGTTGATATGTGTTCGAGTGTCAACGATAAATCATAAACCAAACCGATTATGATAGGTCGCAGTGTCCTCGATAAAGTTATAAAGTATTCGTGATTAAGGCTCTGCGTAGAAAAATTACCAGACCCGAATAATGTACATGACGTGCGGCATTTCATAAGACTTTCCGCAGTTATTTTCAAAAATTTGTTTCAACATTTTCTCTAATCACCAAACCCCTTACCCGACTAACCAGGAAGGACTGTAGTTTTAGCTGGTTGTTTATAAACAAGAGTTAGCTTTTTAAACTTTGAACAAAAAATGCCTACGTGACACCCTTGTTCTCTTTGACAGTAATAAAGGAGAATAATAAGAAATAGACGAAGAACTTCATTCTGTTTGTTATTTTAGTCGGAAAACTATACGGATGTCAAAGTGAAACTTCACAGTAATTAGCTCGAGGCTCTTGATGTAGTAGAATTATTGAACAAATTCAAAGTTTACGTATTAGGTAAAACCGTTGACGGCAAAGCATAGAAAAACTCGTCGTCAAAATATGACATTTCGTCGACGATTGCTTGATGGTGGTTTAGGTTACCCAAAATCGATTTCAATTTTTTACCAACAAGGTAAAATATGGCATACGTCGATGACTTAAGCTGTAGCCAAGTTGGAAGTCCAAAGGAAGTAAAGCCATTAATTATTGATATTTTTAGAGCTTCATCCGTTGGTAAGAGCTGGGTTGAGTTTTGCAATCGAACGGCCTTTAGATTATCGAAAATAAAAGAGTCCAAGCAGCTCAAATAAGAGCAATTTATTTATTTAAATAAAGGCTTCAACGTCTTTGTGATGCTTATGCAGAACGTTCAGCGCAGGCGGTTGATTTCTACAAAGCCATCAACACTTTTTGTGATAATACTTGTGAAATCTGTCAAAAAATGTGCTACCCTAACCAGGTAAGAAAGTTTAGATTGGTGTCTGAAAAGTCATACGTCATACCTGCTTGAGACACTAGCTAATAAGGTCGAGCTAGTTGTTTGCCACCGTTGCCATACGCACTTGAGTAGGACACAAAATCAATGTCCACCCAAGGCGTATTGGAACAATTTGGATCCGGGTAAAATTCCCGATGAAATTGCTGTCCTTACTGAGCCAGTACAACGACTTCTTCAGCGCATGATCCCTTATGTGAAGGTGATCAATTTCCCAGGGCGATTTGGACAGTTTGGCTTTAAAGGCCATGCCACATTGTTTGCTCTCGACATTTTCGAGGTTAGAGAAAAGCGGCCCTAAATTCTTCCTCGATCGAGCACCGATACTGGCATTGTTGTAGTCACCGAGACTCTGGGGAATTTAAATATTTCTCGTGACTATAGCATTTCACCTGAGCGTGTATACAAGGCACTTGACTGGCTTATTACGAACAATTCACTGTACAAAGATGTACGAGTGGATTATAAGGCACGTCTGGAAACTCAGGATATTATTCGAGTTGCTTCTGCAGAGCCACAGCAGTCAAATAACGATGTCACTGAGCGTCGTAGTGCCTACTTGCCAATTAACGACTTGTCTCGAATCGTGCGCGCTGATTGGCATCAAGGCTATATGAGTGTTTTCGACCCAATATCGGTTAGTCATCAATGTTTTGCCATGGTTGTAGGCAATTTAGTCCGTGCTACAGTTCTCCAACCAAGTAAATGGGGTACTAACGTTCTGAACAAGAACATGACTGAAGCTGACAGTTTATATGTACAAATTCATTTTGAAACTGAAGCTCGACCTGGCGCTTATCCCATTGATGATAATGGCTACTTAGAGATCAAAAATCTCGACGTAGTCAAGGATGACATATTGATGTTTGATAATGACTTTGCTCTCGTATACGACGATCAAGCTTACAATGGGTTACTGAATCATCCAAAAATTGATGGAATAAGTTTCTTTACTCTGTGGGCCGCAATCTAAAAACTGTTTGTAAATTTCAATGGTGTCATTCTCATTACTGATAGTAAATCTATCGGTCTTATAGTCACTGATGGCAAGTACTACTTTACCGACTCGCATTTGTATGGTCCAAAAAGTACTTCCGGTGTTGCCAATGAAAAGGCATGTGTAATCAACTGCGATACAGCCGAAGAGTTTCTTCGAATTGTACGTCGCACAGTCAAGTCGCGACACACAATTTACTATTCATGGCATTCATGATGTTGTCAAGGACAATGCTCTTCCGCTTGAAGAATATTTGAGACAACATCCTGTTGTCACTCAAACTGAGCCAAAGCCAGAAATTTATTCGCTGCAATTCGTTCCTGTACAGATATCACTCATGGCTCAAATCGATCATGAGCAGCCTGATGTTGATGAGGAATAGGAGCAGTCGGTAAATGTTAACCAAATTGTTCGTAAGATGAAGGACAATACCGTTAATGGGAATCACGAAAAGAAAGCAGAGGAATTTGCATGCTACCATCTGTTTTCAAATGGCAATAATAGTCTAAATGAAGATCGAGAAGTTAGGATCACGCCATTGGATTATTACCAGCAGCGAATTCTCTATAATCAGGAGATCTTCAAGTTTTGGGATGGTAACATGGATATTCAACCACGTGGCTCAAACGAAGTCATTGATCAAGTTCAAGAAAATGCGTTTTTTTGAATACGCGAAAATCTGAGCAAAGCTACCATATGCTCAGATTCGAAGGAAATCAGGAAACTGGATTTTGCTCGAACATCTTCGAGCAATATGAAAGGCGCCCTCGTCAACATGAACAAGGCTTCGACTTTGCTAAAATTACTTTGCTTGTGTTTGCAAAGCAGTTTGATTCTTATTTTAAAAAGAAGAAAGTAGATAATAAGGATAGTGTTGACGCCGAAGAAGAAGAAGAAGAAGAGCAAGAGCAGCCAAGAAGAAGACGGCTCATCAATTTTGGTGGTAACTTAAGAATGATTATCAGAAATGTTCCTGCTGTTGTGCGAGTGCCGTACTTTATGATGTACACATATGAGGAGAACTATTTGTCACATTAAGTCATGTTAGAACATTGGATGGACTGCGCATTGAAGAGTTTGACTGTACTTGAAGAGGTCACCACATTAAGAGGTTGACACTTACTGGAAAGACGCCTTGCAACGAAGAAGCAATGAAAGAAATGGAACGTATGAGCCAATATCCATCTCCAGCACCACAAGTAGGACAACATTTTTGGTGTCAGTAAATGATTTACTCATTAAAATGGCTTTAATGATTTTAAAATTTCATATGTGTGATTATTTATTTTGCTTTTAAAATTAATCTTTCAAAAGCAAGACAATGCTATATATGATTCAACAAAAGTTTAAAAAACATTGTTATAAAAAGTTCTTTTTATCTTTTCTTATTTTAATTCAAAAAGAAAAGCTGTGTGTTTAAAATCTAACAGGGTTGGTTTAAAATTTAAACTCGTTAGTTTGTAATCTAATTAAAAGTTTCTTTATTTAAAATAAAAAGTCAGTAGTTTCCTGATCTATCAGTTAGGTAATGGTTTTTGTTGAACGAGCTGTTCATTCCTGAATTCCAGTTTCACCATTGAATTTGGTGTGTTGCCTAATGACTAAAAAAATAATAAATATAAACATCGTTTTATATTTACAATGAAAAGAGACGAAATTTGCTTCGTTTCATGTTTAGTTTGGTTTCGATCGGGCTCATGAGAATATGTAAATTAAATTTGATAAACAAATTAATAAGTTCGCTCTCTCATTAAACTGTAGCATATATACTAAATTTTTATACTTCATATAATCACGTTATTCTAGTGAATTATAAGAAATAATGCAAATTTCGATGCGTTCGATTTTTTAATATGGAAAACTTATTTTAACTCTTTTGTTTTTTTGTTTTTTTTTTTGAGTTTAGAACCATTATGGACTATTTTAAATCTGTTTAAAATTTTAATATTTAAGAGAAAATTATAGATTTTTTAAACCTTTTATTTTTAAATTTAGTATGACCAAATATATAGTTTTTTTGTACTTAAAATCAAACTGTTAGAGTTTTCTTTATTAGTTGCCAAAACAAAAAGGATTTATTTCCAGTTCTTTTTGGTTTTATTTTAGATCTATATTTTTTATGTTTAGAATTAATACTTTGTAGTTTTAAATAAATTTTACGCTAATAAAAAGCTGGAAAATTCAAATTTTGGAAAACTGTTTGGGAAAATTGAAATCAAAAAGTTCATAAAATTGTGCTAAGAATTTAAACTTTTTATATAACAATAAAATTCTTTTTGGAACTTAAGATCTTATTGGTCTTATATATAACCTTAGATTTTTTTACAGCTGTGTAATTAAATCCAAACCTTTTCAATCAAATCCACTTTTCAATAAAGATACAACTTGTACCAAAGTGCAAGTAGAACCCTGTTGTCCTAAGGTCACAACATAGATAAACTAAGACGTTTAAATAATTGATATTAAATAATAGAATAAGGAGTTATACCGATTTAATTACTGCCCACAGGTACATTTTTATTCGTACTATATCTTGTTAGCGATAGTAGATCAATCACTGAGTTACCTGCAAAAAAAATTCACATACCACATACCGGATATCGTTAGCAAAATTTCTGCGTGGTCAACGAGTCTAATATTGAATAGTGTCAACATAATATATACGACAGTGGTATTTGTAACAAATCAAAAAAAAAAATAATAAAGAATTTTATCGTTTAAAGCAGATTAAAATAAAAACTTTCTCGCGCAACAGATTTTTAAATTTTTTATTTTTTTTTATATGAGAAACACGTTCGTTGCCCACTTGTCTTCGAATATTTTCAAACTTGACAATAATATTTTGTCAAAGAGAAATTATTTATCTATTTTGCGCACAATTTTTAGGTTAATCACTTTATTATTATTATTATTGTTATTATTTCTAATTGGATCATACACAATATTTAATGCAATGTATATTATCCGTATATACATACATACATATGTATAAATAGTAACGTAAAGAAGCAACGGCGACTGTTAAGCAATAAACAAACTGTTGTTCTAATAAAATTAAATAAAAAAACTTTAAAAGAATCTAACAAAACAAAACAAAACGAATTTGAATAACAATAAACGAGATCACATAGTTTAAAGTAGTTTTTATAACTGTCCAAAAAAAACTATAAATGAGTGTACTATACGTCGTATAGCTAATTGTGTGGTATTTGGATGTAAACGAATTGATCAAAAATTAATTATAGGAAGTACAAATTTATTCAGGTAAGACGGTATGCATAAAGAACCCAAAGTAGAATACGACATGTTATGTGTGTGACACACATTTATGGACGACAACGACTTTATTCGATCTCAAGTATCATATTAAATTAAAATTTCTTTTTCTTGTATATATTCTACCATATTATTGAATGATATTCGATCGCGATCTTTCCGCCGCTCTTTTAAAATTGCATCGGATTTTCTTTAAATTGTTTTGTGTTATAGTTTTGCAAGTTGCTGTTTTGTTTTGTTTGATTGTAACAAGAAACTGGTATTTTGCGTTCGACTTTCGCACGTAAAGATGTACGTGAAGATCACTTATTTAGATCACTATCATCGTATTATAATTATATATAAATTTCTAGTGACCTATAAACTAATTGATTCGTATAATATGTGAATTTAAAAAGAAAATACACCACCTGGTGTATAGGCAACTAATTTCACAAAATCAAGGTTGATAATTAATAACAAGACTTTTCTCTTTTTATTTTTTGAATTTTTTGTTTTTTTTTTTTTTAATCATACTTTTATTTCAACAAATTTTCTTTTTTTTTTTTTTCAAGAAAGGAAAGTAGTTTTTTGTTTATCTATAGAAGGAAAGATGAGAAGAAGGAAGTGGAGGAGGAAATGTATTAAAAAAAAATAGTGATAGAATGAAAAATATGTAGAAGATTAGAAAATGTTTTCAATATATAAGATGGAAAAAGATCTATGGCAAGTTATGGCAAAATTAAAAAAAGATCAGAAAGATTATGTCTTTTTATATTTTTCCGTTATTTCTGTTGTTTTTTTTAAGAGGTAGATAAGACTTAATTTATAAAAAATACGTGTGTGTATAAAGTTATATGGTTTAACAATAAAGAATGTGTGTAAGAAATAGAAGAAGATCTAGATAAGAAAATAGTAAAAGATATAAAAGTTTTTTTTTTGTACAGAAAATTTACAGTGCTATCTAATAGACTAGATGTAGGGCGGGAAGAAAATTTTAGAAATTCTTGAAATTACATAACAATTAATTAAAATAATTATAATAATAATAATTTACAAATAAATAAACAAATTAATTTAAAAATATAACAAATAACAACAATATGTTAAATTAACCCGAGTATTTGTGGTACTGCGCGACAATTTCAATTATTCTTCCGTCAACAAACTACTTTACCTTTTTTTTACGTTAAAGAAAAAAAAATTAATTGATAAAATTGATAACAAAAAATAAAAAATTATGCTTTTTTTGAGTTTATAATTTAAATAAATTAAATAAAATTAAATTAATAAAATCAAAACTGAAATTATCTATAAAAAAAATTAATATTTATGGTTTTTGTGCGCTGTATGCAAGATCTTGGGCGTCGATCGAACGTCCCCATCCGCCATGTCCTGAACCACCATAACCACCTCCAATATCGCCACCACTATAACCAGATGATCCACCACCGCCTCCTACCGAATAGGCATCACCGTGGCTCACACTATGCGATGATGTATGATGTGGATGAGCAACAACTTCGTACGTAACATGTTTCTCTTGTGACAACAATTTCTTAAGTCCAATGATGGCCGAAAGTACGAGTGCAATTTTACCAATAAGTAATGCTTTACCCGCAATTAAAGCGACGGCACCGAGTAAAAGTGGAATAAGGGCGGCAGCTTTAAGTGCGGCGGCTAATAGGAGTGGTCCCAAAATTTTGGCAGCCTTCTTCTTTTTGCCACGTCCCTCGACGGTATCATCATCGGCAAAAATATTTTCAGATACATCTTCTAATGCGCGACCAGTCGACGAAACCGCATTTACAATATCGGCTCCCTTTAAATCAACTTTAATCGTGTGCGTTTGGAGGAAACGTTGTACACGGCTAAAAACAAGTGATTCGACTGATTCGTCACCAGAAATGGCACGTGGTGAACCTTCGGCTTCTGTTCCAGGTGTTTTAACTACGGTCACGCCTTCGGTCAAGGCAAACATATCGCGAGCACCCATAACTTTGTCAACGAACGAGAATAACTTGTATTTAACACATGATACAGAATCTTTGCGTAAACAATCGCTATAAATGCTGTCCATTAAATCGTTTTCGGATCCAACGGCATTTCGTGAATGTCCACGTGTTTCCTCAGCTGGTAATGCTGTCACAACAGCCACAATACACAATACACCAATAACTTTAGCAATCGACATTTTAATTAATTTTTTTTTTCAATTAATTTCTATTTATTTTTTTTTAACTAACTAATTTAATTTAATTTTTAATTTAATTTTTTTTTTTTATTTATAAAACAAAAAAAATAACACGACTCGAACTGTAGTCGGAGCAAAAAGCAAGGATGATTTGATACCGTTTGCAGAACAACAGCCAATTTATATATGATACCTGATCTTTATCCCCCACCCCATCAAACTTTTCTTCTATTCTTTTTCTTTACTATAAAAAATTAAAGTAAAAATCAAAATCTCTTCTTTTTTTTGTACGATGTCTTAATTGTATTGGTGGTCTTAAGCGCATTTCTTTAACAATTTTGTTTTGTTTTATTTTTATATTTTCTTCACATAACATTAAAATAAGCGCGAGCGCGAATACATAGAACTATACGCTATACTAAAACTCGTGTACATACTTTAAACCCGACGATGACGATGATTATGTTTTTATTTTCTATGTACATGACGGTAATCATCATAATCATTATTTTAATGATCGAATTAATCTTGATCTCAACAACAAAATGATTAATTACAAGAGGTGCTCAGTACTCAGTGGTTCAACATAAAACAAGTTTCAATTTCCGTTTCGATTTGCCCACAAAAAGCAAAAAAATTTGCATAAGAAAAGTACTTATAACCTATTGGAAAATTTCGTACAAAAAAAATCATTCTAACACTTTCGATTTCTCGCATTACCATGAGATAATGTGGGAAAATTAAATCAATAAAATTATAAGTATGTTTGTGTGTGTGGGAAATCGAATAGTTTTTTAAAAAGTACACACCGATTTCATTTTCCAAAAATTATTTCTTTTATTTACCGTATTCTCATTAAACGACGAAATGCAGAAGTTCTACTTTCATTTTTCTTTAGATCCGGTTATGGTGGAGTGTTTTTAACTTCTTTTTTTTTTTGGGTGGTGTAAAATTTTCTGTTTTTTTTTTGTATATAATGTAGTGGAAGCTTTGGTTGGGAATTATGTTTAGTTCTGAGTCGATTATTTGCGCTTTGCTAGGCATCTTTGGATCACCGTTGTAAATGGTGAGTAATCGTCCAAATGTAGTAATAAAATAATTCTAACAGGCCACTACTGGCACATAACAATTGTTATCAAATTTCTGATTTCGTGGTTGAAGAGAACTCGGTAAGTGTCATTAGCCTATTAAATGTCATTAGCCATATCTCATACTTACTCGTCAGGGTCCCTCGCTTACACCCATATATGACGAGTCTGACTATGACAGATGCTCATAAAGAAGTAAAAGGGTCTTGATTTGAAACGTTCGATTTGTTAGCCAATATTTGTACTTGCCAGATTTGTCATCAAGCATTATGTATGAACCTTTTCGTTGTGTATGTTTGAGAGTACCATTGTACGTGTACGGCGTAAAAATATATTCCTATATATTTCCCAAGCACTATTTAAGGAAAATATATTTAGTTTTAAATTAAATTAAGCTTTATTTAAAATAAGTTAAAAACGTAAACGTCCCATACCGATCTAAAAGACCTTTTAAACCACTTGTTACGAATCGATGAACTTTTTATAAGGTTGGGGTTACTACTTACCCCTGTACTCTAGTGAAGGTTAAAAAGATAAGCTGTCTAGGATATTTACTCTATCATGAAAACTGTAAATCAAATAGGATGGCCACATCTCTAAAAAATCTGTGGCGACCAGTTAAGATGAATCCGTCTAAATCCAAGATAAGAGTTCTTTACAAACTCACCTCGGGTTTTCAGTGATTAAAAAAAAAATGATTAAACATTACAAATCAATTGAATTAACCATTTTATGATTTATACGTCATGTAATCACCAAAAATCTAATTTATATACACTTTATTTGAAACAAAACTTTCAAATTAATATAAATTAAATTTAAAAAAATTATTAAACATTACAATAAGACCGAAAAAACCATAAAACGGTTAATTCAATTGATTTGTTTATTTAACTAACTCAATTGATTTGTTCAATTGATGTCTAATCAATTTTCTTAAAATCTAATTTAAATTAATTTGAAAGTTTTCTGTCAAATAAAGTGTACGTAAATTAGATTTTCAGCAATTACATGACGTATTGGTCATAAAACGGTTAATTCGATTGATTTGTCATGTTTAATCCATTTTTTTAAAATTCAATTTATATAAATTTTAATGTTTTGTATCAAATAAAGTGTATATAAATTAGATTTTCGGCGATTACATGACGCATTTGTCATAAAACGGTTAATTTAATTGATTTGTAATGTTTTTTAAATTTTTTTACAATTTAAATTATATTATAATTTATTGTTGTAATAAATTAGTTAATTGTAAATTTCAGGCAAAAACTAGTCCAATTTATTACAGCGGCTTGTAAAAATTATATTATTATATTATTATGTTATTATATAATGGATTAATTATTTTTAATTTTCGGGTGGAAATTAATTTAATTTATTACAGTCTACGGCTTGAAGAAATTAGATCATTAATAAAATTGTTTTTTAGGGAATTTTTGTTGCAGATTACAGTTGAATGGTGGCACATCATTGCTGATAAGAGTTGTCAGAGCAGTTTAATAAAATTATAATTGGCTTATGCTAACAGTAGTTATAATAGTGGCTTTCGAGAAACCGGACGAATTGTGTCATTACTGACATACATTCTTTTTCCCTACACCACAAAAATAGAATAGAATTGTGCCGTAATATCATGAGAATATAAATATATGAAAATTCCTCCGGAACACTTGACAAGCGCTAGGTCTTACAGTCTCATCAGTCAATCAATCAATAAATCAATCTTAAAGGTTAGTGGCAGGATTCTTCAACTTTATAAAGTCTATGGAAAACCAAAATCAAACAAGTTAAGACATTGTCAAAACTAAAGCGGTGTATTGGTTATTTATACTCTCTAATTCAATATTTATGGTGATACAAAATATCACCCAAAAACCACCCATTTATTTTAGAATTCTAATAAAATTTATTTAATTTTCCAAAGATCCGGGTACAACTCTTCAAAATCGTAAATCTCGAAATGAAACCACACACCATATGGTGAAGAACCATGTGGTAAAAAATACATTGACTTTCACTTGTATATATGACCCGCAGATCTTCTTTCTACTTTTCAATGAATTTTTTTATGGTTTTCAACCATAATTTCATTCATCCATTCAACAAATGAAAAACACAAGCATCGAAAGTGAAATGCAAAAGAATTAAAATCTACAAATTAAGAATTTGTTCGTTAAGTTCAAAGTACAAAGCAATTAAAAAGTTGGAAAGATAAATAAACAGAAACATTTGACTAGTGGAACGCACACTATTGCTACATTGCTCGTAACTTTATTAATTTTAATTAATTTAAATTAGGCCTAAAATATTAATTTTGTGAAGTTGCATGTTCAAATTAAAATCAAAACCGAGAGAAATCATAAAAAAGTATAACTAAATTTCACCAACTCGGTTGTTGTTATTTTTTTACCATTAACCTTTCTTATATACTGATTAAATTGATCAATGCACTTCATACATAAATTTTATGTTGTATGAACGAGGCAAAACAACAACAGCAACAACAACACAATTATAATCAACATACATAAGTAATAAAGCGATCTGTGTACAAAATATAAATTGTAAATTTATTTTTTTCAATCATATGATGGTCACATCGCAATTTAGTACATATACAGTGATTTGTAATCAAATGTATCCAGTCTTGTGTTGGATTTCTTGTATTGAAGATCGTCGATTAGCGCCAATTATTAGTTTTCGTACTATTACTTCTCTACTTGTAAATTGAACTGAATCAAATGATGCTACCATATCATTAGCATTCATAATTTATTTGATCAAACTTCGACTCTTATTAAACTCTTATCAACTGTGTCGTAGTTGAATGTCTATCTGTGGTGCTTGATATAACATTGAGTTCTTACATTCTGGAGTGGCCAGAGAGTCAAACTACATGTGCAATATTTTCTACATTATAGTAATATACTTGCAACATGTTTTGATTTATATAGGCCACAAAAAAAAATTACGAAAATTAAAGATCATTTTTGTAGATCATTTTGGACCATAAAATCTGAAAGAGCATGGTTGAAAATATTACAATCTATTCATAACTTATTTACAAAAAAAAAACTGTCTGTAGGACATGATATTGTGTGGAAATAAAAACATTTGTTGGTTTTTCCCATAATGTTTAATTTATAGGTGTACAAGAACAAGAACTTAAACGTGTCCTTGAAAAAAAAGCAGCCAAGATAACACCTGCGTCGAAAAACACTGTGGAAATATTGTAGAAGCAATTGTTTTCTTCATTTATCCACAGTCCGGATAAATTACTTAAATTGAACATTATCACCAGTTAGTGTCGTCCATTGAGTAGCTGACTCTGACAATATACCCAAACATTGGTAAAACTGCACAAATTTCAAATTGCTAAAACATGGCTCTGTAACAAATATCTCTTGCCAAATACCATCGAAGCCTTTGTATTAACGAGAAAGGGAAAATTCTAGAATGTATTCATACCTCGAATACCGTAGTTACCAACAGACCTAATTTCATTTGCCGTAACCATTAATAAAGCTTAAGAACAAGTTCTTTAATTTACAGGCGTGAAATAGAAAAAACCCATGTTTTCCCATTATCAGTTTTATGTTGCATGCATGCTCAAGAAAAGGAACTTCGGGAGGACATTTAAAAACTTAATTCGGCAACGACTTCGGTCGGCTAAATGTCAGATGCGAGTTCTAGCACTATAAAATAAAGGCCGGATTAATATGCCATGCAACTCGTGCCAATGATTGACCTGTCTTCGCTCCTTTAAAATAGGCCAGTCATAAATGAAGCCTCTGGATAGCTGGTCATTTCGACTTGTACTTAGCCTTATCCTTGCATTGCGGATCTCTGGAAGGATGGGCACCATTTTTCTCGGCTAATCGTGGGACTAACATGGATCCAAAATCAAATATTAGTATCCGGATTTCTTAAAAATTTGGGAAATTATTTTAATGAGAAACGGGTCTCTAAGCTCTTTCTCCTTAAAGTTTGAGAAAGCATGGAAAGCCTTAAAATGGATTAACGAAATTTCGGTGGATAAAAGGACGGGTAAACATGTAGCCATACTTTCGTGAAATTGTCCAGCCGATGCTATGAAGTTCTTTTGAGTGTTCTGTCCTAAAAACCGAGGTCACAGGATGAATCTTCAAAGGTCGCTAAAAAATCTAAATTTTAGGTAACTGCAGATAGATCTTTTAGTGAGGTTCTAAAAGATTCACTATTTGTAATAGTGGTTATTAGAGCTCAGGAAGATGGTAGCATGACCCCTGCTAATTAGAGGAAGATGGAAAAGGCTTTAGTCTCCCCATTCTTTAGAGTTATGAGGGAGAACCCTGGGGTGGCTCCTACATGTCGGGATGGAGATTGGTTTAGGAACCATATAAAATTGACACCCTTTGCCAATCAAAGATCTTAACAAAAAAACGATTAGCGGTCTTGGTGAGGTATCTGCTGTAAGACAGCGTCAGCTGCTCTTCTGCTCCAAATATCAAAAAAAGACATTGATGTGGTCTCGGTTCAAGAAACATGGGTCAATGAGGATTAAGTTCTTGGGCTTAAGGCTCTTAATTATAAATTACTGTTTGTGCAGCAAGAAGGTAGGATTCGATCATGCAATATCTTGCAAAAAGCAAACAAAAAAGCTATCTGCTAGCAAATTACTGCGATGCAGATGTAGTAGCAACTAGCGAGGTAGGCTAAGAAAACATCTCGCTTATATCAGCGTACTCACCGTATGACGGGGTAAACCTCCCTCCTCAAATGTGCTCTAGTAATAGATGCTCAGGTATGGAAGGTTGGAGTCAACCTTGGTTACAACCTACAAACTTCAAGTCGAATAGATTAATTAATTGAAGAGTGTTTGAGGACATTCCTTTTTTGGCCATCATTATCTTCAATACGGGTTGGATATAAAATAAAACTCCAACCTTCAGATTCTGCCATCATTAGTCTCTTAATCTTTGGAATCAACAAAGAAGCTGGATGCCATGGCAGACCAGGTGTCTAATGAAGCTATTTGAATTTTATGTCCTGATAGTAGACCAAAAGGTAAATTTCGTCTGCCATGGAATTGCAAATTGCAAAGAGTACATAAACTGACATGGACAGGGACTACTATAAGGAACTCGTCAAAGCATATAAATATGAACTAAGAAGTGCCAAAAGCAATTTCTAGAGACTCTTTTATGATAAAATACATGAGTCCTCTGAAACAACTAGGCTACGTAAGATATTATCCACTTGTTTGGCTATTTCAAAATATCTCCAATGGCCAAATAGACAATGAACTTCAACGAGTAAGGAATCTTGGCAGCTTCTTCGGGAAACTCATTTTCCGGGTTATTTCAATTCTCTTCCTGTTTTGTCAGAGGCTAATAAGGCTACCGGCCTTGCGGGGCAAATTATCAACAGGAGAAATATATTGTTGGCAGTAAACGGTTTCAAGGCTTTCAAATCCGGAGGTCCGGATGTTATTCCTACCGATATTTTCAAAAAAAACGCTGATTTAACTCTTCCCTGGCTTAAGGTGATTTTTAAAAGTAGCCTTTAATAGTGTAATATTTCAGAGAAATAGACTGAAGTAAATGTAATTTTTATACTTAAGGAAGGAAAATGCTCTCATTGCAATCCTAAAGACCTTAGGCCCATTAGCTTATCTTCTTATTTCTTGAAAATGTTAGAAAAGCTAATAGGGGCTTACCTCAAAGGCTGAATCGAGATTGAAAAGCTGTTAACGTCTCAGCATGCATATTGTAAGGGGAAATCGATGGAAATTGCTCTCCATTCCCTCTTATGTCGCATCGTGAAATCTCTTGAATATAAAGAATTCTCTTTGGTGACCTTTTGTGATATAGAGGGAGCCTTTATAATATGAAACCTGAAGATATCACACAAAAACTTTCAATTTGGGGGTGGCACTTGGAAGCTGGATTGATCAAATGCTCAAAAGCTGGGTCATAACGGCAAATCTGATGATGCTGCTATGGGCGCTTTCAGTAAATAACCTTGTACCCTAAGAGATATTATGCAGAAGGCTCTAGGCATCCTAATTAAGTGGACCAATTTTAGTGATCCAAGTATTAACCCACCTAAGACTGAATTCGTTCTTTTTTCCAGGTAGCATAAACTTTCTTGTTTTGACCCTCCAACTTTTAATGTAGTTGACAAAATAAAATTATTGGGTCTTATTTTTGGCAGCAAACTAAGCTGGAAGCCAAATATTTTGGAAAGAGTAAACAAAGCACTCTACTCTTTTAAATTACCATTGTAAAAGGATGGGGGCTAAGCCTCACATTGTACATTGGCGTTACACATCTGCAGTTAGACCAATTCTAATGTATGGAATTACAGATTGGTTTCCACCTTGAATACAGTAACATACGAAAAGTTGTTGATGAAAGTGCAAAGAACTGCTGCTTTGTGTATTAGTAATTTACTTAGCATTACTCCTATACAATCAATGGAGATTATCTTTCATCTCATTTCTCTTGATATCCTGGCAAATCAATTTACATATGATAAATGCTGCGTTTAGATGAAGATAGCTCCCAAAACTAAGCAAGAAATTGTAACGCTAAAATAATAGATGCAACTTATCTTATTTCTGCTTATCAGTTTGAACTTACAGAGAAACACTCGACTCTATCCCAAATTCACAAAATCACAGATACCATAAAAACGTACGTTAAATTCAAAAAGGTATGTTCAATCAACATCTGGAATGTTACTCAGGCATGTCATCGGGTTTGATATTAAGGATTAGAGAAAAAGTAACTTTCTGAAATTTTATTATGATATGCAAAAATAATTTATAACCCACAAAAAAAAAAACGAGTAAAATATAAAAATTAATACTCGGGCCTAAAGAAATTTACAACAGAAGTACCACTAACGGAACCACTAATACATAGAAAATTACTACTAATAGAGTTATTGCAGATTATGCTACCAACATTATATTATGTGTGTTCAGTAAAGACTACAAAAAAAAATTGTAAACAAAAACTGCCTGTACGAATTAAAAATTTTAATGACGAAAGAAAAACAAATGAAACCAAACATCCTAAGTATCAACATTACAATGAAATGTGACAAAATTAGTTTTGATCAATATTTTGCCCTGTACTGTACATCGCATCAAATATGGAAAAACAAAAATTGTGCAGACTGATTGGAATGACTAATTTGTCTATCAAGACTTCCGAATATTAAAGTCGATGATGTTGAAAAAACCATTAAAAATTAAAGTACGTGAGTGTAAATTAAAATTTACTTTTATTGCTCTCTCAATTTTATCGGCCATCTAACGATCGACCTATTACTTAAACTCAATTTTCATTTTATTATTGAACTCTTTAACCGAAACGGTTCATAATTATTTCATAAATAAATTTTTTCGATTTTTTTTTCTAGGTTAATAGTCTCCATAATTGTTAAGTATATGATTGTGCATCAAATGGTAAATTAAATTAAAATTATGAATGTCAAAAAGTAACCTAATTATAATAATAATAAATTATTTAGTATTAAGATGGGATATATGTGTAACCGGATGATATATGGAAATTCATATGTAACCAATGAGCTTGCATGAGTATTTTTAAAGAAACTTTTAAAAACGCAGTGGAGTACTGTTGTAATGTTTTGATTTGAAAAAAATTTCCGTTGTATGATTCAAAATATTTAAGAAGTACAAACTCAAGCGGCAATAAGCGGATAAGAAAAGTAACGATATGAAACCCAAGAAGTATTATTGACAACAGAATATATCGATAAAAGTATTAATACTAGAAATCGAAAGTATTTTAGAAATAGCCTTCGGAGTGAACTTGACATTAAGATTTATATTGACAAGGAAAGCAGTTTTCACTTATTAGGCAGAACAGTGCATATCAATAAAAATTGCAATGAAGTAAATCAGTAGCCCAGAGAAGTGTAATCGGATATGTTCAAGGGAATATAATGTGAATTAAATGGTTGTTCTTAATTATTCTATAGAAACCAATTAACCTTTTGTCGTGTATGCCACAACAAACAAGTATGCTTTGAAATCGATCGTTGCATGCTGTATAATTTTGATGTACCACACCAAAGTTATGTGCCTAAAAAAGTTTTATTATTATATTATTATATTATTATATTATTATATTATTATATTATTATATTATTATATTATTATATTATTATATTATTATATTATTATATTATTATATTATTATATTATTATATTATTATATTATCATATTATTATATTATTATATTATTATATTATTATATTATTATATTATTATATTATTATATTATTATATTATTATATTATTATATTATTATATTATTATATTATTATATTATTATATTATTATATTATTATATTATTATATTATTATATTATTATATTATTATATTATTATATTATTATATTATTATATTATTATATTATTATATTATTATATTATTATATTATTATATTATTATATTATTATATTATTATATTATTATATTATTATATTATTATATTATTATATTATTATATTATTATATTATTATATTATTATATTATTATATTATTATATTATTATATTATTATATTATTATATTATTATATTATTATATTATTATATTATTATATTATTATATTATTATATTATTATATTATTATATTATTATATTATTATATTATTATATTATTATATTATTATATTATTATATTATTATATTATTATATTATTATATTATTATATTATTATATTATTATATTATTATATTATTATATTATTATATTATTATATTATTATATTATTATATTATTATATTATTATATTATTATATTATTATATTATTATATTATTATATTATTATATTATTATATTATTATATTATTATATTATTATATTATTATATTATTATATTATTATATTATTATATTATTATATTATTATATTATTATATTATTATATTATTATATTATTATATTATTATATTATTATATTATTATATTATTATATTATTATATTATTATATTATTATATTATTATATTATTATATTATTATATTATTATATTATTATATTATTATATTATTATATTATTATATTATTATATTATTATATTATTATATTATTATATTATTATATTATTATATTATTATATTATTATATTATTGTATTATTATATTATTATATTATTATATTATTATATTATTATATTATTATATTATTATATTATTATATTATTATATTATTATATTATTATATTATTATATTATTATATTATTATATTATTATATTATTATATTATTATATTATTATATTATTATATTATTATATTATTATATTATTATATTATTATATTATTATATTATTATATTATTATATTATTATATTATTATATTATTATATTATTATATTATTATATTATTATATTATTATAATAAATTAATAATTTGTAATTTTCAGGAGAAAACCAATTTAATTTGTTAAAGCGAGGGCCTGGAGAAATTATTTTATTGATTATTTTTTTCCAAAGAAATATGCAAATTGCAGATGAATGGTTGCAGACTAGAAATGGTGGTCACCGAATTATGCGGTGATGCAGAATGCAGATCAGCTGATTATGTGATTGATTTATATTAATGTATAGTAGTTTGAATATTGGCTACCAGGTATCCATACTTATTTGTTCATTTCTGACATACTTCTTCTTTCCAAAAGAAAATTGCTGGCTGAATTTAATGGAAAAAACAACAGCACGTGTACATAAATTTGTTTCCGGAAACCAGACGTGCAACGTATCTTAAAAAAAAATCATTCTCAATCTTAAGTGCCAATCTTAAGTGCCGTAAGCCATTTAATTGAAAGTTATCAAGAAGACGAAATTAATAAAAAGAAATTTGTGTCGGTTGTTTTGTAACTTTTTAACAATCTGCATACATTCGGTTGTGTATCATTTTATTCATTCAAATAAGTATATTGTGAAGTCATACAATTATGAAATTGGTTCGCTAGAAATTTCGTCAATTTACATAATTATTTTGCAAATTTAATATTTTTATATATTTTAATGATGTGGTTAAATCGATTTTACGTTTGATAACCGAAACGTCACATAAAATTTGCTATAATTAAAAAGTCTAATGTTTGCAAAGCGTATAATAATATTAATTTATATGATAACGATTTACGTTAAAAATATTGTATCCACAATATGCTATTAAGGTATATTCTGTATACCACATTAATGTTAAATGAATGAAAGTTAAAAAAAAAACGTCTTACACATGTACAGTAGAAAAAATTGAATATGTACATAAAAAGCCACACTAACCTCGAACTTGAAATTTTCTTTTCAAAGTCAATGAGGTATAATATGGAATATATACGGTAAGAAGAATTGATGTGTAACTGTGTGTGTGTTTAGTGAATGTCTTGATCATTAAATTATATACATTGGATAATACTCGTTAGCTTCTGATATGTATATAACAGTTCAATATTTCTTTTTGCAACATGGAAATCTATTAATTGAGACATGCACTTTGATGCAGAATTAATTACATATTAAGCTGATTATGAACAGATTATATTATTTGCAAAGTGTAAATATTTACGGTAACAATTTGCATGTGTTTTATATAACGGTCTATGGTATATTGTTTTGTTAACTTTTCAAAATTTTATGTTAATTGTGGGAGTACGAGAAGAAGAGAAGAGTCGAGCGGCAAACCAAGTGGCGATGGTAAATTTCATGACGTTGTCGAGTCTGGAGAGATTTTTAAAGCCACCAGGAAAATTGAGTTCCGGGAAGTAAGTGTAGATATAATATAAAGATAATAGATATAATATTCGTTCAGCTGTTCTGGAATGGTCGATTGCGTGGAATAAAACTCAAAAGCAGATGAGATGGGAATTTCTAGAGCATGAAAGAATCAGTAACGGCCGAAAAAGCAAAGTATGAAAGGAAATATAAGATAATGAAAATGAAACCTGCGATAGCAAATCCTTCTGACCTAATATTCACCTGAGGAATATTCACCTGATATTCCTTACACCTTTGATTCAAATGAATAAAAAGAAAGGACAAAAAAGGATCAACCAAAAAAAATTGAACAAAAGAAAAAATAGAATAAGAAGTTAAAAAAATATTCCAATATAACAAAAACCACAAAGGAATTAAAAACGCTTAATAAAAATATTAATTAAAAAAAACTTATCTTAGACTTAACTAAAACTTAACTTAAATTTAACTAAGATTTGACCACTGAAAAAAACTTAACTAATAGGAGGAAACAAATATACTATAACAAAAAAAACTTATCTTAATTTTTACCACGTGCTGCTCTGTGTGGTGGTTGCTGCGGTAGTTGCAATTAAAAAAAGTCCAAGTGCAATGAATGATGATTGTCAAGAATAAACAAAGCAACTTTCGACTTCATCAATAAATAGTGTTACCAAAAAAAATTACTTCCCTTTGTCACTAATTGACTTTAAAGAACTAGATTTAAAGGATTCTTTTTGCAGATCAGAAGAAATAACAATTTTTACCATTTCAGGATGGCTGTTATACCAGTTTACAATCATGCTATTTCGTCTTTTGGAATGTGTTTCAGACCTTGTGTAGGGTAATGAGTTATTTGGGTCTCGAGTAATCTCTCACCATTTACAAGAACCGGTACTCATATATCTTGTTGACATATTAATCAGTACTACCGATTTTACTAAACTTTTTTCAATACTTCTGGATATCGCTGAAAAGCTGTGCTAAATATTCCTCTCATTTCCTGGTATTTATTCCGCATGCTATCTTAAATGGCTCGTTTAATTTACTACTGCAGCAAACATTGACCTCCGGCGGAAACCACTGAAAATCATAGTGAAAATAAATTTGAATATTCAAACAAAATATTTCAGGATGTAAAAAAATACTTAAAGCATTCAGCGGTAGAGGCAAAACCACGTTATTTTATGAGAACACAAAACTTGATAAGAAATCAATCTATACTCTAAACTTTCAACTAAGTAGGGCAGTAGATACATATGCTGCTAAACTACTTCCAAAATTTAAAAGCGGCGGATATTAGTTATTGTTTGGTTTTATATTGCCCGGATTTTTGAGACCTATAACAGGAGTGAGTCGTTCCCACGACTATTTTATGGGACTATTGATGACCCATATTCTCTTTTATATTATGTCATTATTTATTGCAAACAACATCATTGGCAGTGACAGCAGTCTTGAGTAACGTAGTTGAATAGGTAGTTAAGAGAACGGAGTTTTTTTGTTAAAATGTATATTTTTTCTATTAGTTAAGTTTTTTTATCTGTCGAAAGACTTAAGTTTTAGTTAAGTTTAAGTTAAGTCTTAGTTAAGTTTTTTTTTGTAATTAAGGTTTTCATTGACTTCTTTTTATTACTATTTTTTATGTAATATTCGGTATTTATTTTGGGGTATTTTTTGTACTTTTTATTTTGTTTTATTTTTTTTGATTCCATGTCTTTTGTGTGTTTAATTTTTTGTCCTTTCTTTTTATTCGTTTAAGTAGGTGACATGAGGTTAAGAAATAAAACTCATAACGGAAAGGTATGAAAAGGATGGAGTTAGGTGAATATTAGGTAAGATTTGATATCGCTGGTTTTATTTTCCATACGGTCATTATTATTATGATGTCATAATAATATCGTAACAATATACAGAAATTAGCCTGGGAAAGAAAATCAGCCTTGGAATTTTTTAATTAATTAAACGCTAAAACAGTAGTAGGACGCTTAAATGTATACCATAAAATTCGTTACTAATGAGTGTAAAAAAAAATTTAACACAACTGGTGTTCCGTTATATATTGATGTTCATTTTTAGTAGTTCACTGTATCTTTAATGTTAGCAACATTAGTAACTTTAGCTTACTTTAATACACGTTTATAAGATGTAGATCGATTTAATATATCCAGCTGCGATTTCCTATTAGCCGGAAATATTGCAGTTTTTTTTTATCGTAAAGCATAGATCTACGCGGCATACATCTGTACATAATATATATTATATTGTGTGTGTGTGTACAGACATTTTAAGGTAATTGCAAGTTTATATTATTTTTCAATTGCGCGAAAACAAAATCAAAAGGAAATTGTTTTTTTGTTTTGTTGTATGGCATTTTCAAAACAACATTTTACTGTTAAAAAATAAAAATAAAAATTATAAAATAAATAAATCTAAAGTTTTGCTTTTCATTCTAACAGTATAAAGTTTTCTTTTATATTGTGTGAATGAAAATTGAACAGATTTACTTCTATACATGATATTTATATAGCTGATATTAAAACATAAGCATATTATGTACAGTTGATAACAAGAAACATGTTTATTAGAAATTAATTTGTAACACTTTTACATTTGAACAAGCAAAATAGAATCATTTGGCTTTTCTTGTTTGAAAATGTATAGTTTGAAAATTCAATAATGATAACTAAGTGACACTAATAAATAAATAATTAGTTCATTTGTATAAATATATGTTTAAGTATATTTATATATATATATATATATATATATATATATATATATATATATATATATATATATATATATATATATATATATATAATATACTTTACATTTGCTGAGGACACTACTATCACAGGAAATATTATTGAACATAAAATCTGTCCATGTAGACTTTATTTTCAAAAAAGTAGATCATAAGCCAGTATTTATAAATAAATGAAACGCATTCCATACGTCAATACAACCAAGTACTTAGCTGTGTCACTAGACGCTAAACTACGATGGGAAATCCATATTAAGAAGAAAAACTACAGTGGGTTCATGCTCAACTCGCAATTATATGAAAACTTCTGTCTCTTCTAAACAGCTCTCGAAATCATTATTAATGATGCTATAAAATATTCATACATATCAATTTTAAGCATAAAAATTCGGAAATGCGTCTCAGCTTCTTTATGAGTACAATTGGGTTTCCTATAATATATTTATGACGGCTTTGGTTTTATACCTAACAAACAATGAATTTTTTTTTTGATTTAGTACAGCAAATGCATTAAATTAATTTTTTTTTAATTAAAGAAGGCTTTGCTAGAACACATTTAGAAATGTAAATTTTGTTTTATAGCTTGTATAGACATTGTTGATGGTTTTGTTTTAGTGCATACAGAAAACTTTGAATTTTGTTTTTTTAATTTTAGTTTTTTTTTTTATTCGAACTGATATTCACACTCGCATTCATATAATTTGTAATCGGTTTGTTCGACTTCGAATATGATTTTCGTAATTTTTTTATGTTATATCATTATCGTTACATTTGGTCATTGTTTCTGTTACATTTTTTTATATAATTGTTTCAGTTAGTCCTGCCACTTATGATGTTTTCACATCAAAAATGAAGAACTACGTCTAAAAGTCAAAAGTCAAAAATATGAGAATATGATTCATGGGCCGAACCATTGTCCATGCCAGTACAGGCTGGCTTGAGCAATGCAATGTGCAGATGGATATTTGAAAAAACGCGAACCTGTATTCGCGCGTCCTCTGCGCGTCTTATTTGGATAGTAATGTCGTAAAGTACGACGTTAATTAAGAAAGAGTTGGGAGAGCTTCGGCCCCAAAACAGATTGCATAGAAAATAAAAAAAAAAAAAAAAAAAAATTTTGTTTTACTAATTTTGATAGCACCTAATTTTTAATATCGGTTTTACTTATTTGTGTCAACGAAAGATACAAGATGACTTGTAATGTAGAAGGGGTGGCTAAAACTTCATATAATGAATTGCTAATAAGCAGGCACTCCCAAATGTCTACTAGTAATAAGTGATATTTTTGCCCTTTTGGTGATATTAAAATTTTCTCCATCACAGTCCATTTAAAATGTAGTGTAGTAATTATCACAAACTAGGTTTTAAGTTAAACAACTTTCATCTCTAATATATTTAAACTATAGTTAATTTTATCACACCTATTTTAGAGAATATTATAATTTTTTTTAGTACTAGCTTAGTACTTTTTAGTACTTTATACTAGCCAGTTAAATATTTCAATTGTAGATCCTGTAATTATAATAAACTAATAAAAATCGTCCTATAGTCTAAAATTTTAAAAATTATTGATAAAGTTATGAAATCTCGCATGGAGTCATTTTTTTTAGCATGAATCGTTATAGTCGCTCAGAAGAGCCATTTTCTTAGTGATGCTGATGTTAATTTAAATCATTGAAATGTGTGCTGAAGTATTTATGTCACGCGTTTCGGTTATTTAAACTTCAGTCACTGTGGTTTTGATGTGTACAGGTTTTGAATGGTTTAGATCTTACCTCAGAAACAGAATTTTTAACGGATATATATATATATATATATATATATATATATATATATATATATATATATATATATATATATATATATATATATATACATATCAAGATAAAGAGATAAGCAAAACGCTGAACGCTTCTAATATCGACCCTTCTAAAAAAATTACTAGAGATTCACCGCCCAGACTGGTCGTCAGTTGCGTAAAAAGCAACGTACTTTAAATGCGCATTTCTTTTACAAATCTGGAGCCAACTAGTATCAGAAAGTGAACTGAAGGAAGAAGTAGAAGGAGATAAACTAGATTCGCAGACAGTAGTACCCAAAGGCAGAAAATAAATACAAATGACCACTTTGACTAATATACTAAACTACTAAAGCAAGTGAAGGAGGAATCTTAACTAACTGGTCCCAGAGACAAAGAATATGATTGCAAAACCACTAAGTAATGTTTTGATACAGTTTGAAAGAACTGGAAACCAACCGTAAACAGCTTTGTCCAATCTCAATCGGAGATAAATATCAGCCAAATATGTGAAAGTCTTAATACTTGTACTTCAGGCTCTGAAATCGCTGGAGGGGGCCTAAACAAAAGGTATTGCCCGTAGAAAAACGCTGAAAGTTTCTTTTCGGGGAACACAAATGGCAGTGGTTAATATTCTTATAATGTCATATCTAAAAGAAAAATAAAGATTGGTAGTGTTATTGCCCGAAATCGGGAAATAAATTTGCCTTTATAATGTTTCAATATATGGTCACCAGGCTCAACAATCTAAGCGAAACTTATATGCTGTGTATTAAGTTAAAAAAGCTGTACATAGATTGTATACCATAACTTCATCACTGAACTGCGCCAACGACTCAATATTTGTGCACCATCCACCCCAACCGGGAAACAAAGCAAACTGTCATCTACTCAGAACCACAAATAAATGTCTGCACGCAATCAATAATCTATGGAATCAGGTGATAATATACGTGTTTTCCAAAATATAGAAAACGAACAGCATGGGTGGTTTCAATCTAAGAAAATGGGCTAGTAATCACGTAGACCTATTAAACAACGTAGCAGAACCAGAGAGTTCGAATTCGAATAAAATTGAAATTGACCAGAGTTTTAAAGCCTTTAGAGGCTGAAAACAGACGTTTTTGAATTTAAGATAGATCATCTTACACATAATGGTTCGGTAACAAAATGAAATGTTCTATTAACCACGGCAAAATTGTTAGACCCAATAAGATGGCAAGCGTCAATTATTGAACACTAAAAATCATGTTACAAAAATTATGAATCTTGGAGCTCAATTAGAACGAGCCAGTTCTCGATGAGCTGGCCCAGGAATAGCTATATACAAACAGACTTCTCCTACTTAATGCACTGAAGATACCATAATATGAATCAATTCCACAAATAAATCAGAAATAGACGTTCATGGTTTCAGTGACGCATCAGAACAAACGTTTGCTGCCTGTATTTACCTCAATGTCAAAAACAAGAGGGGCACCAACAAAACTTAAAGTGGTATTACAATATCTGGAATTGAACGCTACTATCTTTTTTACTAGCTGAACTACTTTGAGAAGTCAAACAAGTAATGGAAATTCAACAAACACCAACCATAGCATGGACGGACTCTACAATAGTAGTATCATGAATACATATGGTGACATCCAAAAACATAAAACTTTCGTTGCCAACAGGCTGTCAGAAATCAGAAATCTGATAGAACTACATTAATCAAGCGAAACTCCAGCTGACTGTGCTAGTCAAGAAATAAAATCACAGAAGCTCATGAGCCACAGTCTCTATGGTAGATAGCCACACTAGCTGAAAAAGGACAAATACAACTGAAACACAAGAAATAACTGAAATATAAGAAACCAATCTGACTACCACCAAAGAAGACGACAGGATATTGCTCCTCATAAAGAAAATATAAACTTCACCAAATTGAAGAGACTCATCAGAATATTTCTTAACTTTGACAAAAGCTGTAGAAAAATGGGAAATTTTTTACACGCAAGGCAGCTGTTTTCATGTTGAGATATCGTAGCCTAAAAAGGGCAACCCAATAAATAACAAGAGTAAGTTACTGGAGTTAAGCCCATTCCTCGATAAAGCTGGATACTGCAAGTAGGTGGAAGACTTCAACAATCAGTATTAAATTATGAAGAGAAACATCCGGCAGTCAGCTTATGGGTAACTTGATTTTTCCAAGAATACAGCCATCTAGACCATTCTCACAAACAGGAGTGGACTATGCTGGCCCTTTGCAAATTAAAATGAGCAAAGAAAGAGCAAGTAAAATTTATAAAGCTTACGATATTTTTTTGTTTCTCATCTAAAGCTATGCACAAAGACGTTGTGACGGATCTCTCAATAGACACATTTATTACAATTTTAACTACCTTTATCACCACACTTCGGTGAACTAGGGCAAGCAGGCGTGATGTCAGTTAAGTCACATCTGAAAAAGATTGAAATCAAATAGAAGCCAGGAAACTGACGTTGGAGTACTCACACCCGGCCACTTTTTGAAAGATTCGTCGGTAACAAAAACACTCGAAAGAAATTTAGAGAATACGAATATCTTCAGACTTACTAGATGGCAAACGTTACAAAAACTCAAACAACAAGACTTCTGGAAGAAATGGCGTATAGATTACAACGAAGACCAAAATAGCTACAGTCAAAACCTCAAATCGAAATCGGTGATCTCATACTTCTAATTGAAGACAATTTACTCCTTATTGCAAAAAGTTGCAGTAAAGATCCGAAAAGACTGCTTTTAAGTGATTAAGCCTTTGAAAAAAATATATGCTACTTAAGTTAAGTTTATAGTACCTCGAAAATCGATAGTAAGTATTAAGTTAGGAAGTAAACCCAACACACACTGCGATCACTAATTTTGTTCGTCTTTCATGATGGAAAACGTCTAAGGGATGTTTAAAAAAAAACCGTAATTTAATGATTGGAAATACAAAAAGTTTGGACGAAAAGCTTTTAATTTTCAAGCTGGACTAACGAGTTTTGTCAGGAACCACATGAAACCAGGTGTCTTAAATGACAGATTATATAACAAGAATTTAAGCAATAAACTGCGTAAAAAATGTATCCGTGCTATACGCTTATATTTACGTCCAAAACCCGAAATGATGATTTACGGTGGAAAAATTCTAGGAATCATAATACGGTATGTGCTTACTAGAAATGCGAAGATTTGGTAAAACATTTGACTACCTTAATTAAGTCAACGTAAATTACAAGGCGTATGATTCGTTATGGTGCAAAAGTATAGAACATTTTTGAAGTAACACGAAAAACAGTAACGGGTTTATTTTAATATAAGGTTTGTGCGTGTCGATGCAAATATTATATAATAATATAATATAAATTAGTAAGGTAATTATACACGATTAGTAATTTTATACAAGACAATTAAATATCGTGGGATAAGATCTTTATTCTTGTGTGATACTTACGGTAAGATACGTATACGTCATGCGTCGCAAGAAACAAAATGAAACTAACGCAAGTGATGACGATTTTAATCATAAACAGTAATTGTTAATCAGGCAATTAATAATGATGGTAGTTTTTAAAATCTGGTAACTACTCAATATGAATCGAAGACACAGTATCGGTTCAAAACCGTTTAAAGGCCGATGAATTGTACTAGACAAATGGAAGGAAGATACGTATAAAATTAGCTGTGAATAATTGGAATAAATTGCAGGACGACAGTTAAGAGAAAAACTAACAGCACAACTATATATCGTAAAACGATTGATCACAAAAAGAAGCTGGGAAATCATTCCAACAGTATTTAAGCATTTTAAAGAAAATTTCAGGCAAACACGAGAAGACAAAATTTTACGAAGAAATAACAAAGCAGAAGTTTCAAGGCAAATTAGACATTTACAACCAAATTCTACTGAGATAAAATAAAAAGTCGCCGAGGACTGCGAAGTGCAAAAAGTTTAGAAGAGATGTTTTGGATGTGGTAGTACGGAGAATATGAGTAATAGTTGTCCAAATAAGGACAAGGGGCAACATATTATAATTTTAATGCCTTGTAGAAGAAGACGCGGACTGTAGCCTAAAGAAGAATAAAAAATTGTAAAAAAGAGGATATACAATTAAAAGGGGGACCCCAAACTTTCAGTAAAAAGGGACCCTCTCATTTTAAACTAGTGTTTGATAACAAAGAAAATATTGAAACATTTTAAGATTCTTCACATGAAGGAAAAAAATTGAACCAAAGATAGGAAACACCGCACTCATGTAACAATGCAAAAAATATCAGAGACTTGATCGCATATATGACTTTAGCACAATTAGGTATGATATCGGCCAATCACCGAAACGGCAATTTGGAATGGAAAAAGTTGTACAATAATGTAAACTTATCAAACTGTTGTAGTAGTACATTCTCCAAAAAAGAACTGACCTGTACTAAAAAACACTAAACCGACACAATAACCATGTTTGTCTGAGCAAACGAGTAATATTGATGGATTGATTGACTGATTAATAAAACTGTGTGAGACCAAGCGCTTATCAAGTGTTCCGGTTAAGGTCGGTGCTAATCTTACAGCCTTTTTACATTTAACAAACGGTATGATAGGAAATATTTTCATATATGTATATTTATATAATTTTATTTTCATGTATGTTAGAAACAATCCGGTTTCAGATACCTCATGATCATTACGGTACAATTATATTCTATTTTTGTGGTGTGGGGAAATAAAAGGTTCGTTATACGACCAATACGTCATGTAATCACTGGAAATCTAATTTATATACACTTTATTTGACACAAAACTTTAAAATTAATGCAAATTAGAAAACAATTGATTTAACATTACAAATCAATTGAATTAACCGTTGTATGATCAATACGTTATGTAATCGCCAAAAATCTAAGTTATATACACTTTATTTGACAGAAAACTTTGAAATTAATATAAATTAGATTTTAAAAAATGACTAAAAATTACAAAACAATTGAATTAACCGTGCTATGACCAATACATCATATAATTGCAAGAAAATCTAATTTATATACACTTTATTTGATACAAAACTTTAAAATTAATACAAATTACATTTTGAAACAATTGATTTAACATTACAAATCAATTGTATTTACCGTTTTATGACAAATACAGCCGCTTGGGCGAACGGGTTATATTGGCAGCAAAAAACAAAGATGTCGATAATCTTAACACAGCTTTTCAAACCCGTCTTTAATTTCCTTTTTGAAACGACTTAAATTTCCTGTTTGCTTTGCAATCAACCTTTTTTAAGATAGCCTTCACATTATGTAACATGAAAACTTTTGTTAGACAGTATCTGAATAGTATAGAAATTTTAATCTTAGCTCGTTTGAACCATGAAGTGATTGAAGCAGAATTGCTTACTGGATCTCAGAAGGATAACTTCATTTCAATACCAAGGATACACCTTTTAAACTTCAAAGTGTTTTACGTTTAAATAAAACGACGATAATTTTTTAGATGAGACACGAACCACTTTTTACTTGCATACTCCAGGATTCGTCGTTCCATTAATTGCATAATCAAAAGTATGTCTACTGCGCGCTAGGGTATTGGGTATAAGACAACTAATGGTGTTAGTTAACTGAACTAGAATTTCTAAGTAAATTTTTACTTGTCACTGTGTCCCCGTTCCACAGTAATTTTGCTTAAAAACACAATTCAAATTTTAAAACGATTGTCGCGCCACTTTTTTATAACTTATTAAAAGTAAAATTTTAAATTAACACGAAAGTTTTAAAAAAAAATTTAAAATTAACATACATTTTTGGCATTCGTAAGATCATAAAAGTGAATGTGAATTTTTGTGCTTAAAAATGAAATTATCAAGTTCTTAAAATTTATTGTGTTTACATTTTATAAACCTACATCCAAATATTATTGGATAATCGTTAAAAAAAATGTTTGGAGATCTTCATAAATCGCGCGATATTCACGAACGATTTTAAAATTCTGATAATCTAAATATAATTCATTAGAGCGCGACTCTCACATTTATGGTGCAAAAAAGTTGTACGATTATCACATTTTATTGTTGTTGGTGATTTTGATCATGGTTGATGATGATATTCATATATTATTACGATCTCTTACACATTCAAATTTGTTTACTCATTCCCCTTATATAGTGTTTCGCTAGTTCGCTTAATAATTAGTTAGTAAGTATGGTTTACAGATACAGGTAACGGTCAAAACCATGGTACATAAATTAAAGCCAGTGAAACTTTTTTCTAGACATATCTTGACCGATATAGTAACTTAAGAGTAAGTAACCGCATTTACATTCAAATGTATTTTATGTGCGCTTACTAAGATACATTTTTTTTAACGGTTATTCCGCGTGTGAAAGCGAAATTGTTTTCATTACCAATGCTTTGTTGACTCGAGCCGTATTAAATGTCAGATTAAATTTTATATTTTTGACGATCAATGTCATTACCAGTCGAAATACGCTTATACGATCTTCTCCAAAAACGTAAATTGAGTACAAAAATAAAATTAATCTCTCCAATCATAATAATTACCGTGAGTTTTTGTGTTGGGATTTTATTCAACTTATGAATGAAAATTGATCGTTCGTACAATTTTTTTCATTTGTTTTTTTTAAGTAGCGTAAAAAGCATTTTTTTGATTGACATGTGAACTAATCAGACGATCGGTATGGTCATGATAATAATATGTGATAGCGCGGTAGGTATATTAAATTGTAGTACTTCCTACATGCATTCCTAGATTCCTTCAGAGCTAGAAATATTTTTGAATACAGAAAACATTGATATATGCTTAATAGCAGAGAGTCATTTCACTAGAAAGTCTTATGCAAAAATAAAAGGTTACTCTTGTTACTATTCTAAATATCTAGCAGAAAAATTAAAGGGTGGAGCAACTACATTCATCAGAAGAAATATCAAACACTTCGAAGATGTCAACTAAGCGTGCAACTAAATAATTACAAGAAGCTGCGGGTTGCTGCGATTGTCTCCATGGCATCAACTTAAAAAGGATGATTACCTCTCAATGCTTAAAATGATTGGGGTTCGAGACTAATATCACCAACAAGTAAAGAACTATTAGAAACTGGACATCAAATAAATTGCGAGTTTCATTCAAGTGGTATTTCTACTTATTGGCCAACGGACACAAACAAAAAACCAGATGTGATTGACTTTTCCCTAGCTAAAGGTAATTCAAAAAACTATTTCCACATCGAAAATAATGAAGGTGTATCCTCGGATCATTCAAGGCCCAAAGTTAATAAGCGAGAAGACCAATTGGGAAATCTTCACGCTATTAATTGAGAAAAGTATTGATTTTCAATTCCCAATCAAAAACCAAACACAACTTGAATGGGAAGTAGAGCTGCTCATAAACAATATTCAGATTGCAGCATGGGAAAGCCTCCTGCCAAAAATAAACCTCACAAGAATGAAACATATAATCTGGTCAGAAAAAAGCGGAAAGCTCTAAAATCTGGCATAATCGAGCATAAATTATATCGGTCAGTTCCCAAATTCGTAAACAGTGATCAACAATTGGTTACTGAACAGCTTACATTTCAGTTGTGTAAGGCTTAAGTCTTAAGTTACAGCAACTCAGCGCAATGAGCACACAGTAAACGTTATTTAATTACCGGAGTCACCAGACTGAACTATACCTTTTGACCTAGACCATTTGGGACCAGGCTGGAAATCTTGCGTTACTAGAAAATACATCATTTGAAAAATGATTGCTGACCATGTAGAGACTAAAATGCGTCTATTCTCCTGGAGTTGATTGCACTAGCTTTGACCTCTTTTTGACCTTAAGGGGTTACCTAAATTGCAACAGCAATCGCGGCATTAGCTTTCCTTTGCAATACAAATTATTGTCTTTTATATAATTGGAAATTACTCCTCTAGTGGATGCAATTTCCGGTGACTACTGCGGTGATTTAAACTTAAACGGATGGATCTTTAAGAAGAAAAACACAATTTGTAAGGTACTGAGGTTTCCTGGTTGAAGAAAAAAAAATTAACAGTATTACAGACGAAATTTGACCCTTTACTGAGATCTTCACAGTAGCCCATCGAACGATTTTACACACAATTAATCACGGCGTTGTGGTCAGCGATGGAGATTGAACTCAATATCACGGTGTGTTTACGCCTTAAACATCACTATATGATCGGTGTCATATGTCTAAGGAACAACACAAAAATTAAGTTTAGAATTGAAACCGATGAAAATTTTAACGAATTTGCATTACCTTAATGATAATTGCTTTATGGTTAATTACATAACAATAAAGATCAAAAACCGACATAATGAAAACAAGGAAAGATATACCAACAAGAAAACAGAACCATAAATTCCATAAAAATAAAACAGCAAACAAATTGCAGTGATAACAATGCTGCCAAATTAAGCGAATGTATATAGTAGTTCTGACCTCAAAACAAGAGTAAAATTAAATAAGCAAGATAAATAAGTATGAATTCGACCTATCAATATACCAGCACCGGCATCACATGTTCTAGAAATAAAACAGCAAAGCAAAACAAAAAAAAATCGGAAAGACAAACCCACAAATGATCGAAAAACCAAGAGAAAATCTTTTCTAACCGAGCAATTGGCACAGTGGTTAAAGCTGCGGTGTTTGGGACAGGAGGTACCAGGTTCGAATCCCAACGGGGGAGGGTTGCAAAAGGGATTTTTCATCACCTGATTACGATCGGTGATGACGATGAACACAACTGTGTTGAAGTGCAGAATCCATGGGCCGAACCATCGTCCATGTCAGTACAGGCTGGCTGGAGCAATGCAATGTGCAGATGGATTTAAAATCGAACCTGTATTCGTGCTTCCTCGATTTGGCTGGTGACGGCGTAAGGTAGGACGTTAAAAATTAACCGTGAAAGAGTTGTGAGAGCTTCGGCTCCAGAAAAGATCGCAGGGTTCAGACACAAAAAAAAATATTTTCTAAAGAAAAGTAGTTTTAGTTTAGTCTTGCTTCTTGAACAAAATTAATTGTGTATTCAAGTGCAGATGAAGTCAACACAGGAGATGAAATTGAAAGCGTCTCAACTTTCTACTAGAATATTTGATACGTTAATCTTGTTGGATTTACGTAAAAATCATAAAAAAGGATTAGCGGCTAATCGAGTGCAGTCACCTAAAAATAAGAGTTTTAAAAATGCCTTGTAAAATATTATTACTTCGTGCATGTAATATTATTTTGGTTATTTGAATAATGCCTTCCGATGCACTAATATGGTACGGAATTCTGCTTAGTTTCGATCTTTGTGGATACGATGATAGAATGAAAATCAAGACACTTCAGATTAAGATCTGTATCAAAATTTTTGGACGTTTAGATTCAGTTGCTAAGACATTATTGTTAGTGGTCCGTTTATTGCTTAAAAGCTATTTACCGCTTATTATTTTCTTACTCTATTTATACTTCAAGTATATATATAGTTTATGTGAGTGGTGGGTACTGCTTGACGGGGTAGGCAGTGGAGCGTGTCTACTTGTTTTGACATGTTCTCCATTGTAGCAACTATGTTAGAGTCCACCAATTGTGTTTAATATACCTCCATGTGCTACCACCTAGGCAACGACCTCGGTCGGCCAAATATTAGATGCGAGTGTTAGGTCTATAAAATAAGGGCCGGATTTAGGTGTTACGCAACCCGTGTTGATAATCAACCTGACTGGGGGCCCTTTCAAATAGCTCAGTCTCAAACGGAGCCTCTGGATACCTGGCGGCAGATGTATTTAGTTGTATCTTCGTATGGCGGATCTCAAGAATGAAGGGAGGACGCAGGTTCCTCCAAACCTTTTTCGGCCAGTAGAACTGGCAAAGGCATTGCCCCACTGGAGTAGGCTTAAAGAGCTACGGGTTCTATGCAGCCTTTGCCGGAAGGTTATACTGGGAGCTGCATGTCTAAACGACAGAGATCTCAGGAGAATCTGGGAAATTTCGTTTTTTTTAAATATGTTTGTATATCGACCCATGATTGCTTTTAAAATATATGGATATAAAACATTTTTGGTTATAGCTTCCACACCTGAATCTTTTAATACACATAGACTGAAATAATGTGGTTGTACAACTCCTGTTTCAGCTTTTATTGTGATTGACAGTATTATAAGCAAAAATAAGTTCGTTTAATGAAGTTTTTCTTTCTGATTCGGTAAATTCGGTTGATACAATTGTTAATGGTGTACTCTTTAATATTACAGACATTTGTTTTGTGATTGTTTGATGCATTATGTTTTACTATGAAGTGCTTCCCTCCAAATTCAATTGAAAAAACAATATTGCATATTGAGCATCTAACTTTCAAACCATCCTTATAATTACCACCATTAGCATTGTTAACCTTTATATGTAGAAATGATTTTTGGTGCTTCCGTTGAACGTAGTCCTCCGCTTTTTGCTACTCGACAACATGTTATCATCTTAAAATTAAAATAATTAAGAATATATGGGACAAAGTTAAAATTAAATCAAATTAAATATGGAAATCGAAAATATCTAACTGTACTTGATGTCACATTGAACGCATTGACATATCTATATAATTATTTTTCAGTAGGGAGGGTAAAAAAATTTCCTATAACAGATTTAGTGTTGGTTGATGAAATTAAATTTCCCTTTGTTATTTCTTTTATAAAAAAAATTGTAGACAACAAAAGTATAAAAAAGGACAAATTGTACAAAAAGCATGAAAGCAGGATAAAGAGGGGCATAATTTCTCGGAATGCCCAACGCTTCCAAGACATGCCCCTCCGAAAACGGGACGTATGGCAGCCTTAATATATATATATATATATATATATATATATATATATATATATATATATATATATATATATATATATATATATATATATATATATATATATATATATATATATATATATATATATATATATATATATATATATATATATATATATATATATATATATATATATATTATACAGGTTTTAGAAGAAATCTAATAACAACGAAAATGGTAAGTAGAAATTTCTATTTCTAATAATAAATTTCATCGTGCTGTTGAAAAATAAATCAATTGCCAATAGAATTTCATCATCATCATCGTCGTTATGGTTGCGATCAGTCAATATACGAATCTTCCTTTCATTTTTTTAAGCAGCGCGCATATACACATAGGTACCAAAAATTAACTATAATTTAACATCGCGAGTAACTCACTTA